>JAOTRR010000018.1:15618778-15631729 GCA_028570945.1 Gogo arcuatus | reverse complement strand
GTATGTGAGAACGTACTTGGCAATAAACTTGATTCTGATTCTGATTCTGATTCTGTGATAACCTTATGGGTAGGGTTGTTCTTTTGCTTTCAATCATTGGTGTAATGATGGCATTGGATGAGATTATTAGTGTGGATAGCCAACTGGATAAACTGGTTGAGAGAGGCACACTCATCCTGGCATGCTAGCTTCATTTCGAGTGTCTCTTTTAGGCCTTGGCAGACAACTGTTTTCAAAGCCGGCTTATTCCATCCACTCTCCACTGCCACTGAGTTCAGAAGGCGAGTGCATTATTCGCTGCTGATTGTTTATCTTGTTAGAGAGAGAGAGAAAGCTGTTCTCTTTTCTCTATCTCAAGATGTTCAAACACCTTGTGAAATTCTCCTTCAGTCTCAGCATAGCTTTGGTTCAGTATCATGTGATTGAATGTTGCAATAGCCCAGGTGAGCACTCTTCCAGTTAGTAATGCCAGTAATTGATGGATCTTATCCACCCCCTGAAGAAATTAGAAGGAGCAATCATGAACATAATTGCATATTGCATGAAGAATCCTTTATGTTTTCCAGGAAAATCATCACATTTGTCTGGCAGAATGATACTCATGTTGAAGTGGTTGACTTCCAGGTTAGCAGAAAGAGTTAAGCCACTCACATTTGACCTCAGATGTGATAGTGGAGCTGCTCAAGGTTCCCTCATATGGATTCATATGATTTCTTCCCAGAGACGTTGAAGCTGCTGGGCATAGTTACCCAGCAACTGCCATGAGAGGCCATGGCAGAGTGGAGATCCCATACCTCTTCTGGATCCAAGGTATATGACAAAGCCTTCTGTAATGACTCAGAGGGGTGATTAGGATCCACATGCAAGAGGTTTATTAACACAAATGTCACAAGTCCAAATGTCATAAACAATGAGCAGATCCAGATCATACACAAAGAAGAACAGGTGAACACCAGACTTACATTCCTTACACTTGCGAAGGCAATACCTTTACTATTAGATTCACTGTAGTTACTAATCATGGACGGCAGCTTATCAAACTTAATCCAAGCAAAACTGAGCTGCTGTTCATCCCTGGAGATGCATTTCCATGTCAGGATCTTGTGATCTCCCTGGATACCTCTCAAATCTCACCATCTGTCACTGCACACAACCATGGGGTAACCATGGAAAATGAGCTGCCCTTCTCACCTCACATTGCTAAACTGACTGCTCATGCTGGTTTCTTCTTTGCAACATCAGGAGGATTCATCAATTTCTATCCACTGAGATCACTTGTTCAGTCTTTTGCTTGTTCAGTCCTTTGTCATTTCAAGACTAGTCTACTGCAAATCACTCCTGGCAGATCTGCCTCTGCATGCCACTTGACCTCTGCAACTGATCCAGAATGCAGCTGCATAGCTTGTTTTTAAACTTCCCAAGTCCTCCCATACTACCCCAATGCAACATTCCTTCCACTGGCTTCCTAGAGCTGCCCACATCAGATTTAGAACACTGATGATTCTCTCAGGGTACAAGGAAGGCATGCATCAAGGCTCTTCTCTGCTCCAGTGCCTAGGTGTTGGAATGAACCTCCTCTAGACTGTCTCTGGATCCACCGTGACCCTGACCTGGGTAAATTGGTTAGTGAAGATAAGTCAATGAGTGAGTTAAAGAATTACATGCTTTGAGGTGAACACCTGAATGATAAGATGAAAGTTGAAGGGGTAAAGTAATCAGGCAAATGATATGCACTTGTTGCTTCTTTAGGATCAAGCATGCTGTAAAACATTGTGGTTCCTATCTCTCCAGCTCCCACATGACCTGTAACATTGCATTATGTGTTTGGCCCCTCATTACCATTTAATCAGTAACTTGTTAAGACTGGAAAAATCAACAAAGCTGTCTCACTGGCAAATCAATTACTTTAATTGATCAATTAAAAGCTGAGGTTCAAAGAAAATCTCCAAACAGCTAGCAGTGCAGCCTTAAGGGACTAAATCTACACAACCATGAAATAAATTTCCCTTTGTTCACTCAATGTTATTGAACAGCCTACAGGCTTGCTTGCTAATATAAAGAGGATAGTGACAGCCTTGTGGAACTGGTAATAATGCATTGCAATTCTGTATTTTCATTCCTTTTGTTTAATTTTGGTTTTGAATGTGCTTAATAGATTTTAATTGACATCCCATCTTGTTTTCCTTTAGGGAAAGTGTGATAAGTATCTTGGTATAACTTTGTCTTCAAGTCAGAAAAGACAACGCGCTGTTTTATTTCACATCTTCTACCCTCTGTCTTTACTTATACATAGGTATGTGTTTTGGGTGTTTTTTAAGTATTATTGTTTGACTATATATGTGTGTTGTGAGATCAGTTTCTATCTGTATGTGTATGCATTTTTGTTCTGTGCTTATAAAACACCATGGCACTGAGGAGAAGACAGTGTCCCTTGGGAGTCACAGAGGCATCAGACAAGACCTTACACCTAACCTGATTGATGCAGCATACCCTGGGTCTCACACATTCCTGGTTTCTCCTTGTATCAGATATTTCTGCAGTCACATCAGGACAGACCAACACTAGTTTTCTCTCTATCAAAGCTACATATACAGTACGTCTAATACAGTTATCTAATACTCTTGTCTAATTTAGGAATATGTAGAACTGCTTTGTTCAGGTTGTGTTAGAAAGAGACTTGCTTAGATTTTTATGACTTGGTCTGTTTATTATAAATCTATCAGCTTTTTTTTTTTTTTTTAGATGTACCTCAGGTTCATAGCCGAGTACCTCATGGAGCTTGCTTGTAACTCTCTCATCACATATTTTATTATTTATTTATAATAACACATGTATGTTAGGCTTTTCTTACCCCCTCATCTTTAACAAAGGAAGCTCTTACTCAAGTAGCTTTGTGTATGTCATTGTTGAAACAGTTTGTGCCATAATAAGTCCTAAATGTGTTTATATATGACACAAAGCATCTGAAACATACTTTTTGTGAACACAGAGTATTTCCAGCTCTGCTGGCACAGGTCAACAACAGCTCACCTTGATATAGTTCTGCACAAAAATTCTTAGGCACGTGTAAAGAAAATCTACTAAGCAAGAATAGTTTGAAAATAACAATTGAAATTGTGTTTTTATATATAAAGTAAATCACTATGAATACCATTTGACAGTAAAAAAACAAAATCGATATATCAATATAATTTTTGACAACCAATATTCCAAAAAATGGTATCAATTTACCTTGTCTTGCAGTATTAACAGATTTTGGCTCTCACTGCTACTGTTTCTGCAGGTAATTCCAGATAACCATTATGATGTTTCTTTGGTTTTTTTGTTTTGTTTTGTTAAGAAAAAAGGTGGTCTATTACTTAATATTTTTTGTTTTGTTTTGTTAAGAAAAAAGGTGGTCTATTACTTAATATCCTCCTTTCTTTAACAACATGCAAAAACATCTCTGTAATGTGTTTTTTTTTTAATAAAGGTGTGGATTTCTAAATGTTGCTTGTTTCTATTGACACACTAAACATAATACATAAAATAAACATTTTAAGACAATTTTATTTAAGAATTAAGGAATGCCTACACTTTTACACAGAACTGATTGTATGGTATGTTGCACCAAAGTTAATTTATACACATTTTTATTTCTTTTAGTCTCAATGACAGTGAATCTTCTCTATATAGAAATACTGTATCTGTATTCTAATTATTTTACTTTCATTACAACACTGCTGTTAAAAGCAGAACAACCTACTACATATTTGACCAAGGATATGATTTAATTATTTGATGTAAAAATATTCAGTACAGAACTGCAATACTTCAGCCAGGCTGTGCAAATGAGCACACAAATAAATGCCTGCGTTGCTCTGTAAACATGGTGCTTCACATCAGTGACTTTGCTTCTTTTTCTTCTATTTTGTGTGTTGAAATGGTGAAGAATTCATTTTAAAAGTTACATATTTTACTTACTTATCTGATTTGAAAACACTAATTAATAATAAGTGGGTTTAGCTCTTTGTCCTATCAAGCTGCCTTACTGAATTTTGTAAGAAAAAAATTAAGTTAGTGCATGGTTTTTGTAAACATTATGGAATTCATGAACTGTGCTGACAATTTACAATTTTCCCTTCATTTTACAACAAAGATTATGCATGATGGGGGAAAAAAACAAGAAAGCAATTTCCTCACAAAATAAGGACATTGAATGAAATGAAATGAAATCATGCATTAGAAACCTTACAGGTCACTTTGCACATGAACAAAAATCCCCAAAATATCATAATTTGATTACTGGAATGAAGGTAGAGATAAAGGAGAGACAGAAAGGAGGAGAAGGTGCCATGGGAGAGAGACACTGTCCACCTGGTATCTCAGGCTGTTAGGTTTGAGGTAATTCGACAGCACTGGCTATCAAACAGGTAGCCTGAAATTGGGCTGGAAATGAGGGCTCCGTCTATTTGCCACAATCACTGACCCACAAAACACCAGCAGGAATTCCTATCACCATATTTCATTTCCTGCTCTGCTCCAGTGGGTGACAGGTGCAGAGAAGAGAGAGAGAGAGAAAGAGAGAGAGAGAGAGAGAGAGAGAGAGAGAGAAGAGGGGTATCCTCTGTGTGTGTAATTGGCAGTGCAGCAAAGTGCTAAAGTGGAAAGATATGGTTTTCTTCCCTAGAAAATGGTATGCCCAACGTTTTGGATCGATAACCTCTTATTTCCTTGGAAATGGTGTTGGCATATGGATAGACAATCTCTGCTTCTTTTGGTATAGCATTAGTTCAGTTTTTTTCTTAATGGAGACATTTTTCCTTATTGCACACAATCACATTTATTAAAAAAAATTAATTTCATGTAGTCAGTGAATATTGTGAAAACTGATGTGAAATAGATTTTAGTGTCAAAATTAATAATATTCTCTCTGTGAAGACAAAGGCCTATTAAATCCATCCCTCCACACTTTGACCCGCCAATCAGGTGATGTTTTATTCCTATGCTTAACAGTTCCACTATGTTTGAACATGTAATATCATTGCTTTTTAGTGCTGTTTCTATATATTCGTCTTTGGGTTTTTAAAGTTCATACACTGCCCTTGGTTCCATAGGTCACTGTGGTTTCTATGATGCTCTGAGTGCCATATTAATAGTCATGAATGTCCCTGAAAACATGGAGTGCACTACCGTGATGGCCCCTGTTGAAAAGGGCAGTAGAAACCAATTGATCAATACTTAGAGAGCAAAAAGAAAAAGAGATTCTGCAATCAATATCCTAGAGTGTGTATTATTATCTGGAGTGTACCTATTTAAACATGAGAAGGCTATTCAACCAGGTATTGAAAACAACTTCACTTGTTCAACAGACTATGGAGAAATTTTTTAAATAGAGAAAAACAGTTATTTTTAAGTAAAAAAAAAACCCTGCAACTTTTAAAGTAATCATCATCATTACTACTTGTTCTGAACTTTTAAACTGGTCCACTGTCAAAAAAAGGTACCTTGCCATGACATTTGTATTCCTCAAAGTAAAAAAGAAAGTTTGTATGTGGTCTTTTAGGTCCAATTATGCACCATAATGATGTTCCTCAAAAATCTTGGTATGAATTAATGACAGCAAAACAAATCTTGGCAAGAAACTTCTCAGCAGTTAATTACTTGTAGTCCCATGAATTGATGGAAACATAAAAAGAGCTGTGTTTTGCATAATTAACCTATAGTGATTGTTTCCTTTCAGCAAGCTAGAATATAATGGCAAAAAATGATGTCACCTTGCATTTACCAATGGACTGCACTTGATCAGTTCCAATTTAAGACACAGAGAAACCTGCAACAGTTTTGCTGCTGCCACAAAATAAAACGAGTGCGTGAGTGAGTGCGTGAGTGAGTGAGTGAGTAGGTGAACATTTGAACAGTAAAATGGTGAGTCAATATGCAGTTCAGTAGAAGGCTGCCACAGTTACAGCATGACCACAGAACAATCAGAGACAGAGAAGTGCCTTTTAGAGCAATGTTTTTTTTCCCCCCCAAAAAAGGCCATGAATGATGAGGGGTCTAGGCTTGATGACAGTGATCTGTGTGAAGAAGGCCTGAGTCAAGCTAATGTACAGTTCAGGAACTAAAGTGTGAGGCGCTCTCCAAGGTCCTAAAGTGGTTATGCAGTTTCTCACATCTTGCTGACTGTAAAACCTGTGGATGCAATAACTCCAGTAATGGGCCCTTGATATTTTAACATACTGGCCTTGTGCTGTTGGTTCCTACAATGTCTTATACCTGCCAAGTGACATAATTAGCTGTCTGGTTTTCAATAGGCTTGTAGCCTTATTGATGAATGCACTGTGTCCAGTAATCTAAACACTAGGGGCGACAGTTACAGGAGGCATGCAGTTTTAGGTCAGAGATTCCAGTGTTTTAGGACTACAGGTGTATATGGCTGGCTATGTTCATTTGTCATGAAGAGACAACAAAATGATCCTCATGCCCAAGTGTTAAACCCACATTCACTACTGCCACTCAGTTGCTTCACAGCACTAAACATCTAAATGCAGAATTTTAGACTGATTAAAACATTGCTAAGGAGGCTGTTGCTTTGCATCTCTGACATTACCCTCTTTGCCCCTTCTTTCTTTCTTTCTTTTCTTTCTTTCATTCTCTCTCTCTTTTCAGGGAATGGCAGTTGGGATGTTGGGGAATTTTCCTAGTAGCCTGCTTCATTTTAGTTAGCTAAATAAGGTAAAAGAACGATAAGCATTCCTGTATATCAGCCTTTATTTAGAACTGATTTCAGTTGTGCTACAATCTCAGTTTTTTCTTTTAAATGTACTAATCTACTTAAGGAATATGTCAAATGGCAAGAGATGATTAGCTACTGAAATGAATCCTGGTGCAGCATTCTTCTGATACTATAGCTAACAAGCTTAGGTAGCTAGGCTACATTTGTCACATTTCACCTTCATGGCTTTGTGCTGTGGCACACATTTTGTGGACAGTATGCGCACACTTTGGTGGGTGCTTCTTGCTTTCTCAAATGGGAGACCCAGTACTACCTGATGAAATCTAATGTTTGCCCAGAAACTCTGCTTGACTTACATCAAGTCAATATTTTATCAAATAAAAAATGACGTATACAAAATGAACTGAATAATTTGTTGTAATGAACTGAATAATCAGTAGGGTCACCACGTTTCATAATATTAGTTGATGTATTCATAGCCTCTCTCTCTCTATTAATAACAAAATACTGATGCAAATGACCAGTCCAATATAGCACACAGCTAATTGTTTGAGTGGACATTCAATTCTGTGTAATTTTGTGAACGATCCTTTCATTTGTCCCACCTTCACAGTGAAATGTCTCCAACACAACACACACTCCAGCATGTTTGAGAAGTTAATCCATGCTACACCGTTTCGCATGTGACTGTATCTCTGTGCGTCATACATGTTTAATGAATTAATTAGCACCTCGTATCACTCCGCCTAACTGATTATCCGGCAAAGTCCTGCCCCCACACACCTCCCTCCTCCTGTTGATGATGTTCCTACGCCACACACTCTTACCGCTCGGTAGTTCGTGAGCGCTGTTGAGAGCTGAGACAACAAACTGAGTTTCTGTAGCGGGCGGAAAAGAGCAAAGGCTGCGCGTTAACCTGTCTTCGGCGTCCCTTGACACTTTCCTCTCCCAGGAACTTTGGCCTGTCATTCTTTCTGAGGAGGATATAGTGCCTTTGGAAGAGGTGTAGCTACACCTGACACTTCTGTGTGCCTGAACAAGCACAACTCTGGATGAAAAGCGAGCTAAGAGAAATGGGTCCGTTCGCAGCGCTTCTGTGGATTTCACATTACACGGGACTTTTTCTTCAGCTGAATGCGAGTGGGGATGTGGAGGTGGACAACCATGTATCTGGTAACGGTAAGCTCAGTATCCGGTTTAGTTTGAACGCACGCGTGGTCTCTCGCAGTCAGTAAGGAGCTCGGTGTGAAGGGGCGGGGCTTGATAAATGAACGCTAATAGCGTTATTGTCTACTTCGCTATTTTAGGCTAAAACATATGAAGCGGTCACGTGACTCGTGCTTTACGCGCCATTCCCTCTCCTTTTCATGCGTAATGTGTGAAGGAGAGTTTCTGCTGCTGCTACTGCTCGAGAAAATGGACATAATTTCAGTTGGAAAGAAGATACTTTACTCTTTGTTTCACTCTTTCCTTCTATAGGTCTTCAAATTGGATATTTCTTTAAATTCTTGCAGTTTACAGTCTACTAGTGCTTCCTAAATGCTCTGTAGATTAGATGTAACCGAGATATAAAAGAACAAAGAAAGAAGCCCTGTCTCTTCACTTACAGTCCTGTTAACTGCTAATCATGCAGGTAGTCACATTGATATTGTTGCCCAATGGTCTGAGACTACGCTGAAATAGATAGATAGATAGATAGATAGATAGATAGATAGATAGATAGATAGTAACTATAAAATATTCACTTTGATTTACTGACCTTATAACCTGTTTATTTACATATGGTACATCTGTCCACTTTCTTGTAGAGTTTCTATAGATTCTCAGTATCCTGTATATTATAATTATATTTCAATTGAAATGAAACCTATTATATTACATATAGCCTATATCTTTCCTACAAAATGTTTGGCTCCTAACCCATTTCACAGTCATCATGATCTGTACAGATACTGTATATTCCACCTTACTATATAGGCTTTAGAACTGCCTTGTGCTATCTGAGGACCTGTATCTATCACTTGTGTTGAGGTATGATATTCACATTTCTTATTGATTTGAGTTATAGTTCATCAAGATTTACCATAAAGATTAACTCCGCTCATTAGTCATTGTATCATAGATTATTAGGCTATAGTGATTATAAAAGGAGAAAATTAGGTGGCAAAGGAACCTGACTCTTCTCAAACTCTAGACTGGAGAGAAGAAGAAGAAGAAGAAGAAGAAGAAGAAGAAAAAAAACACACAAAAGTTTGTAGGGTTCAACTATGGAGTTTGTTACATCGTTTATATATTATTATTATTATTATTATTATTATTACAAATATAGGTCTACTTTAATGAGGAAAAGCCACCTGCAACTTCTCCACAGATGCTAAATATCCATCATGCAAAATTGTTTGTTTGTGATATTATTGTCCTCTAAATGGCATATCCTTACTTATTCAGTTAATGAAACTGGTAAGGGTTGGTTCCACATTTGCAAAACATGGTTATGGTTTAAGCTAGGACTGACACATCATTTGGCTGATATTAAGATTCCACATCATTATCAGCATCAGTGGAAATCACGCTGATAAAGGTCTCTTTATGAATATAGTAAACATACTACATAGCACTAGGGTATACGTTTTTTTTTCTTTAATAAGTGGCTTGATTTTCATGTATATTGCTATTTCTGCTGATTTAAGTTTAGTAAATTTACAGTCGTATCACTCAAACTCTTGGTTTCCTTTGTTGTATCAAAATAAAATTTGAAATTAAATTGACTGCTATTGTTGGTTATCACAGTTATTGAAATTAGTATAAATGGCCAAACTTTTACATCAGTCAGGTAAAACTGGGCAGAATACTGGGCAGACGTATTGTATATCTGGGCTGTATAGCTGGATTAGACTACAGGAGGAATGAAATTTGTTGTAATTTTAATATAACTGAATGCTTTTTATGGTGAAAAGGAGACTGCATACTTCCCTTTTTAATGTTATAGACTCCTCTTTCTTTAGGCTACAAAACATCCTCCAATACAAATAGTCACAACAAATTAACTGTCATGGATTTGTTTAAATAAATCAATTTAATCCTTCTATTATGAGTCCAATAAAAATGAGGGTTTATCTTATTCTCAACTGCCTTGTGCATGTGTGAAAAAAGCTTTACACACTTTGGTTCTTGGTGTTTTCTGTTTCTGACTTTTGTACAATAATGCTGTAATGTTATTGTAAAAGTGTGAAATCAGTGTTCATGAGATGAGATGATTGCATTAACCTTACCATTTGCTATGACCAAGGTAAAGTCATCATCTTTACTACAATAAGTTGATCAGCAAAGTTCCACTGAGAGTCCCTGAGCTGCCAAAAAGAGTCATCATTCTGAAGGAAAAGTGCTGAAGATAAAAAAAAATGTTAGCTTCCACACCTCCACAGCAGACTTGTCAGGTGTATGAATAGGTTTTTTTTTGCAACAATAGTCATTCACTTAGAAATTTTAAGATAAGTGTAATATACAATTATCTAACAATTCTTCTACAGTAGATCTGTAAGAAAATATTGTGACAGTGTGATAAAATTTAATTGTACTATATTTGCCTTATAAGAACTACATTTTCCTTAATTAATTATGTTTTGAAGTCAACTTTCACATTACATTTACAAAGAAACATAATTAATAACTCCCCCTGTGTGTACTGTATTGGGAGGGATATTGGCCCTTCCACTTCAGAAACACATTCCTTGGTTTCAGTAATTTTCAAGAGCGTTCGAGTACATGATGACCATAAAAAACGCTGATTTTCTACTCACCCAGTCGTTCCTAAATTTCAAACAGCATATTGGGCATACTGTAGTCTCCCATAACCGGTTGCCAGAGACAAACAGATTTCTACCAAAATAAATAGCAGCTTTGAGAAGTCTTGATCAATTTTTGCCAGCAGTGAAGCAGCTCTGGAGAATCAAACCCACCATTTTATTTTTCCCTTTTTGATGTATGCCTCCATACTCATATGTCAGTACCTCATAGTCAAAATGTTAAGTTGTGATCATATATGGTCTAAATACCCACTACCCCATCACATTGTTAATAATATCTGAAAAACCTTAGCAGAATATGGCATAAACCCTAGCAAAAACAAGTTTCACATGTTTCCAGTGTCCACGTGGGTACAACCACTTATTTTTTTTGTTTGTTTTCCAAATACAAGTGGGTATCCATGTGGACACAGGGAACATTAGAACCTCTGCACAGATGGTAACCCTGGCTCAAGATTGAACCTGTGATCATATGAGGCAGCAACCCTAGCTACAGTTCCACCACCCTGCCCTGCACATGTTCTCTATTTTATAAATACAGGACATTTTCACATGGATAACGTTGAATTTGAAGGGATTTTAATACCTGAACAAAACCTTTCTGCCAAGGCTATCTCGTTAAACTTATACTGCACTGACTTCAAAATGCATTATTCATTAACTACTGTGAATTATTCAGTCAATTTGGTGAAATTAGTAGAAAATGTGTGGAGTCACAAGAATGAGGAATATTAAGTTGGACTATAGTTGTCGGTTAAAGGGATGAAAATGGCATCAACCTAACTATAATTTTATTTCCCAAATTTTTTTACATTTAACTAAATGTTGACAAGATGATTTATAATATGGTAGTAATAATAAAAAATGAACAGAGAATATTAACTAGGAAAGAATATTTGTTCCTACCTCCACCCTTGCAAGAGTCAAAAAAGAGCTCAGACTGTTGGAGTCATTTACTTTTATAATGTAATATAACATGTAACATAATGTTGTGTAATTCTCAGATGTTTTTAATCTTTCCCTCTTTCTTACTCTCTTATTCTCTGCCTCTTTTGTAGGCCAGATAGATCTGGTCTGATAAATTGCCTTAGCAAGAGGAGGTGCTTTCCTCGATTAGAACAGTGTATCTGTGAGGTCCAGCACAATTTGCTTTCCCTCCTCTAACACACCCGATTCAACCAGTAGCCAGTTTCTTCAGTACATCCAGAGCAGTAGCTTATAACTAGTGTAATTCGTCATGTGTAAAATAATCATAGACCAAACCTTATAGCTTTCTTCCTGCTCCAGACGTTTGTCCTTTACTTTTCTAAGCGCACATAGACATCTCCTGCTGAGCCTGACCTCTCAGAGTGCTTCCTGACCTTACTTCATCAGTATATATTTGGTCTTTCTCCAAGAGTGATTGGTCCTTCACCTTGAGCTACAGCTTCTATACCAACAACACAATCTCCTGAGGCATCTCACTGTTTTTCCTCCAATATTATACTACTCCTGTCAAAGATATGCAAAGAGACTGTGAGCTCTACTGTGTTTATTTGTTTCTCTCATATAATCTCACATGCATGCACAGACAAACTACAAAACTGCATTCTTGAATGTCAGGTAGGTAGAGACAGGTTATGATTTAGTGTCCAAAGGAGCAGAGATCCATGTCAAATTATTTGTGTACACCAGAGCTCTTGTCACAATATGTGATCCTGTTCACTATATATCTCTCTTCCCCAGGAGCATCTAACAGGATGGGTATACAGAATTTAAATAAATAAATAGTCAGCATGAGTATGTGTTATTCTTGTTTACTTTTGAATTGTATTAACATTATTACAAACTTGCTTATTTTAAAAATGTATTTTTACATTAGACTTTTCAGAAGACAAAATTGTTACCTCTTATTACCTGTTAAAACTGAAAAAAAAAACGGAAACGCACTATTTATGCAAAGATGGACACATCTTCCTCACTTACACTAGCACTAACTCATATTGCCGTTTTATAATCCTGCCTGTTTCACCCATGTTTTACAGCAGTTGTTTTTCCCTACTTGAAAGTTATCAAAGAGATAATACAGATATCAAACAGATGATATTGTTGTCATTACATGCTTTATTTATACTGTAATGTTTTAAAGTTGGTTACAATTAGGACAGAAGTATTTTTGGTAGCAGCTTGTTAAACTTTGAATGCTGCACCCTCACATAAAACAAATATTAATGACATGAGATTACATTATGTATCAAAGAAAGTACAAAAACACAATAATACAATGTTTAGAGGATATTATACGGTTGTGCGAAGATATGAAGTTTATCTTCGAATGGTGAATATATTTCACGAGTGAGCCAAATGAACGAGTGAAAATATTTTCAACACAAGAAGATAAACTTCATATCTTCGTGCCACTGTGTAATATTCTTTTTATTATATAGA
>JAOTRR010000018.1:15593910-15603946 GCA_028570945.1 Gogo arcuatus | reverse complement strand
GCTCATGCTTTAGTAGTATCGGTCTTGAACAACCCAAAGTTATTACATGGAATGTGAACAGTTTGGGGTATGTTATTAAAAAGAAGAAAATGACATTTCTGAAAAAGAAAAGGCATGTATTGCAATGCTTCAGGAATCAGTAAACCTAATTCAATATGTAAATTAATTAGTAAAATTTATTAGTGATCATTTACCATTTATTGTGCAACAACAAATTAATGACCCAGAAAGTAGATTTATTTACAAATACCAGATCCTCACTGGTTTTTAGGGAGATGTGTAATGAATCAGGCCTAATTGATGTTCAGAGGGAAATAAACCAATAAGTAAGAAATTATTCATTTTATTCTAAGCCTCACTTTTCATACTCACAAACTGACTATGAATTACACAAATTTTAAACGGTCATGCAAAACGTAGGATCATTTGAACAAGACTGTATTCCCACAACCCAGTATCTATGCTTATGAATATTAGTACCACAGCATAAAAACGCAAAGGTTACACCTTTTTCTAAAAGGTACTACATTCATTTTAAGAAAGTCTCTAGTATAAATAGATAAGGCTTAGTATAATTATAGACTCAAATTGTAGCTTGAATACATTTGCCTTACGTAATAAGTATGCCATGATGAATTACCTTGTACTCCACTAGCAATGGTCAATAATGGTATTTTAAAAAAAAAATACACAACAGTACAATTTATTTTAACAACTTATTTTAACCAGGGTTTTGTTCGCATTTTAAGAGTAAAATTCAAGCACTTTCAAAGTACCTAAACCAAAACATTCTAGACTCTCAAAGGCTTTATCACCACATCTAAATTGTTACAATAAATGCAACTGCAAAAAATAAAGTTTACAGAATTCATTTATACCACAGCAATGTATATTGATATTTTATTTTACCAGGTGTTCCTATTAACTTTGAATGTAGACTACATATGTTTTGATCATTATTTAATGCTTGCTAATTTTCAGACTAAGGGATCAACAGAAGACTTATATAGCTATGAATGATGACTGAACACAAGAAAAGAACTTTTTTAGAATTTTTAACGGCGTCATAGACCAGTGCAGTGGATGTGTTTACCACAGTCAGAGAGAGAGAGAGAGAGAGAGAGAGAGAGAAGCCATTGCTAACTGTTAAATTAAATTAACTTACAAATCTGAATAGTGTGCGAACAGCTGTGGGATAAGTACGATGGCATATTAGGGCCATTGTAGGTGAAAAATACATATGGAGCTGGGGGAGATTACAGGCGTAAATCTACAAGAAAAAAACGTGGAGATTCTCTGAGATTATAAAGTCATAAACTGGCGAGAGAAAAACTCAGAAAAAGAGTGTTGTTTCTTTTCAAGGAACCACATTGCTTCACTTTGCAAGGTTGGATCAATGTCATCACACCACACACGCCATGGCTGAGCCAAGAGTTATAGGAAATGTAGTCTTTCATCCTCAATTGCACAATATAAAAGAACAAAGCACCAAGGGATTTTCAACTACATTTCCCAAAATGCACTACAGCAGTCTAGTCAGTAAGCCTGTGATTATTGTGCTTCCTGGATACAACAGCATAGCTTTGTTTATCCGTGTCCTTTTTTGTCTTAGCTGTTCATAAATGCATAATTATTGTGCAAGAGCAGTTTCTCATTACTTTCAGTGCATGGATTCTTTTCATTTGCCCGAATCTCTGTCTTGTATTTTATCCGCCTTCCTACTTCCCATGATTCCTCCTTGCATGGACTATGGACGCAACTGTTATCTAGTCAGCACTGGTAACGTCAGCGGTTGTGCTAAAGATACAGTATTAAACAGTTGTGTTATGGAAAATAACTGATTTAGGAGCACAATCATTTCAAAAGCTCAGGCTGGATAATGTGATCATCTCCCTGCCTTCATTTACTGAGGAATGAGAGGATGCGGTGCATCCTTTTACTGCATTTGTTTTTTAACTTTTACTGTATTTGCTTTACTTTTACTGTGGCTTTTTATGTTTATTTATAACAATCTAATTTAATTGTTTTCCAGGTGCCTGTAAGACCTGCTATGAGGTAGCAAGCAGGAAATGCAGGACAGCCAACTGGACATTGCAGACCTTGAGTTCAGTCCGGAGACAACAGAAGACGAAGAGAGTAAGATTTATTATTGGATACAGTGGAGTTGATTCAACTGTTTTGTCACTGTTGGTCAATGTGACATTTTTCAGTTACATTAGTAGATGTATTGTGTCAACACGCAGTGCATTGCGCAGTACTGATTGTTTGTATATTGATTGTGTTTACAGCTGCAGGAAGCAAGGCAGAGTGATATGGCATTTGTGCATTTGCTATTTCTGCTTTGTATCAATAAAGCTCTTACTTTTAATCAACATGTTCCTCGCCAATGTTGTTTTTCTTTCCCCAATAAATTAACATCCATGTCATTGATTATAGTGTTGCCTATAGTATAATGATAAAATGAATATACTACCCCATTTCCAAAAAAGGTGGGACACTGTAAACTGTAAATAAAAACAAATGTGATGATTTGCAAATCATGGAACCCTATATTTCACTGAAAATAATACAAATATAACATAAAATGTTGAAATTGAGACATTTTATAGTTTTTTTTTTTTAAATAAATATATGCTAATTTTGAATTTAATGCCAGCAGCATGTTTCAAAAAAGGTTGGGACAAGGGCAACAACACACTGGGAAAGTTGTGTAATGCTTAAAAAAACTAATTAGGTTAATTGGTAACAGGTCAGTAACATGTTTGGGTGTAAAAAGAGCATCCCAGGGAGGCTGAGTCTCACAGAAGCAGAGATAGAGAGGGGGTCACCACTCTGTGAAAGACTAAGGGAAAATAGTGCAACAATTTAAGAATAACGTTCCTCAATGTAAAATTACAAAGAATTTGGCGATCACATCATCTATGGTACATAATATCATTAAAAGATTCAAAGAGTCCAGAGAAATCTCTGTACACAAGGGACAAGGCCAAAAACCAATATTGGATGCCCATGATCTTCAGGCCCTCAGGCGGCCCTGCATTAAAAACAGACATGATTCTGTAGTGGAAATCACTGCATGGGCTCAGGAACACTTCCAAAAACCTTTGTCTGTGAACATAGTTTGTCACTACATCCACAAATGCAAGTTACACATACATATAAACAATATCCAGAAATGCTGCCTCCTTCTCTGGACCCAAGCTCATTTATAATGAACTGAGGTGAAGTGGAAAACTGTCCTGTGGTCTGACGATTCAAAACTTGATATTCTTTTTGGAAATCATGGATGCCACGTCCTCCGGGCTAAAGAGGAGAGGGATCACCTGGCTTTTCAGCCCACAATTCAAATGCCGGCATCTGTGATGGTACGGCGATGCATTAATGCACATAGCATGGGTAGCTTGCATATCTGGGAAGGCACCATTAATGCTGAATGATATTTACAGGGTTTGGAGCAACATGCTGCCATTCAGAGGACATCTTTTTCAGGGAAGGCCTTGCTTATTTCAGCAAGGACAATGCCAAACCGCATTCTGCACGTATTACAACTGCATGGCTCCGTAGCAAGAGAGTCCGAGTGCTAACTGGCCTGCCTGCAGTCCAGACCTGTCTTCCTTTAAAAACATTTGGTGCTGTGGCAACGGCTCAAGAAGTTCTCCGCCATCTCTCTATGCCGCTCCTCGCTCTGCTGCGCCAGCAGTACTGAAGCAACAGTGCCACTTCAGCACCTCCATTTTAGACCACCATATCCAGCATTTGTCATGGGACGGAGCCTGCCAAACACTCACAGCTGGCTCCACTCAAGCAGTGCCTCCTTGAGCAGCCAGAGGAGTATAAATAGGCACCCCCAACCAAACAGGTCAGTGCTCGCTGAGCTCTATGTGCTCACTAATTTCTCTGTTCCCTCTGCCTCTAGGTGATGAAGCGGACAACAACGACAACAACGAGAAAACGTTGCTGCACCTCCAGAGCCCGCCTCCGACTCAACACTTGGCTGGCTTACCCCTGCGATCACTGCCCCACACTACTCCCAGAACAGGGCTATTACCTCACACCAACTGCACTTCAAGATTCCCTCACGCCTTTTCCTCACCATCACCTAAAGCCCTAAATAAAAGAGCACTTTATTTTTCCTGAAACTTGGGTCCAGTGTCTGTCTGCCCGCTGCAGCCCTTGAACTGCCACAGTGGTGGAGAATGCAGGCAAGAACACAGCACCCACACCCACCCGGAACCCCTGCTGCAGCACCTCCTCAAGACCAGCCTCCAGCAGCAGCAAGTTACCCAGGAGCTGGCATGAGGATTACAAGCTGCCACACGAGAGAGCCAGAGCCCCTCTCCTACCCGGCCAACTCTCCAACCCGTGACAGGAGGCTCTACATCTGCTCCTCAAGTTAACACCAGCTGACAGCGTCAATGCCTTCCTGTACACATTTAAACAAACTGCCATCCAGGAGGGCTGGCCAGAGGAAGAGTGGGCCCAAGCCCTCACCCCACTTCTCTCTGGGGAGGAGCAGCTTGCGTACTTCACGCTCCCGCCAGCTTCCACCAAGGAGTACCCACTCCTAAAAGAGTGGATCCTAGCCTAATATGGGTTCTCCTCCTGCCAGGCTGTCACTGAATTCCACATCAGGTGAAGCTCAGCCCTCATTCCCAGATGGACACCCTACTACGACGAGATGACTGCAGACCAAACAGCATTCGGCCATCCAGGTTGCAGAGTGGATTGCTGTCGACAGGTTCCTGCAGGCCCTTACCCCAGTTGAGTGCATGGCCATCGGAATGAGGGCTCCCCGGATGCCGGCTGACCTGGTGGAAGCTGTCAAGTGTGCCCAGGCTACACTGGAAATTAGCCAGCCCAGTCTACAGATGGGCACTCAACAGGCCCCAAAGCACCAGCGCCCCCCCTGTCTGGGCCATCCCTGAGCCCTAGTGATGACCCAGCCTCCCAGCCCAACCACTCTCACCGCTGAGGAGCGCATGCTCACTGTGCCTGAACTGCCTTTGCCAGCCCCAGTCGGGAGTCCTTGCTCGCTGGCTGGTGTGGTGCATTCACCACTGAGCCCATGGCTTCCCATCATCCCTGTGCAGGTGGAAGGGCCCACCATGCGAGCCCTGTTCAATTCAGGTAGCACCATCACCCTGGCTTGACCCTCTGTCCTGCCTGATGCCCCTGGGCCCAGTGGCTCCGTCAAGGTCACCTGCATGCATGGGGACGCACAAGAGGTGGCCACCACCAATGTTCAGGTTGGCGATGCAAGTGGTTTTTAATGATTGGGGTGGTTCCTGACCTTCCTGCCCCTCTCCTCCAAGGTCGGGGTTGGTACAGTTTCCCCCCTGTGAGCTGCCCACTGCCAGGAAGAAGAGGTTACAACAACCCCGGAGGTCTGGAGCCCACTCCAAGTGCGACATGTATCTGGCAGACGATCACAAGGATGATGCCAAAAGAGCCACCACAGGTGAGTCCACCATCCTCACTAACCAACTCTTATGTGTGTACCAACAGGTGGTTAAAGAGGGGAATTTCAGGCAAGAACAAAAGGAGGATGAGCAGCTGAAACATTGCTGGTCTCAGGTGCACGTCACTGAAAGCAAATTCCAACAGCCAGGGCGGCCCCTCTCAGTGTCTTATTTTCACATACAATGGGGAAGTCTCCACTTCCACATTGAGCACAGTGGGGACAGCCCTGCAACCCGTTAGTGGGCCCACATCCCAAGGTTGACGTGGTTATGCATCCAGCCCACTCTCATCCCCTGGGTGGCCACCTAGCTGCAAGGAACACCACAGAACGTGCAGGATCCCTTCCTCTGGCTGGGAATGAATGTAGAGATCCAGAACTTGTGTCAACGGTGCCCTCAGTGTCAGCGCACCTCATCATAGAAGCCACCTCCAGTGCTGCTTGTACCTTTCCTGAGAATGGATCTCATGGGTCCCTTTTAAGTCTGCATGGGGCCATGAATACATACTGGTCATTGTGGACTACGCTACCCACTACCCTGAAGCAGTCCCACTATGGAAGGCCATGTCCAAAAACATCAGCAGGGAACGGTTTCTGCTGTTCTCTTGCATGGGTCTCCCCAGCAGCCTCCTCACCAACCAAGGTACGCCCTTTGTATCCAAGTTGATGGCAGATGTGGGTCATCCAAAAGGCTGGTAAAGAGGTTTAACCAGACCCTGAAGACGATGCTCCAGCGTGTGGTGGACGAGGATGGCAGGAACTAGGACCTCCTCCTCCCCTGTGCGCTATTTGCAGTCTGTGAAACTCCACAAGCATCCACTGGCTTCACCCTATTCAAGTTGCTCTTTGGGAGGAGGCCCTGGGGCTTGCTGGATGTGGTAAAGAAGACATGGAAAGAGCAACCATCCCCTTTCAGAACCATCATCAAACATGTCCAAGAGATGCACGACCACATCAAAAGGGTTGCATCCGTTGCATGCCAGCTGCTTGAGGGCCAGGCCGAGCAAAGCAGGGTCTACAATCACCCTGCTCAGCCCTGGGAGTTCCAGCCTGGAGACAGTGACCTCCTACTGGTTTCATCGGCCAACTGCAAGTTCCTCGCACACTGACAAGGTCCCTTGACTGTGGTGGAGCGAGTCAGTCCCGTCAATTACTGCCTGCAACAACTGGGTAAGAGAAAATCCACCCAAACATACATCAATCTGCTAAAATGCTGGACAGAACCTCTCCCATCGCTGTTAGCGCATGTCTCTGTCCCCACAGGTCCAGCAGGGCATACCCAGGTCCAAAAAGGGAAAGACCGCTCAGTCCGTCAGCAACAGGAGCTTGGGGAGCTTCTAGAGCAGTTCAGCAATGTGTTTTCAGCAGAACCAGTTCGGACCCACCTGATCCAGCATGACATCCGAATACCCCCCCACCACCACCAATCCAGCATGATGTCCCCAGAAGCGCAGCACAAGACGGCCTTCAGCACCACCTTGGGCCATTGGCAGTACCAGGTCCTCCCTTTCGGCTTCCATACGGTGGCAGCAACCTTCTAAAGGCTGATGGACATCATCCTGCACGCCCATTGTGAGTCTGCTGTGGCCTACCTCACTCATGTCATCATACACCCGTCCACTGCAGTTTACTACAGTTACTGAAGACTATGTATTCATGTGATATGTTGTACAACCCAGCTTCGAAAAAAGTTGGGACGCTGTGCAAACTGTAAATAAATACAGAATGTGATGATTTGTAAATCATGGAAACCCTATATGCCACTGAAAATAGTACAAAGACAATATATCAAAATGTTGAAAATGAGAAATTTTGCTGTTTGAAAAATATATGCTCAATATATGCTCAGCATCCAGGATTTCTAAAAATATTTCAAATTTTGATTCCTCAGACCACAGGACAGTTTTCCACTTCGCCTTAGTTCATCATAAATGAGCTCGGGCCCAGAGAAGACAGCAGTGTTTCTGGCTATTATTTATATATGGTTTCTTCTTTGCATGGCAGAATTTTAACTTGCATTTGTGGATGCAGTGATGAACCTTCACAAACATTGTTCACAGACAATGGTTTTGGAAGTGTTCCAGAGCCCATGCCGCGATTTTCCACGACAGAATCATGTCTGTTTTTTAATGTAGTGTCGCCTGAGGGCTCAAAGATCATGGGCATACAATATTGGTTTTCAACCTTGTTCCTTGCATACAGAGATTTCTCTGGATTCTCTGAATCATTTAATGATATGTACCATAGATAATGTGATCCCCAAATTCTTTGCAATTTTATATTGAGGAATGTTATTCTTAAACGGTTGCACTATTTGTCCACACAGTCTTTCACAGAGTGGTGAACCCCTCTCCATCTTTACTTCTGAGAGACTCAGCCTCTTTAGGATGCTCTTTTTATACCCAATCATGTTACTGACCTATTGCCAATTAACATAATTAGTTGCAAGATGTTCCACCAGGTGTTCTTTCAGCATTACACAACTATTCCAATCTGATGTTGTCCCCTGTTCCAAAATTTTTGAAATGCGTTACTGGCATTAAATTCAAAATGAGCATATATTTTTTTCAAAAAAACAAAAAACATTTCCCAGTTTCTTCAGTTTTCAATAAAATATAGGGTTTCCATGATTTGCAAATCACCACATTGTTTTTATTTGCATTTTACACAGTGTCTCAACTTGTTTGGAAACAGGGTTTTATATAAGAAAACTATTATTGCTATTATTATTATTATAGATTGCTATATTTATCATTGTAATAAATTGTTAAAATGACTAGAGAGTAACTAAATCAGGTAACATGGACCGACTATATGTCTGCCAGGTTATGTGTAACAATCATAACAATAACAAACAGCAGTGATCTGCAATGGCAAAATATCTGTCTTATTGAAAAACAAGCAAACCAAACTGTAAATTTCAGGCACACACAAGAGCAGGAGACGGATGCAGGTGTGGAGTTTTAGGCACTGGAAACACGGAATAAACCAGGCTGAGCAATGCAGCAGGAAAACAGCAAACGCAAGACAAAAAGGTGCACAAAATGCAGGCTTTTAACAAAGAACTAATTACCAAACTAAACTCAGAAGAAGTGTGCATCATCAGGAGCACATGATCAGTGCAGGGGCTGTTGGGCAACAAAGTTCATTACTGACTATGAGGCACACTCTCCAGGAAGCACAACCCGGATGTCCCGTCTTCATCGCTTCTCGGTGCTGGCAATTACAGTAAAGCTGGTCTATCTGTCTTGTTACGTGCTAATTTAGGTGAATGTATGCCCAGATTTTGAAGATCCGAAGAGAATGCTGTCAACATTGCACAGTACTGCATCGGGCATTTACCAAAGGTATTCAATATATTTCAAAAGTTATGACCAGATTTTATAAAAACATACTTTGACAATTGGACATAAAATACAATGAATTTACATAACTTACCAACTTGCATAACATTTGGACAGACAAAATTCAAACATTTTTGTTGGCTTATTATTTGACCTTTTCATACCCACTTTGACAGCTCGGTAGATACCTGGATGTGCAAACATTTGCGCTTTTGGATTGGTCAATAGTGCTCTGGTAAGTGATCAGAAAGGTTAAAGTTCACTGACTCACATAACTCATTAAAATGGATAGACCGAGTGAAATTTATTTGGTGATAAATACTTCCAAAACAAATGCGTAGACTAGCACCTTGCCCCAATCATTTAAAACACATTAGGGGCAGCCATGGCCTAAAGGGTAGAGAAGCATCCTTGGGCCCAAAGGGTCACTGGTTTGATTCCCTGGACCTGCAGGAAAAATCCATGTCTGAAGTGCCCTTGAGCAAGGCACCTAACCCCCAGCTGCTCCCCAGGTGCTGGGTATGTGTGTGTGCTTGTTGTATGCTGCTCTGGATAAGAGCGCCTGCTAAACGCCTGTAATGTTATATTGAAAGAATGTTGCTAAAATAGCAGAAACAGGAGTTATAATTGGTAATTACTTTATGTAGTGGCTGTTTAACATTTTCCAACACAGTGGACAGACTCTTACATGAATACTAAAGGTTTCTGTAACAACGAATTCATCGGCCTATTACAGACAAAAGGAGAAGTCTTACATATTAACAACATATTTTCGGATTACAAATATATGTTTTAAGTTCTTATTTCATGCAATAATATTTCATTTCCGCAAACATTTGTTTGTTTTTCGTATTTCAATTTGTCCTTCTTACTAAAAAATAGTATTTTCTGACCTTTAAAGGAATGGGGAAGGAAAAACAACATTTTGGCTGAAATTGTTTTTATCATCTCTATAATGGGTCAACATTTTGTAAAATATGTTATGACAACAGATGTCGTTAAGAAAATCCAGACTTTTAATGGACTTTACAAAAAAAAAAACTGCTTCTGTAAAGCAAATTATGAGCTCTATACACACACACACACAATTATTCATTATATATATATATATTATACATATATATATATATTATACATATAATTATACATACATATATATATATATACACACACATATATACATATAATTATACATACATATATATACATACACACACACACACATATATACATA
>JAOTRR010000018.1:15357874-15377819 GCA_028570945.1 Gogo arcuatus | reverse complement strand
TCAAACACATACCTATAAATAGTAAAACCAGAAAAACTGATAATTTTGCAGTGGTCTCTTAATTTTTTCCAGAGGGGGGGTGTGTGTGTGTGTGTGTGTGTTATTTATTTGTTTATTTATTTATTTATTTTGGTGTGGATTACATACTGTATAATATTTATTTAAAAAGAGATTTCCAACAGGGTACACAGGGTGCATATGAACAGTTCAGAATTAATGAATTCAGAATGAGTTCATTTCAGTTCACAAAAATTCTTGCATATAAACGTAGCCACTGCTTTACAAGGATTGTACAAGTAAGGTACAAAACACTTCAGGGTGCTGTTCTCAGAAAATATTCAAAGATGAGGTGGTGTAATGTGGTCCAGTGCAAAGTAGAGTTACTGTTACCATCCTGGAGTTGATTATTTTCCAAAAACAGAATTTCCTGAAGTGTTTTGTTCTTATTCAGTGATTTAATCATTCCTTCCCCTGTTTTAAACACAAAAAAATGCAATGTTTTATGTTACAGAGAAAATGCAAAACGCCATCTGTCCTGAAGAATGATTTGTGAAAATGTAAAGCTACAGCCTTACCTCTGGCTGTTACAGATCACTAACAGGGAAGCTAAATAAACACTGCTGTGATTTGCCTTACAGCAGACACTACATTTAAATTTATGGCATTTGGAAGACACCATTATCAAGAGCAATTTATATTTATACAGCTGAGTAGTTGAGGGTTAAAGGCCTTGCTCAAGGGCCGAGCACTGGCAGCTTGGCAGTGCTGGGACTTGAACTAACAACTTTCCGATCAGTAGTCCAACGTCTTAACCAGTGAGCTACCACTATGCTACTGTCAGAGCCGTGCTGTTGTAAAAAATCAAACACCTGACCAATCATAATGCAGAATTCTAGAGCGCCATGGTATAAAGCAGAAAGAGTGATGTGATGCACTGGGGTAGACAGCATAACACAGCCTAAAGCAGCTGAGGTTACTGTCTGTGTGGAATATTCATGAGTTTCCTCTAAGTTCTCCTGCTTACTCCCACCTCCTAAAATCATGCCAGCAAGTAGGCGGTGACTCTAAATTGCCCCTGAAAGAGTGGTGTCTCATTCTTGCCTTCTGCCCAGTGTTACACTGCCGTCTTGTGTACAATGAAATCAAGACATCTGGCAAATTTCAGAACATGCCATTTAACAATCCTTCATCTTCAGTAAGCTCTTTATACTGGTCAGGTTGGTCAAAGATTGGTCTGGAGCCAATCCCAGGATCACTGACTGCAAAGTTTAACTGGGGCACACCCGTCCATGTTTGTGCATCACACCCATTTGCACATTCATTCATAACTAGGAGAACTTTAGAGTAGCCAGTCCACCTACAGGCATGATTTTGGGAGGTGGGAGGAAACCAGAGTGAATCTATCCCATTTTTTTTTTATTGCTTGATTTGAAGCTAAATCCAATTAAGCTGCAATTTTTTTTTTTTTAATTTCCTTTTCTCTCTGGCTTTCTCCTGTAGAATGTGAACGCTAACCCGAGGCCCACAGCTCAGGACTTGGCAGGATTCTGGGACCTTCTTCAGCTCTCGATAGAAGACATTAGCCTCAAATTTGATGAGCTCTACCACCTCAAAACCAATGACTGGAAATTGGACCGAGATTCCCCAGACAAACAGGTATAAGTTATTGTAAGAATTCAAGTAGCTACGCTGATTTTAAATGTTTTTCCCTAGCGAAGGGGTGGCATCAGTGTTTAAAAGTAGCTTGTAAGTAGTCAAACTATTTTATCAGCCAATCCATGGACTAGCAGTGATTAAACATGTTATGCATAGTTTGACTCGAGGGTACTGACTTCAAACAATTCAGCTGCATTATGTTATAAAGAAATATTTCTTTGTGAGTTTCCAGTTATGTTTGCGCACATATGCAATAAAAAAAAAAAATCAAAGAAATGAGATTAACAGTATACATGTACTGGGCTACATTATTTGGGCTAAAATCTATTCCAAAATTGAATAATTACTTTAACCTGATTTTTAAAATATTGTGGCATGCTGTTTACATACATGCTTGAATCATTTGATAACTGCCAAATTCAGCTAACGATCAGCTTTAGTGTGCATGTAAACACAATTATTGTGAACTTTTGATCTCTAGAAGAATCAGAAGCAGGCTCCACCTGTGCCAAAGAAGCCTGGGAAGAGCAAGGCAGTGCTAAACCGGGAGAAAAGCAGCGAGACAGCAGATAAACAGAGGCAGGAAGCCCGCAAGAGACTGATGGCGGCCAAGAGAGCGCAGTCGGTCAAACAGAACTCAGCCACCGAGAGCTCAGACAACATTGAGATCTATGTCCCCGAAGCCCAGACACGCCTCTGAGAGAAGAGAAATAAGGAAACAGGCCCACAGCTGACCCATGTGGGCAGAGGGGAGAATGAAGGGGAAAGAGAAGACATTGGAGCACTACACAGATCTGCTCTAATATCAAATGCAAAATGCTCTTTATTTTGGTGGCAGCCTAAAATTGAGAAAGGGGAATGTGGGAATTGTGGACAGGCCACACAAAGAGCTTCTCTTTTCAGAGACTGCCAAGGAAAACCTCACAAAGACATTATTGCTGTTGTTGTTATTATTATTATTATTATTATTATTATTGATAATTATTACTGATAATTATATCAACTAAAGTCTATATCAGACTGTTTTAAATGTTCTAATATCTTGGATAAGAGATTTAATCTATGTGGACTAAGGTAGCCACACTTGGATTTTTTGCCTTTCACCACCGCATCCAGTAGAAAATCCTCCTGAGGTTTCCATATAAACATACTGTACTTGCTTGGAGGATGCCTTCTTTATGTGTGCCCTCTCTGAAATATTCGTCTTCCTGTTTACTAATTTGGTCTGTTGATTTTTAAGCCACTAGTACAAGCTATAGAAATTTTCATTGCGATAACAGTAACCGATAAACAAAAGCCTTTTAGAATGGAAAAGAATGGTATAGAAATGTTGGGCACTTTATTTCACCCAACTGGTTTTCACTCCTGTTTGACTTTCCCTTCATGGTAAGCTTTCATACCCTTTACTGGGTGCTTACCTAATGTTCATGCACACACACACACTCCATTTTAAAGGAGCAATAAATAAAATTCTCTTAAAAAATGCTTAAGGAAAATAAAATTCACTGATTAGTAGTAGATGTAGGAAGTTTTGGTGGGTTTTGGAGAAATGATTGCCTGGTCTAGTATCTTGATAAACCATGTAACTGACAGTGATGTGTGACTGAACAGCAACTGATAAAATACCATTTATTCCCACCCCTTTTTTTAAATACATTTTGCTATAGAAAGTAAGCAGGAAAGGCACATTATATGCTTTTGAATCCACATACATCTTGTATTGCAGTTAGAAATGTCACTTTGCCATATTGAAGGCACAAGCTCGGTTCTTTCAGGAAAGTAGCATTCTCATTATAGCTCACAGGTAGGGCCTGATCACACATCAAAACCACTGCCAGTTTTGGTATCCTGTAGAAAAATGAACCAGCTGCTTTTATTTATTTATTTTATTACTGTAAGGAAATATCATCTGATCATGAAAGATACTTAATGAGCTCACTCTAAAATGTTGACTCTGTTAAAAACAATGATTTTATTTAATCGTATTTAGTCATTCTAAAACTGTATACCACATTACATTTCAGAGTTAAAACAATCCTAAGGTAGACTATGGAGTGACAGCGTACCTCTGTGCTTATTTGGGTCCTATATCCTGTGAGCTGTCCTGACAAAGTGAAGGCATTTTATTCTACATTTCACAGTCTATCTTTTTTTCTCCATCAATTACTTTGTTTACCTTGTTATTATTTATCCTTATTGAAGTTGCCTGTCTGTTTAAAAAAAGAATCATTAAATTGTGTTATTTTATATGCATTTGTTAGGTGTCATTTCAAACTGGGTTTTTTTTTTTTTTTTTTTTTTACTGGTTTATCTCATGAGGACAGGGTTTCAAATAGGTGCTTTAATTTTGAACTTCTCTAAATGGTTACATTTGCACCAGACTAGTGTTATAACAACTGGAATTGCAAGAGGTTTTCAGTTGCGTCTGTATTGGGTAGTTTATCCACACTGATTAACAGGAAGCTGATTGAGAGTCTTTAGTCTGGCACTGTTGGGCTTAAAGCACACTGACATTCCTAAGGAGTAATGTGAGTTCATTTGGGTCATGGACAACAGGAAGCTGATAACACTTTTGTAAGAAAGTAGCTCCAGGCTTCACAACACACAGTGGCACGTACTTTATTTTTTCCGTGAATTTGAAAGACTCTCTAATGAATGAAACTTTACATCCACACATGCTCAAAACAGATATGAAGACTCAGCAATGCACCAAGAATTCTTTTATCTGACTTTCTCCATTTAAAAAGGGATATATGTGCATTTTAACTAGAAAAGATCCATTCACCGGCCAACATGCTTTCTTTAAACAGACCCACACCCACGAACACTCTGCATGATGAAATAGTTGAGTGATTGGCTCCCTTTGTTTGCACTGTTGTGTGTTAGCGAGGCCAGTGATGGCTCCCTTTGCTGTTTGCAGTAATGGTGTGAATGGGATCTCCTCTCTCTCCACTGCTTTTCCCCATTTGGCCCGGGGGTGAGTCGTTAACGCCTGCAGCTTTGTGTGCTGATGGCCTATAGCTTATCCCTCCATAGGGTTTCAAGGCATGTCTGACAAGTCCCTGCAGAACTACTTTAACAGCCCCACTTCTAAATCAGGTGAATTGGGGTTTCAAGTAAGTCAGTGAAGTATGCTTATTCCGAGTCTGAAATCTGCTAAATAGAGTTGTGCCGTCTGCAGGTTAGAACAAATCATGTTGGAAATGAATCATCTGTAGTTCCCATTGCTTTTCTGGTGTCTTGTTATTACACGATAGCAAAGACAGCTGGTTAGATTGTAATTCTCAAACTACATCCTAGAGAACAGGCCAGAAATGGCTGTAACACTAAGGGGCATAAAGTGTAAACATGAGTGAAGGCCAGCATATAGAATCATCAGAACTGGTTAAAGTTGTGTCTGAGCTTGTAACCTGAATTATGATCATATTTACACAGCTGGGGCAAGGAAAAATGGAAACAAGTATAACACTAGTGTGTGTGTGTATATATAGGACATTTGCAAGATTTTGTCCTTGATTCAAGAAATGATGAAGAAACATGAATCACATCTACAAGGCTCTGAATACATTTAATGTCTTACATTGCAGTTACGAAGAGGAAAACAATGTAAACAAAGACCACTGGATGAACAGTTTCTTCTAAAAAAAAAAAAACACTGAAGCTCTCAGAATTCCCTCTTTATAGTGGATCTTGTAGATCCATGTTTCCTTCACTTACTACATTTCTGTCTATTTATATAACACCTTTGCCCTTACTGAATTTCTTGTCTTTGTTCATTTAATGTATTTATGTTTCCAGCTTTGAAAAATTCTTTTCTCAATCCTTTCTCACATGAAGTAGAAATGTTCTTAGATCTTGCATCTATTCCTTGTTTTCATTCAATCTAGTCTGAATGTATTTTAGTTTGTGAGTCTGTTTTCTTGATTATATATGTGGGCTTCCCTTAGGACCACAGTGGACCAATACTCTCCTTGTCTTCTTTGACATGGAGTGTGTTTAAAAGCTGGGAAACTGCTTTCTCTGTTGGACATGCAGAAAAGCCCCACGTGGAATGGCGGGACAATATTTTGGAGACAACTTTCAATTGAGAGACACACTTTGGAGGAACATTTGGTTTCTGCCCTGCTCACGCTGCTTAGGTTCTAAAGTTTTTAATATACCTCTTAAGTAACTGACATGCAGCACAATTTTGGTAGGCTACAGCCCAAGCAGGGGTAAGGGAAGCCCAAATGGTGACCCTGTACTGACCCTGCACCCTGCACTCAACCGTAAGTGTACACTTCTACCTGGTGTTCATCAGCCTAACCTGCAAAAAATGAGCTAGGTTTGCTCTCCTTGTCTTTTTCTGGCTATGTTTTACTTTTAAATCCATTTGGTTACACTACAGGGGCTATATGAGGGGTCAAGGAGAACTAAACATTCAATGCAAGCGTCTGTAGCAAAAAAAAAAAAAAAGAATTATTATTATAATTGATATTTTATGAGACAAGCACATATTTTACTGACTAGGATTTGTTAGGTATATCTAATGCTATATAAATTTTAGGCTGTGTATGTCAGGGTCTTTTGTTTTAGTAAGAAATACAATAAAACTGACAAGTTAATCAAAAGATTTGTATTGGCTACTTCTTTTTGCTATATAGCTACTTAAGTGCAAAGCTCTCAAACCACAGTGACAAATGTAAAGGATATGATCAATCTCAATTTGAGCATATGAGTGTGTTTTGTTACTTACACACACACACACACACACACACACACACACTGCAGCAGCACTGCAGAATACTACTGCAATTTGTTTTTACAGTACACTCCTACACCTAACTATTAACTTTATCATGGCTTTGTAATCGTTGCCAATCTGTATAACCTCAATGAGGTGCTGTGAAATTGTAGGCTTTTCCTCCTGCTTAAGCTGTAGTATTTTAACCTTCTCTTTGGCTTTTGAAATTGTAATTAAACTGAGGTTCAACAAGTCAGCAGTACTGGTTGATGAATCAGAATTTAAATATGATAATGATTTCTGTTAAGTAGCCATTAGAGGGTGACATTTGCCATTTCAGTGTTGCTAGATTGGGTAGTTTCACCACATTTGTGACATAAGTACAGCAGAGTAGAGTGTTTTCTTGACAAGCCATATGCAAGTACACAGTAGAACAAAATGTTTTTCAAGGCCTTGGCACAGTGTATTACAGAAAAGTGACAACATGCAAGATAACCACTACACATGTAGTGCAAATCACAAAAGGTTACAGTGCAACATGATACATGACAATAAGCTGAGCAGGTACATCCAGTACAATAAATACAACACAACAGCTGTAACAGCTACAGGCATTGCAGTGTGGAATATACAGTCAACAACTACAGCAATCACTAGGATTTAGCTTTGCAAAGACCTTTGAGTGGTGGACATTATTCTGTAGGAGTTACAGCTGGGGGTGAGTTACAGCTCGACGTGTAACTCTGTTAAACTACCACTTCACTCTGGCCACCGTGCCTACAGCACATTCCTGCATGTGAAAGAAAAAACACACGAGAGGGCAGAGTGAGGTTCAACCTGCTCCCCGCGCTCCCCTAGTGGACTGTCATGGTACTGCAGGGAGGCCTGTATTGTACTGTATTTTATACTGTGAAATAAACGATTAAACTATGTAAACAAATGAAATGAAACAATTAGCTGAACCGAGACGTGAGTGACATTCACAGTGCTAATCCACGAACATTTCTGAGTCAAATAATCAGTTAGTTTGGACGTCTATGATACATCTGTGTAGCTTGTGTAGGTCCTGACCTTTACCAGTGTCAGTTATTTTATAGTTGTAATAGCATCTTTAAAAACAAACAAAAAATGTTGTTGTCCTGTATGGGGACAGATTTTAAAAGGTAAGGAACCTCTGCCATGGTGAGATGAGAACAAATCTACCCTCCCACACACAATTTTCCCACTTTTTTCTTCTCTGAAACATCCCACTATCTGCAGGTTGAATGTGTTAACAGGCTAAACTAAAAGAAAGCTAGCATCTGCAAATATTCCCTTCTTCGTCTAACCCTACATGTTCTCGCGGCAGAAAGTAGTAAAGATGGGTTTTATTTAAACAACCTATATAGTTGTATGGGTTGTAAAATTATATACTTATATATTTATTAAACTGTGTGTAGAACAAGGCTATGTTTTTAAGTACAAATTGTAGCTACCCACAGAGCCATTTTTACACAGTGCTGTAGGTCGGTTATAGACTGGACCAGACTGAATGAAGACCTGGCTTTGCTACATAAATGCTACATGCTACTATGCTACATAGTACATAGCTACTAATGCTAAATGCTACTATGCTACATAGTACATCCACAACCTTATCAAGGCACTTCAAAAGAAAAGAAATAAAAATCTGATAAACCTTTTTTTTTCTTCTTTTTTTTTTTTTAGGGCGGAGGACTGGATATTACTGTCGCCTCACGGCAAGTAGGTTCCGGGTTCGAATCTCGCGGTGAACTGGAGCCAGTATAGATAATCGATGGATGATAAACTATTTAATAAGTTTTTATGCCAATTTTAGACATATCAAAGGGAACGAAGATAGAAAATAAGTAAAGTAGTAAAGCTAGGGGAAAGATCCATGTTCGTTCACGAATCTAATATTTAAATACCAAATCTTGTGCTTCGACTAATAATAGAGCAACGTTAATTCTTTTTTTATATATATATTTGTATGTATGTATGTAGGCCTCAGTTGGACTGTTCATTAGTCGCTGATGATGTGGAGGTGTATGGAGCCTGGATCCGCGGCCTCTGATTGGCTGATGGGCTGATGGGGCGGGGTGAAGTGCTCTGTCACTGACACACAGCGCTGGCGGAGAACGAACGGCATTGCAGGTAAATCGGGACGCGTTTGTCAACACCATTTTTTCTGCTTTCATTAACATGTGCGAGAAATGAAGCGGACTCGATAGGAGACAGTAACGTTGCGCTAGTCCGAGTTTTTTTTGGGGGGGGAAAAGACGAACGCAGGCTGAAAAAACAGCTCATCTTTGGCTAGAAGAAGCCGCCGTTGTCCCCGCTTTGTGGGAAGCACGCGCTTTTCTTCTCCGAGGAACTTCGAAAGCTGTGGATTTTTTTAAATCCTGAAACCCTATCTAACAAAGGATGAAATCTGTCAAAAGAGGTAAACTGAATTTTATACGAGTTTTTCCTTTCTGCCTTAGCCATTCTTCGTAGTCGATGGATAATGAGATCGGAGTGAATGTAGATTTTAAGAGGAATGTAGCTTTTTGTGTGTGTTAAGAGTCGACGCGGCGTGTGTTTGTTTGAATGTGGACGGACGGATGGCTAGCTGAGCAGGCTAAGCTAAGCTAACTGCCTACCGCTGAGCTGAGCTGAGCGTGGTGTCCATCTGCTGCTGTCCTAAACAACAGTTGAGTTAAAGCGTGTTTGTGTTAGCGAGTGTGTGAAGTCTTTTCAGCGTCCCTCACCAGGAAAGTAAAGGTTTTTTCTTTTCTTTTTCTTTTTTTTAGCTTATGGTGTCAAGAAAAATCAGTCTTCGTGTGACTGATAATCTGCTGTGCGGTGTTTGTTACACGGGATTCTGAAGATATATATATATATAGTACACATCTGTAGGTAGTTAATGTGAATTGAGGCAGCTAGCTGCTAGTTAGCACATTTTGAATCAGTGGGGAATTCCGGTTTCAGGGTTTGGATACTGGACGCTCTTATAACGGTAACAAACTGCCAGCATTTGTTGCATGCCTTGAAAAGTTTGGCGTCACTGGCGGCCCGTGTGTTACAGAGTGAAATCCTGGTTCAAATCCCGAGAATATTAGATAATTATTGGCTCAGACATGTTGGTGAGGTGAAATCATTTCGATGCGTGTGTGTGCGCTAAATGAAGCGGTTTGACAGATCAGTGCCATCCTTAATTCATCTCACTCAGCCACAAATCCAGTATCATTCCGTTTAAATGATTTATCTCCGAGTTGCAGGTTTTATCCGCTTTCAGCAGTGTGTGCATGTCTGCACGTCAGCAAGGCCACTCTGGAGTATGTGGAGTATTTTGTCGTCGCCGCAGGCGGCAGTTCCATTTTATTTACAGTCACCGGTTGTTGGATAATAAAGTGAGACTGACGCCTGTCTGTAACGGTTGTAGTTAGCTTAGCTGCATGTCCGGGGAGGGGAGGGGGTTGTCCGCTTTGGAAGGGTGAAGGAGCACTAAAAACCCGTCCTTGCTCGAGATGGATACCACACACACACACACTAAAGCCCCTCAGTACTTGAGATGGATAGCGCGCACGCACACACACTCACACTCTCCTTTGTTGGGAAGGAACGCAGGAACTGCCACATTTCTGTCTGCTCCTGCGGGCTTCGGGTTTCACTGTGAGAGAGAGACAGAGAACACAGGAACCACATTTCTAGCACATTTCTGCGCCATTGTTCTCCCACTAAACCTTTCTTTCACTGCTAATATTCAGTTCAAAAACATCATAAAACTACACGGGCAAGTCAGTGCCTAGTTCACTGGTATTTTTATTCCCAAGTGCTAGCTAAAACATGCCCAAAACTTTTTGGAGTTTAGGTCACTCAGTCTGAGGAGACTGTTTGCTCGACGTTGAGCGGGACATTTCATAGCCAACATGTTAACAAGTGATTCAGGTAGACGCTGAAGAGGTCATTTTCCTCCTTTACTGCTAAGAATGTTAATGTACAAGCAGTTGGTGATGCTAATTTTACTCAGCTTTCTGTGTCCACCCTTGAATGGCTTTCTTCAGTGAAGTAGTACCCCTGAGGACAAAAGCCTCTCAGATGTTAAAAACCTACCACTGTTGTATAGATGCACAATTCTTGATTTTTTTTTTAAAATTAGGTTTATTTATAGATAGATAAGAGCCTAAACTGAACAGCTCTCTGCTCTGCTTTGGAGTTTGGGAAAGTGTGGAAAGGTCCAGCATGTTTGTAGTTTGTGTGGTGAATGGAGCAGAGAGGAAGCGTAGGGGGATGAAAGGGAGGAAATTAAAGAGTGGATAGATTCACTCCTACTGCTCATCTGAAGAGAACTTGCCTTAACTTAGCTAATCATTATCTCAGCCCTCAGGATGCCTACTCCAGGCTTTTGTAAGAACCCTTATCTCGTATAATTCAGTACCAAACATTGGGCTAGTTTTTCTGTTTAACAAAATGATTTAGGCTATAAAAAAAACCCAATGTAGTCACACCAAGGAAGTCTTGTAATCTATAATAATGAAGCGGGTGTCTACAGATTTATACGTGTTCCCGTTTATCATCTTAGATTTTCTTTGGAATATGATTAAAGAAAGGAGCATGAATGTTTCAGACTGTCTGTAACCATGTTTACAAAATACAGTGTTGTTTTGCCAAGGACAGGCTGGCAATGTGCTTTCCGGGTAGGGTTACACATTCATGGTTTCCGATTTAAATAGGAATCACAATTTTTTTGCCTTTGAATAGAGATTGTGATTTTTTTTTTTTTTTGACTGATTTTATAAAGAATAACATGTAGGCTGTATTTATTAAATTCTTACATTATGGTGACAGAGTATGGTAGCTACATTTTCCTAGCAGATGTTTGTGAATGACAGCTCATTTGCATTTTGAATTACCGATTTACTGCACGACTATTTGTGTGACAATAGCTCGGCCCTGAACAAAATAACTGCTATTTAGTGCAACACTTTTTTTTTTTTTTTTTTTTTTTTTTTAATTATAGTAGTGTGTCAGGAGCAGAATGGCCTCTCCCAAAGTTAAAGGGGAACAAGCAATATTAATTTTGTCTGCCGATAGCATTTCATAAGCCACTTGTGTGTGAAAGTCAGTCTTGATAAACACACCACCTAATGCCTCATTGGCAGGTTTTGAGTGAGATGGCATGTGCAGCCATGAATCACTCAATTTATTTTATGTGTCACCCACTGCTTAGCTTTCTGGCATTGTTTCTACCCCTTTTTTCCCCTGTGGACTCACTGCACTTCAGGTCTTTGTGTGAGGTCATCTGGTACAACATCTATAGTCACTGGTCACCAAGTATAAGGGTATATTTTAGTGCTCTGTTGTATGTAATGGCTGCTTGAGTGCAAATGCTGCAGAATCAACGCTGTTCTTGGAAGTGCACTGAGTAGCTATTTTTGAGAAGTTCTGTTTCAGACTGCTGTGTGTTTTGGGGTTCACATGGTTAGGCATTACATGCCATGATGTACATGAAGTATGAGCTTACCTTTGCCAGTAAAGTGTGTTTAAGTCTTCATATTACAGTGTTCTTCCTTTAAATGAATCACCACCAGCCATCCATCCATTGAAATGTAAAGCAGATCTACTCCAAGGGAGGTCAGGCCTTTGTACGTAGATGTGAATTTGATTCACTGTTTTGTCTTGTTTTAACATGATTCTTATGTAAAGTGTATGCTGTATATGTGCTACGTTTAAAAATGCAGGGAAAAAAAATTTCCCCTCCTTCCCCAAGTCAGCATATTTCCCTGCCATTTTTATGCCATGCTTTTTGTTTTAGACCAGTAATGCCTACTGTTACCTTGATTTCCACAGTGTGTGAAGAGGAGCACAGTGGAGAGACAGAGTTTTCTGCCATGTCAGACAGTGATCCCTGTGAGGATGAAGCTTATCCACTCAATCTTTCCACTGGTGCCCGTGGAGCTTCTGCTAAGCGTCGCCGCCGAGGGAATCTGCCTAAAGAGTCTGTTCAGATTCTGAGGAGCTGGCTATATGAGCATCGTTTTAACGCCTATCCCTCTGAGCAGGAGAAGCTTAGTCTGTCAGGACAGACTAATCTCTCCATCTCGCAGGTGAGCTTTATAATATACTTCTCAAGAATCTTGTATTCGTCTTTTATATTCATATTGGTGTCTTGGTACATGCTATTTCCCTAGTGTTCCCAGTGTCTTTATAACAATAACATAAATAGGCATTTAGCAAATATTACACACCCAGATCTATTTGCAGAAACAGCCCATAAAAACATGGTGTGTGATCTCAGCCATGTTCTGTCCTTGATTGTGAGTCAGGAGCAGTGGTGTTGTCAGTGTGCAGGAATGCAGGCACTGAGGCCCTTGTGTTGTGGCTTTGCATTTTTCCCTCCAAACTCCATTACAGCCAGCTGTTTGAAAACATGCAGTTTGTAGTCTGGGCACTAGAGGGTGCACACACATGCCCAAGGCTCTAATGATATGCAGCAATGGGCTCTCTTCACAGTTGGTTATGAGGTGGTTGGACAACAAATCTAAACAATGGTTTACTTTTATTTATCATAAGACCAGAAACAACAGTAATGTGAACATGGCACCAAGGAATGTGGGTTGGTTATGTAAGAAGTAACCATTCTCGTTCCAGTGACAACGAGCTGTCAACTGAGATTTCACCTTCATTGTGGTCATGTTTGGTAACTGAATGCTGGGTCTTGTGATGAAAATGTATGTTTGTCTTGATCCTCAGTATCAGCACATACTTTAGTTTTGGTAGTTTCTTTGGCTCAGCCTAGTTTGACATGGAACACTGTAAAACGTCTGTTTGAGGAGGAGCAAATGGTTTTTGTTTTTTTTTTTTGTTTTCATGCTAGAACATGTTTTATGATTTGTAATTGTTTTCTTCATATTCTCTGGTTTCTGTGATGCCTCAGGGGAAAACAAATCTGAATTTTAAAAAATCAGCAACAGAAAGTGCCTCTATTTGCCTGTCAATTATTTTGCCTGCCAGTTCATAAATGTCAGTCTCAGACTCAAGCACTCATGTTTTCTAACTAAGGAGGTCCACATGCATATGTTCTTGGGGTGTAGAATTGGAGGAATTTCTGATGGGAGAGGGTGTATTTGTGTTCATTTTCAGACAAAATTGACTGTCTTTAATGCTATCTATTTCAGATCTGTAACTGGTTCATCAATGCACGGCGACGGCTGCTCCCTGACCTGCTTAGGAAGGACGGAAAGGACCCGACTCAGTTCACGATCTCGCGCCGCGCCAGCAAATCGGACAGCCGGTCAGTTGGGTCTGCCTCCCCAGACCACTCCAGCCCTCCACTGGTAGCTGCATCTCGCCCCTCTGTCATCCGCCCTGCCCCCACATTGGACCTGAGCATGCTAGGTAATACAGCAACTGCCATCTTGACCGGGGCTGGCTGTTTAGTGGGGTCAGGGTTAACAGGCCAAGACTGTGGTGTCCAGACCCTCATGCAGGTGGATACTCGTGGCCTGATCAAGAAAGAAAGTGTGGTGAATGGACCTCCTAGTCTAACTACTATTCCAGGCTCTTCTTCCAGCAGTCCAAGCCTGGGAACGATGAGTCCCACTGTGGTGCTGTTCAACACGCCACCCCCTACACCCCCAGAACTCTGCCCACATGACTTCAGCGACCTCAAGCTGCTCGTAGATGCAGCTCTACAGAGAGCAGCAGAGCAAGAAAACCAGAGGCAGAAGGAGCAACCTTCAGCTAGAGTGCCCTGTTCTGTTCCTGTATCTGTTTCAGCAACAGAAGCTCCTAGTAGGAAGACGGAGCAGGAAAAGAGCCATGAAAACCTGAGCTCCAGCAGCAAATCTGACTCTGCTCCAAGCTTGCAGGAGAAGGCCGTTCTCCCTGTCTCTGTGCCTGTGTTAAATGCCTCTGCTTCCGCTCTTCCTGCCAGTGAAGCAGGCGTTAACCTGCCAGTGGGTCCACATAGAGTTGCTGGAGCAGTGAATTTTCAGCCAAAAGGTGTGTGGAGTGTGGTAAGACCAGCTAGTCCACCCCCAACCAGCGTCACACACACCTGGAGCTCACAGCATACACTCCACGCTGTCTGAGAAGCAGTCAACTGAGAAATGAGAAAATCAAAATGGCAGGTGTATGCATTTATGAAGGACAAAAAGCAACAACTGAGAAAAGGACATTCCACGCAACCAAGACATGAATGCAATACTCCTCTGCTCTGGGTTCTTGTTTGGCTGAGGTTGTCCATGACTTATTTACATGCGAGAAGACAGACATTTATGTGGCCGCAATGTCACCCTCGCCTTGACAATCTCCAGTTGTCATGGATGTGATAGGACGGTTGCCGGACGACCAGCTAGAAATGCAACATTTCACCTGATGGTTCAGATAGCCGTTTGTAGGTCATACACTAAGTTTACCTTTTATTGACAAAGGATGTGTTTTTAAAGCAGCAAGTCTTTTTAAAACTTTTTTTTTTTAAAAGACCTTTCTGTTGTTTTCACTACATGACATTTATTTTGGGTCCTCTTAACCATTTCAGCACAACACCTATTGAGAACATACGATAAGGCTCGACTTAAAAGGGAAGTAAATCTCATGGGCTTACAATCCTGAACAGGGCATTTTCAGATTTGCCACAAACAGGGAACTTTCCACACAAACCCTGGCAGAGTTGTGATGTTTCTCAGTGTTCTATATCTAACTGATAGGCAAGACATTTTATGGTTTATTTGCTTTTAGGACTGCCATTAGAAGTTACACAAGTGGCCTTGCTCTGTTTTTGCCTTAGATATTGGTTAAAGTAGGGGTAGGCGATTATAGCAAAAACATCATATCACAATACTTGATGTTTACACGATATGTGATTTTGGTTTAGCTGAAGTTCAGTTTGAAACGCAGTACACTAGTGAAACAGCACACCCACATTAATCTCAGAAGAGTGTATTGTGATGTGATGTAACAAGATCTACCAGATTTTGATGCTGTTTTTGCCTGCATGCTCCAGTGTCCTGGCTTAGGGTTAGATAAGTAGACTATAATGTAGCATGGCTAACTAATTTTGTACATGACTCTTGAATGCTCATTGTGAACCAGCATGCTATGTTGAATGAAATGCTGGTTGGGTTAGATGTCAGTGTGCAAACAGGGCCTTGGACTTAATCCTGCTGAGTCTCGGAGCTACACTTTTAGTTAAACCCCTGGCATGCTGCAGCCTTGTTTGTTTGATACCTCATTCCAGTGGCCTGAAACCACTGCAAATGGGACCATGACTTCCAAATATCATCTTTCTTTTCTGTGTTTGTGTGGTCACTCATACATTCTGCACTTTATTTCTAAGTCTCTGTGTTGCCAGTACTTCAAAACCTTAACAAAAGTCGTTTGTATTACTCAAATTATTTGTTCACCTCCTCGAGCACAGTGTCTGTGTGGTAAGGTCTAAGGATGAGGGAGAGGAGATAGACGCTTGGGGAAATTGATTGCACTGCAGAGAGCATAGCTCAGCCTGATCGTTCCTCTGCAGTGACATAGCGTGAGACAGCAGCAGGGCCGCCATTGATTTCCTGAGAGACACTCCTTCCTATGTCAGACAAGCTTTAAGTTCTTTTGTTGAATTAAATGTGGAGCGTTTATGGTGCTTTAGGGGCGCAAAGTGTTGGGCATTTCCATACGAGATGTCACAAACTCATTTGTGTGTGTGTGCGTGCGCACGTCAGACAGGCAGATGGTGTGAGAGAGCAGGATTAAGGTATATGTTACATGGATCAATGTGGGGAAAGTGGAGAGCAGACACTATCAGTTTTATCTTGTAAGATTCACCAGTAGTGTTTTCATATCCTTTTCAGCTCATGCTATTAGCTTGTTCTTAGATTTAAACTTTATTTCATGAGCTGAGGAATACTGCAAAGTATCTTTCATAATGCTGGTATAAAAAGGGTGCACAGCTGTCTTCACTATAGCAAAGACGTTGAATAGCCTTGTTGACATGGGATCAATTTCAGAGCAGGATTGTGTGCCTATGAATGTGAAAGATCGCTGTATTAGGGTGCTGGCATTTCTTTTAGTTTAAACTTTGGAGCATTATAAGATGGTTTTTGTTTTTTTTTCTTTTCTAATCATGTTCTAGTTCCTCATTATGTCTCTTACTGATTTTATTGTAATTGTTGTTGCACCATTATATGTTAGGGTCCATGTTTCTTTCCATGCCCAAGTTCCATGAAACGGTGATGTACAATTTTCTCTCTTTATTTTTCAATGTTTTAAACGTTGTAGCTTTTGTGCCTGAATGAGTTGTAGTCACTGTATTCAATGCACACCATTCTAGTTTACCTCCAGTGGTGCCATTCTCCCCCCTCCAATTGTTTTATATCAGCTAACTTATGTATTTGTGAAAATGCTGAAATTTTGCAAACATCTTATGTAATGAGCTAACGTGTTTTTTGTCTGGTTGTTTTATGGTCACGGTTTTGTTCAAGGAAGGTGGCCTCTAATCATGACTCTGTGTCCTGTTTTGGAGGTCAGCCCTTGTTTTCTGTAACATTGTAACAATTTCTATATATTTTCATTTTTTGAAAATGACCCTAACCCTATTGTCTTCTGCATTGCGTTCAGTCTCAGGTTAAGTCAGTCATTCCTCCTTTAGAATAGATTTTAGCTACTGGTGAGAAATCAAGAGTATTAGAGATCAGTTAATGTGCTTTAGACCAGTGTTTGACATGTTTGTATGTCCAGCTTAGGCTTTCTGGAAATGAGAAATTGGTATAATAAGATAACTAGGTGTTAAAACCGGTGTACCACTACATGAAAAACCACTGTGAGCTTTCTGTTAGTTACTGGGTTCCTGGAACAATAATGGGTACTGGATGTATACATATATTTTTCAGAGATGCTCTATTTTTTCACTTCGGTAGAATGACTGATGTTGATATTCTAGATACCGTGTCTATTTAGTTGAGAAGGGGTCTTGTAGATATAAAGCGCATGTCTATTGGGTCTGGTTTTTATGTATTATACATGTGTAGCTGTCTCTCTATATATGACCAAATACTTTAAGATGGATATGAATAGTATTTGTTTCTTACATTTCCTATCAGTGTATCAAGTTTAAAAAAAAAAAAAAAAAAAAAAGTATGGACAGTGAACTTGGCATTTGTGCCTTACCTGAGAACAAGAGAATCTTCCCAGCTTTTCTAGAAATCTTTGGACTAGTCTGTGCAATATCTGCCTTAAACTTGTGATGTGTCCTCCTTTTTGTACATTTCAGAGAAATAAAGTACAATTTTCATATAAGTTGAATGTATGTGTTTTACTACAGCACTGGCTTTGCTTATTACTGGGCTTGAGAGGAATTAATGGTGGGGGAGTATAGGTATCACCAACAGCCCCATAATAAACAAGAATTGGGCCAAATGTTTTATAATAAGGAATCAGATTTTATTGAATAAAATAAGGATAGTAACTGTCTCTCATTAAAAGGTGAAGTGATATTTAAAATGTTGATGTGCAGGGGTTGCTCATTGGTCCCAAAATGCCAATCTGATATGTTTATTTAAAAAAAAAAAAAAAAAAGAAATGCAGCATGCTGTTGTTGGAAAGTATTCAAAAATTGGGTGGTGTTACCACACCAAAGTGATTTTCTTTCTCTTATACAACAGCAATTTGCCAAAAAGGTCATTTTTATTACCAAATAATGTACTTTTATGTTTAATTTTTAGGGGTCCGAGCACTCCTTTTAACTCTCTCTTTAAGTTAATAAGACAAAAAGAAGAAAATCCCTTGTCAGAAAACTTAAAGGAATCGCCTTACCTCTGACTGTTAAAGTGCTGACACTGGAGACTCTTTCAAATATGTTACATAACTGTCTTATTTTGGGGCATCTTAATGTCATTACGGGAAATGCTTAAACACAATTCATTTAATAAAACTTGGGTTCAGTAAAGAAGGCACTCCTGTGAAGCATAAATCCTGGACAGATGTTTTGGAAATCCTTAGGTGCAGAAAATGAGGGAACTGAGCAGACATTCTTTAGCTTTTGGTCACCACAAAGAGCTACAATTTTCCTTGAAGAAAGAAATAATGCCACAATTCCTTCTTTAAAAAAAAAAAGCCAGTGTTTCTCTCAGTTTAATCTAACCATGTTACAATGACTTCCCTCTGAGCTATGAAAGAATGTTTGCATGTAACAATCTTTTTGCTGAGATGTTTACTTTTATGTCTTCATATTAGCTGAACTTCACAGTAACCAACTGAAACTATTGAACCTCTGCAGAATAACCAGGGAGACAGTTCTGTGTACAATATAATTCTTTAAGGCGCATGGGCATGTGGAGAGAAAAAAACGAGGTATACAGTTATCACAATTGAATCTACACAAGTGCAAGTAGACTATAATTAAAAGTACTTATTTTTGTATTTTTGTGTGGTTATACTATAACACAATCGTGTTTTATGTGCTTTTTACTTTACAATAATGCGTAGTTTGTCTTTTGTTCTCCCTTTATGGACACATTATTTTTGTAAGTAAAATGCACTCTGCTGCCAGGTGAAGAGTCTCTAAAGTTTTACATATCATCCTTGTCTTTAGCTCCATGTTTGAGGATGCGAGTGAATTCGACATAGTTGAAGTTGCCTTTCTTGTCAATGGGAGCCTCTCGGAATAGCTCATCCACTTCCTCATCAGTGAAGCGATCCCCCATAGTGGTCAACAGCTCTCTTAGGTGATCTTCGTGAATCACACCTGCCCAGGGAAAGTGAAGGCATTAGCATTGCAGTGGGAGAACACTTCAGCATAGGTGTAATGAAATTCACATTCAAGGATGTAAAATATCTAGTAATGCTTTGTAAAACATTCAGGGGCCTGGTAAATTACTCAAAATATTTTATAAAGTACATATTATACAAATTTTACCATAGGATTATAAGTATTTTACTTAGAAATAAACAAGAATAATCATGGCAAATTGTTTTCTAAGAAATTATAATAATTTTGAATCATTATACAGAGTTGTTTGTTTGGGGATTTTTTAGATACTAAATAAATAAACTCTGGGGAGTGGGTGTGTAGTTTTGCTGCCTTTTTCAGAAGCCCCAAAACTGTATTTGTTAAATTATAGAATTACATTCCCGAACATTCCTGACTGTCGTAAAGGTTATGAAATGCAGTATTTGGCTCACTGGATCCTTCTTCATCAAAGCAGGCAAAGGCATTCCTGATCACATCCTCAGGGTCTGTTCCATTCAGACGTTCTCCGAACATGGTGAGGAACATGGTGAAGTTGATGGGACCCGGCGCTTCGCTCATCATGCCCTCTAGGTAGTCATCAGACGGGTTTTTACCTGCACACATATATAAGACCAAAGCAGTGCTTGTGAAATGGTCTATTTATTAAATGTAATCCTGACAAATGTTGTGATGCCACAAGCAAGTAAAAATGTAGTAATGAGTTTTATGCTGTTATAGACCACAAACACACACATTAAAACTGAAAACAATGATTTGTAAATAATCTTTGACCTGTATTGCACTCAACACAATACAACAGCACATTATTTGATGTTTTACCTCATGAATTTTATTGTTTTTTC
>JAOTRR010000018.1:15294939-15306455 GCA_028570945.1 Gogo arcuatus | reverse complement strand
GACAAGTGGGTCCATTTCAATATTACGAACTTTTTGGTATAACGAACTATTTGGACGTCCTCCAAGGAGTTCGTTATAGCGGGGTTGCAGTGTACTTAGAGTCTGAGCTTGTTTAATTCATTCACTGGTTGGTTGGGTGGGATGCCGGTCTATCTCAGGGCATCACACACACACACATATATACATTCACACACTCATTCACACCTAGGGGCAATTAAAGCCGCCAGTCCACCTACAGGCATGTTTTTAGAGGGTGAGAGGGAAGTCACACAGACACAGGGAAAACGTGAAAAACACCTGAGCTTATTTAAAGTTTTCATATTGAACAAAGTAAATGGGATGGCTGGTTTAAGCCATGAGAGCCATTTATAGCTGACCTACAAACGTTCAAGGGCTCTGGCAATAATGTTAATATCATCTCAATCATGATTTTCAGCAAAAAAGTAAAAATAGTAAATCAGTGCCTACAGCTGTAAAACGATACTGAATTAGGATATAAATGGGTAAGATAATAAATCAAAATGATATAAAAAAGTGGTAAGTTGGTGCATTTTAGAAAAATCACTCTAACACTGACACTAATTAAAAGCAAGTGCACACCGTGAGCTGAATGATAAACTGTGTAGTAGCTGCACGGCACAGCCTCATTCTGTCAGAGTGGGATTTTGTAACAGAAAAACACTATCTCACACTGTTTTGTTTAGTTTCTGAAACATGCCGGTGCAGTGGGCCGTCACTTGAGAATCTGAGAGTAGAGAATGGGAGATGTTTTAAAGGGCTTTCTGTAACACACTTTAGTACAGATCTATTAAAAATATATAAACAAGACAGTCTGAAAATTGATTCTAAAATTCCCATGTAGCCAATACAATTGAACAAGTGCTGGTGTGACACAGGCATTCTCTTCTATTGTTCAAGACTTTCTGCAGCGTTCTTCAATCTATCATAGATTTTTGGTGAGACCTACATAGACAGATTAAAGTAAGCGAGTTAATGATTAATGGCTGGGACGTCCTGCCAGAGACAAATAGGGTCATACTGTAAAACAGTGAACCAGTGGCTTTATTAACATTATTAAAGCAACAGCTAGACGTTTAATTGGTGACCATGTAATCCACAGTGAAAGTACAGTCTCCATTCAGATATCTCTGAATTCAAGTGACTGACTCGCTAATCGTGGTTGTTGCTTTCTCAGCACTTCTGTAAAAACCAATTCAGGCGTGTTGTGTATGAGATCATTTTTGAGGTTATTATAAAATAAGCTCTACAGCTTTGCGCAAGTTTTGTCCATCTCTAGAGGATGATGTGTTCCCAGGAAACATTTAGAAACAAAATTCACTTAAGATACCTAGTAGTGATGGGGCAATGAAGCTTTCTGCACCAATAAAGCTTCGAATCCAAATGAGTCGAAAAAATGTTCGTTACTCGAGGCTTTGTTTAACACAGTACACACTTATGGCCCCTAATGGTTAAAAAAAAAAATTTAATAGCAGAGGCCAGTACATATGTTTTTGTTACTGTTCACATAATATATACGACTGATTTCTGTAGAAAGTGTGTAATGTCAATTATTAACTATATATTTTATTATATGTAAAAACAGAATATATTTTGCTTATGTGACTGATGAATAAACATGCTTGTGTGACCGTAGGACATGGGCAGTTTAAAGATTTTCCCAAATGTGAGAACAAGTCCGCTTCCTAGTTTGTTCCATTTGTATCAGTAAAACTTTCATAAAACTAAAGCACTCGATTCTATATGCACGGATATGCCACATAGTGGTTTGAACCACTTTTAACTACTTCTGAACCACTGACGACACAGTCACATGGGTGTGTACAGAACGAAGCTTCGGTCGTCACTCAATCATGTGACTTTGGCACTTCAATACAAGTTTCAAATCGCTGATTTTGGAAGCACTACTTTGTAGTTTTCAATGGAAGCTCTGGAGCTTCAGGTTCTCTGTTACATCACTAACACCTAGCTAACTTAGCTAATGTCCATTTGTCAGCTAACTATGTGGGACGGCAGGAGTACATGGGAACGTTTTCGCAGTGCAAACACGTATACTCATGGATAGGCATGTAACAGTATATCATGCGATTTTAAATTGTGATACAAATTTATGATGATGAAATAAAAAACGAATTGCTGCGTAATCTTAGTTTTTCCTAGCTGTAATTACAATAACCTGAAACAGTTTACAGGCGGAATAACATAGAATAGCGGGAATGCACGAGACTTCACCCTCGGTGGAAGTAACACAGTTTTAATGCCGCGAAAACACACAAAAAACGGATTTAAAATGGGAAAGAGCTGTTGTGTGATTGACTGTACAAATAGATTTAACAAGAAGTCGGAGCTCTCTTTTTACAGACTTCTGAAAGCTAAAGAAAAGAGAAGTAAATGGAGGTAGAGTGAAATGTTCATAAGTTTTTTTTTGTTTGTTTTGTTTTTCCAAAAATATTGTGGGAAAATCGAATCGTGAACCCAATATTGTGAATCGACTCGAATCAAATCGTGAATCGGGTGAAATTGGGTGAATCGTTACATGCCTACTCATGGATCCTGGCATTTTTTTAGTGAAGGTAAAAGTGTGCTCCTAGGTTACTTTTTAGTTTCTTTCATATTAAAGACATACTTATGTTTTTATTCTACATTTATTTTATCACTCTATTAGATTTGCTTATAATCAATTATATATGATTATATGTAGTTATAAAATGTGATGAATCATGAGAAGAAGAAAAAAATATACAGCAAGTAAATTAATGCTCTAAATTAACCAGTGATTAAAAAACATACATTCACCTTCACTAGCTGCTTTGCATTCAAGCTACAAAGTGGGGGAAAAAACATGGACATCTCCATGTTCGTCGTTTGTTAGCAACAAGCCAGCCAGCTAACTGTGATGAGTGATGTATATTTGTCTCCTCAAAACATTGAACTGTGTAGTCAATGTTATAGAGTTAAGAAGCAAGTATGTCTGTATGTTGATTGATCTAAAGCAAATGCCAAAGTGTATACAGCATAACTTATTTAAGGGTAAGAAATACTGCTTTATTTACTGCTGATGCTGTGAACAGTCATACTAATTTGATGTCCTTTGCTGAACTCGGAGTTGAGGAGACCATCCTGTTTCCAAGTAGGAATTCCAAATTGGAGCTGGTTTCTTTGAGTTTTCCTAGTCATAGGTTGAACACAGCATTATTCCAGGGTCACTGGGCATGAGGCAGATGCACACTGGATGGGATGCCAGTCCACTGCAACACACACACACTCTTCCACACACTTATTCACACCTAGGAGCAATTTGAAGTAGCCAATCCACCTACCAGCATGTTTTTGGGAGGAAACTGTATGAAACTCATGTGAACATGAGGAGAGAGTGCAAAACTCCACATGACAGGACCGAAACAGTTCAGGATTGGACCGGGGACCCTGGAGCTGTGAGGAAATAGCGCTACTCAAATAATGAATAAAAACAGGACAATGATCTATTATAGAAAAAGAAATAAATAACAGATGTAAACTGGTGAATTACGACATGAAAAGCAAGTGTAAGGTGAAAAGGGTGACATGGTGCAGTGGGTATTTCTCCTCCCACAAAATCAGTAGGTGGACTAGCTTTGCTAAATTGCTCCTAGGTGTGAATGTGTGTATATGATGTACTGCAATGGACTGGGGTACATTTCCACCTCAAGCCCATTGTCTCTCAGGATAGGCTCTGGATGCACCACAACCCTGACCAGGATAAAGCGTTTAATGAAGATGAATGAATGAATATTGAATGGAAGATGAAATGAATGTGAGCCTCATTCTATAATGTAATAGATTGTTTTAGCATTTTCATAGATCATTTTACTAGATTAAAATTGGAATTGCCAAAGGGTGAGAGGTACTGGAGCTCAGTAATTGAATCTGCAGTAGGGCTGTTGTTCTCGCACAGACTAGACTGAGAGCAGTGGTGTGAATTTGTGTGTGCATGTGTTTTCAGTTGTCTGAAGATGTTCGTCAAAGGATGCGGGAAGCGAGTCATTCTTCAGAAAAACCTCAGTCCCCAAAACCAGAGAGTTGGAAGCCTGACCCAGGTATTCACCCTCACCACCACCTCACCCCAGACACTACTTTCTTTCTGTTTATTCAACTTCTTTGTCATAATTTCATTCTAAGCTTTTCCTGTACATTCCTGTGTCAGAAACAAGGAGATTTTCTGCTTCTGTGCCATTTACTCATAAAACAACAGTGATGAAGGGTGTGGTGCTTATTTTTTCATGTAATGCACTCATGGCATGTTTTACAGCTCCAGGTGGACATTCTTCGGCTGAGATGCCAGAGGATTTAAGAAAACGGTCAGTAATATTTACTAGCCCCAAGTGTGTGTGTGTGTGTGTGTGTGTGTGTGTGTGTGTGTTTGAAGCATGAACAGGCTCTTGACTGGAATGATGGGGTCTGTAGAAGTTTGGTTTGGTTAGAGGTTATGTGGTTATGTGGTAGTCTGTAGTGGTATGATATCATCTGTGACAAGCAGAAATTGCCAGTAATGTAAAAGCATAGCAACAATATATAGATCATTTGTGGATCATAGTAAAATCTCCCAGGCATGCTTTTCTTCTCTTGAAATAATTGCCATTATATTTTTATTTTCTGCTTCAGTTTGCTACTCGACACTGATATTCCCTGGTGTTGAAAAATGCATGCCTCAGTTGTCAGTCGTTGAATCTTATACCTGCTATGCAGTGCCGCCAGCGTGTCTCTCCCAGTCATTATCAGATAATTGATTTAGGTCATGTTAAGCAAAAATTAAGCCTTTTTCTCTTGCACATGTTCTATTTCCAAGCTGAAAAGATAGAAATTCAGTTGTAAAACCTAGCACTTTCACTATCCAGTCGTGGATGTAAGTGTGTGTGATGGTCTGGGAAAACTCACGTCTCTGTGGCTGAATTCTGGCCCCAAAACCCTCCAGAAAACTATGCTTTTTCTGGTTATACCATATGTTGATACCTGAACTTTAAGAAATCTTAAATATTTCACAAAAACAGCATGGAAATGATTTTATTTACTTTTTAATCATTTAACCTTTTTTTTATCAAATGTGGTGCTTAAAAACAATTAGTCTGTCTAAATCTGTCTAAGACCTTAGTAGTTAAGTGTGATTTCCTCACACAATGAATGTTACACTTTGATCAAGTTTTTGGATTGCTACATGCCATAGTGAAACTAACGTTTCTTTTTGTAATCAGTTGCCAATTGTCAAAATGTCCTTGATGCTCCTGCACTTTTGGGGGTAACCAGATACACTATATGGCCCAAAGTTTGTGGACACCTGACCATCACACCCGTATGTGCTTGTTGAACATCCCAGTCCAAATTTAGTCCCCTTTTGCTGTTATAATAACCTCCACTTTTCTGAGAAGGCTTTCCACTAGATTTTTGGAGCGTGGCTGTGGGGATTTGTGTTCATTCAGCCACAAGAGCATTAGTGAGGTCAGGGACTGATATTGGGCAGGAAGTCCTGGGTCACAGTCAGTCTTCCAGTTCATCCCAAAGGTATTCAGTGTGGTTGAGGTGAGGGCTCTGTGTAGGCCACTCGAATTCTTCCACACCAACCTTGGCAAACCATGTCTTCATGGACCTTGGTTTGTGCACACAGGGGTATTGCCATGCTGGAACATGTTTGGGCTCCTTAGTTCAAGTGAAGGGAAACTCTAATGCCACAGCAACAAAGACATCCTATACAATTGTGTGCTTAGAACAGTTTGGGGATATGGGTGTGATGGTCAAGTGTCCACAAATTTTTGGCTATATAGAGCATTAAAAAGCTATGATTTGAATAACCTTTACTTCTGGTTTAGATATGAGATGTGATCAAAAAGTTCCGGAATTGTTCCTTTTGCAAACAAATGGAGATGCGGGCAGCAGGAGCAAGCAGTAACTCTCATGAGTCAGTATGCCGCGTGACATTGAGCTGTCAACGTTGGGACCTGTGTTCACAAGTTTTTGTGACAATGTGCACGTGTGAATTTGCGATTTTACTATGGACCAGGGAGCAAACACCAAATTCTATGTCAGACTCAGGGAATAAGCAACGGAGACCCTGGAAATGCTTCAACAAGCCTACGGCAATGAAGCAATGAGCTGTGTGAGGTGTTTTGAGTGGCATTCGTGCATCAAGAGGGGCAGAACGTTGTCCTCCAGTGGACGTCACTTTGCCCGTCTTGAAGCACTAATGCCACTCAAAACACCTCGTCCAGCTCATAGCTTTATTGCCGTAGGATTGCTGAAGCATTTCAAGTGTCTCCGTTGCCGATTACAAATGCTTGTGCATTGCACAAATCACAAATGCTCATGTGCACGCTGTCACAAATATGGGTGGAACACGGGTCCCAATGTTGACAGCACGATGTCACGTGGCATACAGACTCACGAGAGTTACTGTATGTGCAAGACCTTGCTGCGCCCCGTTAGGTCACAACAGGAACAATCCCGGAACTTTTTTATAGCACCTTGTACATGCTAAAGATGTAGATATTTCATTTCATTAAAGCCTGTAGGTTTTAGAACTATATACAGTAGAAAATGTTTTGCCTGGCCCATAAAAAATATATACAATCCAGTCCATAAGTATTTGGACAGCAACAGTTTTTGTAAATTTTGCCTCTGTACACCACCACAATGGATATGAAATGAAGTAATCTAGATGTGATGAAATTGTAGACTTTCAGCTTTAATTCAAGGGGTTTAACAAAATATTTGAACCGTTAACGAATTATAGCCCCTCCATTTTCACAGACTCAAAAGTATTTGGGCAATAACTGATAATCAGGTTCATGGCCAGCTGTGGCCTGTTTCCTTGTTATTCCATGACGAATAAAGAAGATAAAAAGTCTAGTTGATTTCAAGTGTTGAATTTGCATTTGGCAGCTGTTCATGGGAACTCTCAATGTGCAGCCCAAAGAGGTGTTGATGCAGGTGAAGGAGGCCATCATTAGGCTGAAAAAACAAATCAGACCTATTCGAGACATACCAGAAACTTTAGGCGTGGCTGAATCAACAATTTGGTATATTCTTAAAAAGAAAGAACGCACTGGCGAGATCAGCGATACCAAAAGGCAAGAATGATGGGAAGAGAAGAGTATGGAGAAGGAAAAGAAGGGCTCATGATCCAAAGCATACCACATCATCTGTCAAATCTGGTGGAAGCAGTGTTATGGCATGGGCATGGATGGCTGCCAGTGGAACTGGGTCGCTGGTGTTTATTGTTGTGACTGCTGATAGAAGTAGCAGGATGAGTTCAGAAGTGTATAGAGCTATATTTTTTGCACAGATTCAGTCAAATGCTGCAAAATTGATAGGATGGCGCTTCACAGTACAGATCTATAATGATACAAGACATACCGTGAAAGCAACCAAAGAGCTTCTTAAGGCAAAGAACTTGAATGTTCTTAAATGGCCGAGTCATTCAACCCAGTTAAGCATGCTTTTCACTTATTGAAGACAAAACTGAAGGCAGAAAGACCCACAAACAAACAGCAACTGAAAGCGACCAGAGAGGGACAAAGATTTTCTCCCCCATCATTTATAATCTCCGTTACATAGAGCACTTTGTAGTAGACATGCACAATAATCTGAAATTTTCCAATAGCGGCGTTTCATTTGTTTTAATGGAAAATTTCAGCAAATCTGAGATTGCTTTGATAATTTTTCAGTAGATTCATTGCAGCTGCATTTGGTCTCTCTCCATCTGTCTGTCTCTGGCTGCCTGTAGCCAGTCAGGGCATTCCTGGGGACAGCAATGACTGTGATTGGTTAAGTATAGCAACCACGGAAAAGCTGGGGCTAAGCACATCTTCTGAATGGCCTGATGATGGTCTGACAATGCTCTTAGATTTGAATTGAAACAGGTTATATTTTAGTGCTTACTAAACCTCCTGCTGATATTTAATCTGCATATTTGTAACAACATTTTTAGTCAATATTTTTAGTATTTAATATAAATAGAGCTGATTTCTTTAATGAGAAAACTAACTTGGGTAATAAAGCAAGTTTGTAAATGAAATGTTCCTTATTATCATTACATAATCATTATCATATGGGGTGTTCTGTGAAAATATTTGACTGAATGTTGTTGTATGTGCAAAATCACTGTCTTCACTAATAACTGAGAAACCCCACCATTCTGCCTGTTAGGCTTGTGTAGAGTCCATAGTATGGGACCTGAACAGCACTATGTATGATCAGTGCTCATTAATTTAATAGAGTGGATGTAGGAAATTTGGAGTATAATTTCTCTGTGGACTGTGTCTATTTAAAAGTTTAGACCTAACCTTAATGCAGTAAATCCTGCCTGCGCATTTTATAGAGTCCCTAGTGGAAAATGACTGACTCGTATTTGAAACGTGCTCCGTTTTCTGAAATCCTGCAACAGCATTGCTACCTCTCTTAAAAAAAAACACAAAAAAAACCCCTCATGGATCTCACTTCTAGTTAGTAATGTGTCCCAGTAGTCCTGTAACAGAGACACCTGCAATACGGAGACCAAGCAGTAAACAATTAGCAAACAAACAAAGATGGCAGGCAGGCAAATGTTGTTTAGCCATAAGATATTGTTTCTATTTAACATCACTACTCTGTAAGTTGTTGATTTCCATTGTATAGCTGCCCAACAATAAATATGAACCCTCCCCATCAGATTTTAAAGCTCACAATATTCTTATGCCATGTTCCCAAGCCTTGATATGGTATCCAAATGATATGTTATGACATGGGTCATGTCTAGGGTACTTGGCACTTGGTTAGGGTACTTGGTTAGACCAACTAAATGTTATAGTATCCTGTTATCTTTGTTGGAACTGACCCAGCTAGTCTAGCATTTTCAGGATTAGTTCACAGAACCTTGAGGTGTGTTATCCCGTGTAGAATTTTACTCTGTAATGAAGTGGTTATTGTTGTGTGTGTGTTGTGTGGGCTGTAGGTTCGAGCTGGAGCAGGCTCTGCTGAGGGAGGAGTTGGCACGCATCACCCGCAGAGAGAAAGAGGATGTGGGAGCCGATGTGAACCCTGCTGTTTTCCAAGAAAGAGTCAGAACCAAAGAGGAGCAGAAGAATGTGCAGAACTTGGTAAGACAGACACGCATACACACACAACTCGCTTTGTTTGAACCAAGTTAAAAATACATGAGAAGATCCTCCAGTGGTCAGCCAAGCTCGCAATGCTTTTCTTCGATGTGTTTTTTTTTTTTTTCTTCTGTCTATCCGTCTATCTGTCTGTCTTTGTGCTCTGTATTTCTCTGCCCACTGAAAATTGATTTGCTTCATGTTGTTGTTCTCTGCCTGGTGTTTTAAGTGAGCGTAATGGTTATTGAGTGCAGAACATTTCTTCCCATCCTTGAGTTTGTCCGCTATAATGGTGCAGGATTGTAATGAGGCTATTCACGGCGGTTGATTATATTAGCTTGCTCATCCACAGACAGGGCTGTCAATACTAGTTAATGTTTACATTTGTAGCAGAGCTGCTGCTCATGTGGTCATATTATCTGCTACTGAGACATTTCCGTCCATGACCAGCTGTAATGGAGAGACTTTGTGATGAGGTCAAAGCCTGATCAGATTGCCTCAGAGTTCCTGTTGCATGGCTGTATGGCCATCCATAGCCTGGGTGTGTCATGGTCGTTTTTCTCACCACTAGATGGCAGCAGAAGCATTTGATTTTTTTTCTCCCCACATTGTGCTTTTGAGTGGTGGAATGTAGAGGAGTGGTTCCTAACTGCAAAACTGTACGAACATCATGCAACTGGAATTTACATTGGGTTGAATTTGATATTACATTTTACTGAGAGAGTAAACAGGCAGGCCAAATGTGGAGCTAATTACAGGAGGGCTTTCATTTCAAATTGTACAGTGACATTTAGTAGGTTTCATTTCAGCATTGGCTGGCAGAGGATGGGGGACAGGATGGGACACTGTTCATGGCACCAGTCCCAACATATGCTGATTCTATACTAAATAATATTTAACAAGAAACATTACTGTTGGATCTTTGCTCGGAAAAAAAAAAAACTGAATGGAACAAAAAGGAACCAGTGAGTTTTTGACATCACATCAAAAACCGAGAGGCTTGCTGACAAGCTTGAATTGCACAAAAAAAGATATTGAATTGTACATTAAATCCATACAGATATTCAGAATACAGCAAGGTTGTGGACAATAATCAATCAGGGACAACAAAGATAACACTGAAATATTTCTCTGAGGTTGTCATGGTTACAGGCGATATTCAAGGCTGTCACGACAGGGAACTGACTCTGTTTACCTGCCCTCTTAGGCAGTGCCCTTTCCACCTCTTTCTGCCTGCTGTAGTGTAGCATTACAACAGTTTTACAGTCGCGTTTTATTTAGTACGCTAAATACAGTGGTCACTTCCAAACACTGACTGTATGATCATGTTAGACAGGAGACTATAGTAGCCAGTGATATTGTTGCTAAACATTGCTGATAAAAATGCTATGCTGCAGCATTAGTCTTTCCTTTTTTAATCCAGAGCAAGCAGAGCTACAGAGAGGCAGTCTAGCTAGCTGGTGGTCTTTGATTGTCACAGGTATTTTACTTACTTTTTTTTTTAGCTAATTTTCTCATTAACAAACCTGTGTTAGGAAACGAGATATTTTCCACACGTCTTCTGTTCGTAAGGATAACTATGTGTATTTTAACTAGAGATGGCACTGATTAGGTTGATTCTGATTTTTAAAAATTCAGTACAATTCAATTTTATTTCTATAGTGCTTTTAACAGTAGACATTGTGATAAAGCAGCTTTACAGAAATCCAGTGACAATGGCAAGGAAAAACTCTGAGACAACATGAGGAAGAACCTCGAGAGGAACCAGACTCAAAAGGGACCCCATCCTCCTCTGAGTAACACCGGATAGTGGGATTATGAATCATCACTCTTCTACAATTATATCCTATAATTAAGTCAATCAGTACTAACTAAAGGATGTTCAGTATGAGCATCATGGTGTTTGATTACAGTGGCAGTTCTTAAATACAAGTCTACAGTATCCAGGTGAAATTATTCACTGAAGGACAATTCCAAATAAATAATTTATTTATTCCAATATATTTATACCTCTGTTGCTAGGTGGTGGAGGTACTGTGTTTTCAGGTCATGTGTCAGTCCGAGATCCTCGTTAGTGCATTATCTCAAGGATGAGTGGTTGAATGTTTATAGGATTTATATGGAATTATCACTGTAACCAGCAAATGAACTAATTTGATTTTGGAAATGATCTAAACAGTTTCAAGGTCACAACAAGGTTGAATGTCAGGAATAGGTTTTCTTTGGTAGCTTCCTTCCTGTTTGCCATATAGAGATGTTACTTACATGTTTATATTCAGGAACCCAAGCTGGCTATCTACAACCCCAAATCAGAAAAAGTTGCAATGGTATGGAAAATATAAATAAAAAAAGAAAGCAGTGATTTCTAAATTTGCTTTGACTTGTATTTCATTGCAG
>JAOTRR010000018.1:15250386-15260755 GCA_028570945.1 Gogo arcuatus | reverse complement strand
ATAATGTATGTATATATATATATAATGTATGTATATGATCATTCCCTCTGTATTTCTGGGTTCTGCAGTGAAACCCATCTGTCATGTGGTTATTCACAGAGGTCTAGTATTCCCTGCAATTCCTACAGATATAATGAATTATATCTAGCTCATTTTGACTCAAATTATTGTTTTAGCGCTGTAGGTGTTTTAAATAAATCTTTTAAGTGTTAGGAAAGGGTAACTATGAAGCTGATGTGTAGTCATTACATGGTCATTAATTTTGCATTAAGGAACATATCAGATGTTCTGCAAATGCAACTTGGTGTCCAGCTAAATACCTGGACACACCACTGAGAAGAACAGAAGGAATAAGAGCTTGAGGGAGCAGGAGAAAGATGAAAGAGGGAGCGCTTTTTAGAATAATCTTAAACAGTGGTGGTAGTGGTGGCTGGCAAATTGGCACTGATATGAGGAAGACAATAAAATACACACATGTGCTTGCGTTTTCTGTCTTTTTCACAGTGTGCATGCAGTCTTTCACTTTCTGTCTCCTTCTGACAAACACACACATTCGCTCTGTTGGAGTTCTTGATCAGTGTCGTTATAACACAGCATTATTACCCCTCCCACTGAACGGATGACATGCTCGCACAGCACTGCATACTGATAATGCGCCTTCGACATCTCCGTAGCTACTGCAGAGAGCCTCTAGACAAGCAATAAGTAAATAACACACACACTCCTCAAGCAGCAGGATAAGATGAAGTCCCTGGGTTTTTTTTTTTTTCTTCAAAGAAATCACATCATGGTTATCACACTAAATATGATAAAGCACCAATTCCCATTAGTATACCTTTAATCAAGAGTGTATCTTCCCTTCTCTCTCACTTCTAGCCTTTTTCACAGACAAGGTACCTTAGTTTAGAACCATTCCACACTTCTCCACTGCAAAAGAATAGTTCTAATGAAAAGAGATGACACCATGAAAAGTTTGTGCAAGATTCTTACAGGATTAGCATGTGTGAAAACTAAAAATTAAAGTCAAGATTATATTGTAAAACTCCATGCTGATTATCATTGTGGCATCTCACAGCTCCAGGGTCCCCGGTTCCATCCTGAGCTCAGGTTACTATCTCTGTGGAGTTTTCCATGTTTTTTCCACGTTTGCCTGGGTTTCCTCCAGGTTCTCCGGTTTCCTCTCACCTCCCAACAACATGCATGCAGGTGGACTGTCTGAACTAGGTATAAATCCATGTATGTGGTGCAACAGTAAAGCATTTACGCTATCATGAGGAGATCACAAGTTCAAATCCAGGAGCCAAGGATTTGGTTGTGCTCTCTGGGTAGGAGGCATAGCCTACTCTCTTGTCCCTGTCAATCACAGTGATATTAGCCAGTCGTGAGTATATGTGAGCTCATGCATGCTGAAGAGGCTAGATAGCAGATTCAGATGAAAGTACTACGCTACAGTTATGTTACCACAAAGTTGGAAGCACGCAGTTGTTTAGAATGTCTTTGTATGCTTTAGCATTAAGATTTCACTTCACTGGAATGACATTGTGGGCAGCACGGTGGTGCAGTGTTTAGCACTATTGCCTCACACCTACATAGTTTGCATGTTCTCCTCGTGCCTGCAATTGTTTCCTCTGGGTGCTCTGGTTTCCTCCCACGGTCCACAGACGTGAATTAGGTCAACTGGCTACTCTAATGGCCTATAAGTGTGAATGTGAGTGTGAATGGTTGTTCATCTCTGTGTTAGCCCTGCGATAGATTGGCGACCTGCCCGGGGTGTACCCCACCTCTTGTCCGAAGTCAGCTGACATTGGCACCAGCTTCTCTGTGACCCTGATGGATAAGCAGGATGGATGGAAGGAAGGAAGGAAGGAAGGAAGGAGCCCAAACCTGTTCCAGCATGACAGTACCCCTGTGCACAAAATGAGATCCATGAAGACATGGTTTGCCAAAGTTGGTGTGGAAGAACTCGATTGGCCTTGACCTCAACCCCACTGAACACCTTTAGGGGTGAACTGGAATGCTGACTGCACCCCAGAACTCCTCGCCTGACCTCACTAATGCTTTTATGGCTGAATAAGCAAATCCCCACAACCATCCTCCAAACTCTAGTCGAAAGCCTTCCCAGAACAGCGGAGGTTATTATAACAGCAAAGGAGGGACAACTCTGTGTTAATGCCCATAGTTTTGGATTTGGATTGGGATAGGGGTATGATGTGATGTGATGGTCAGGTGTCCACTTTTGGCCATATAGTGTAAAGGTTCCATATCATCTATTCATTGATTCATCTATCTTTAGTAACAGCTTTATCCTGGTCGTGGTGGTGGTGGTGGATCTGGAGCCTATCCCAGGGTGTGAGATGCTAGACCACTGCAAGACACCATACACACATTCACACATTTTTTGGCAATTTAGTTTAGCCAATTCACCTATTGGCATGTTTTGGAAAATGGAGAGCCCAGAGGAGAGAAGAAGGGGACAACTTGCCAAACTCAGCGCAAACTCCAACATGAAGTCAAGATCAAACCAGCTACCCCGGGGCTGTAACTGCAATTCTCAGCTCACTGGGGCATCGTGGTGCCTCCGTGTCCTCTAATGTTGGATGAATTATTTTCATATGAAAGCACTTCTCCAGGCTAGTTAATACATTACACACCTTACAAAAGGACTGACACTCAGAGACTGTTATAGGAAAATAACCAACAATGGGGTCGTGATGCAGCCTAGACCTGAACTGGGGGCAGTTACCATGCTAAAGTTGGTCATTTTCCTGTAACAGCAGCCTTTTTGTCCTCTTATACCACAGTAATTTGTCAATTCCAATTTTCTATTTATTAAAGAACAGCACATACCCCAAACCAGTCTCTCTTTTTTCTCTCTCATGTTAATAAGAAAAAAAATGCAGCTTGTCATGTTATTGAGAAACAGCAAAGCCCTCGATCCTGAAGACTCAGAAAACATAAAAGAACAGTCTTACCTTTGTTATAAAGTACTGACACTCGAGATTATTTCATAAAATGTTAAATAAGCATCTCCTTACAGAATATTACACCACACAATGTTTTTTTTTTTTTGTTAAAAAGAAAACCGCACATTCACACATTTTTAAATCCATTTATTACTAGGCTTCATAGGGCGTGTCCATCATACAAGACCCTCTGAATTAACTGTTACTATAGAAACGATAACATATTAAAACGAGTGCATTAGTATAAACCTGTGATTTGTCTTGCGGTCGTCACTATGGAGCCGTGCTATTATCGAAATTTAATACGTTATGAGCAGTCAGAATCAGAGAGTCTAACAATCAAGAATTTAACAGCACTGTGGTTTAATATTTTAAAGTGTGTGTGTGTGTGTGTGTGTGTGTGTGAGAATTCCTCATGTAGAATCCAATAACTATTTTAAGAGAAGAGCTCCAAGAGAAGGGTATGGTAAAGAAAGAAGGCGTTGAGAGCGAGTGATAAATGTAAACAGCTGCCTGTTTTTCTCTTTCCTGTGCAGAACATAATGGTCAACCATGGATCATGAAGATGATGACAACAGTGAGCATGAGGAAGAGGAAAAGAGCAACCACATAACTCACCACTTGAATCCAACAGTATAGTTTTTAATATGCATGTATGAGAGAGACTGTGGAGGAGTGTGTGCATTCCTGCAAACAATTTCTTTTGTTTATGTATATATATTAAAAGAAAAGTTCATGTGTGTGACAGAATTCCCTCTTCAGCTGTCGAATGAAGGGGGGATATTATCTTGGCATGTGTGTGTGTGTGTGTGTGTGTGTTTGGTGAGACGTTGATTTGCTGGGATATAATTGTCTTGACAGTGGCACATCTCTCAATAAAACATCTGCAACACCAGTCACTCCACTGCGAGTGTTCAGTCTCTGTCCTGCCATTTTAGTGACTCTCTCTCTCTCTTTCTCTCTCTCTCTCACACACATTCAGCCTGCATATTATGGCAGATACCTAATGTCCGTGTTACCATACAGGTGATATATGTGACAATTACTATTATTTCCTTCAAATAAGAGGGATAACACACACACACAATGTTTTGTGTGATCATGCTGTGCACTTTTCTCCTCTCTCTCTCTCTCTCTCTCTCTCTCTCTCTAGCTCATCTCCAAAGCCAATTATCTTCTGGAATCCTTAATGAACACGCAAAGGTCTGTTCCGCAGTAACCTTGAACACACTATCATCTTACACTGTCTCGCTCCGTCATTCTCTCCCTCTCGAACACACACTCTTCGTCTCACTTGGTTGCATTCTCTCTCTGTCTCTCTCTCTTTCTCTCTCTCTCTCTCTCTCTCTCTCTCTCTTCTATTTCTGAGTTCTGCATTTCTCCTCTGTCTAAGGAATGTTCTCCTGTGTAAGAATGTTCAGGTAGCTCCTACAAGCCTTGACACCTCTAGTCATTGTGCGGCGGATGTTGCCATGGTAACAGCGGAGTGTGTGCGTTGTCAGGAGTGGGGTTCAGAGGAAGTGCGATAACCTTTAGCCTCGAAAGTGCAGCTCTCTCACAGTCACAGATTCTTTTTATTAAATGCTGCTTTCTCTTTGCGCCCTCTCTCTACCTTTCTAAAGCGCCATCTCTTTGTGCCTGTGTTCGGCAGTGAGAGTTTCTCCGATCCGTTATTTGACCCCAATAAACCATGCTTTGGCATGGAGGATTGAATCTCTCCCCATCATAAATGGGAGGAATTGGCCCTCAGACCCCTTATGCGGCACCTCCATCTTCTCCCAAGTGATGTAGAGAGGAAGCCGTGGCACCTTCACAGCCTGCTAACAGCTCTGACCACAAATACTCAATAAAGGCAAAACAATGTGCTGTACATTAGCAGTAATAACATAGATTTGGTTTGGACGTGTATGGTAAGGCTCAGGCTGTACATCTTATTCTTATGACTGAAAATCCTGAAGGCATGAAAGGCTTTTTTTTTTTTGTCAGTTACTTTACTTTTTTTTCTCTCTTCCAGAAGCTGCTACTGATTTTGACAATACAAAACTAGACTTCTGTAATGAACATTTACACCTCTGCGATGACTTCTTCCCCATTTGTCTGCATGATCTTGATATTTTCATTGTAGCTCAACCACGTTCATGATATTTCTTAAACTCAGCATGAGCAGAAGGCTGGCTAGGAAATAATTTTTATCTACACAGTACTGTATGTAAGTAAGTGAACAGTGACAATATGCTTGATCCAGTATTTTGACAATCTTTACTTGAAGAACATCATTGAAGTTTGATATTTTTTTGGAGCCAAAATCAACAAGACCCGTGAGGCCAATTACTTACGGACTGCACTGTAACTAATTAAGCTACATTAACACATGCCGGTTAATGATGCCTAGTTAATGTTTCTACTGATTTACGAAGATCTCAGGCACTGAAAATAAATGTAAATGCTCAGGTCTTTCATGCAGCTCTGAGAGGTGGCCTTCGCGAGCCGTCGTCATGGTAACGGTGGCGCGTCTGATTGGCGAAGACAGCTGGAAGGTAACGGGTCAAAAAATGGGATCTCGCTTTCCTCAATGTGCTTTATTGATCTCCCATTGCAGAAAATTGCTGCAGCTGCCCGTGTGTGTGATTGTGGGAGAGTGTTGAACAGTGATTTGAAAGTGCTGCGGAAATGCATCTGCCGCATGTTGATACCTAGAGCCTGTGTGTGTGTGTGTTGGTTTTACAGTCGTGACCGTTCAGTTCTTCTCTTAATAAACCCAGCCTTGACAACGTCAAAGGATTCCAATACGGAGGATGAAAGTCCAAACCAGTTTCCTGGATACAGCTGGTCTGTATGCACCAGTGATGCAGGTAGTTGATCAGTATGTGAAGGAGGGGTGAGTAATGAAGTCACAACTTAAATATAACACAGCCCATGCTAATCAAGATATGGAGAAGGTGTAGCGCATCAGAGTTTAACACAGACGTTGTACAAGATCTCATGAATAGACCCATGAAAGTCGTGAAGTTCACAAGTGAAATGAACAGATGAGTGATGCTGCTGTAACATGAATTTCAACATGAAGGAAAGGAGTACAGTGGCTGCAGCGCTACGGCTGGTGAGCTACTGCCAGTGGAATTGGCCCTTGATGAAAAGGGCAATTCTCTTTCTCTCTCTCTCTCTCTCTCTCTCTCTCTCTCTCTCTCTCCCTCCATGCAGACTACAGATAACACTTTCTGCCTGAGGGAAAGCAAAGCTCTGAAGTGGAGGACTTATCGTTACATTCCTCTATCAGATAAGCCTGGAGAGAGGGAGAAACAGCAAGCATGTGTGACTGAAGGAGAAAGCAGTGAGGGAAAGATAAAAGAAGCGAGCAAGTTGAGAGACAGAAGAGAAGGAAGGCGGTAAATAAACAAGCATACCTACAGGTGTGTGTTTTCACAACATTTTTGCAGCGTTAACCAATGCAGAATTGATTCACTCGTGTCTCTTATGTATGCAAGACAAGTAACACTCTTAACAAACTGATACTCACCAATTTTAATTGGTGCATTTTACCTGAAGCTGTATTGTCTGTGGATGGTGGATATTGCCACACATGCATGTGCTCATACTGAGGAACAAGCAGGTGTATGAGAATGGCAGTAATGAGCGTGCCAGCTCACTGCTTAGTGCTGTGAGGCATGTGCCTACAGGCAGGGTGACTATGTGCCAATCACTGTGTGTGTGTGTGTGTGTGTGCGCGCGCGTGCGCGCACGCACGCAGAGGTTGTATAAGCATTTCAGGTACATATCTTGTTTTCTAAGTGCCACTTGACGTGGCTCAGACTGTTTGTGACATTGACAGTCACTCTAGACCCACGCTGCCATCTGATATGAAAACAGAACCCACGCCATATTATAAAGGATCACATCAAAGGATAGCCAGAACATTAGAAGGGTAGAGTGGAAAAGGATGAAGAATATGTAAAAGCACTAGAATATTTTGAAGCTCTATCTGGAGCCCCCACACTACCATGCAATTAAATAAACAGGAAACGTCGCCCATGCGTATATATGACTGAAGATGAAATGCACTCTTTGCTAATGCTGGTGAAGAAGGAGGCAAGATCTCAAAGGAAGCTGTCTTCAAGGTTATAGTGAAAACTATAAAATCTCAAGAGAAGAGAGGCTTGAGAGAGAGAGAGCGTGAGAGTGAGGGTGATGCAGAGCTAAAAGTGTCACACTGTTATTCCAATTGCTTAGTATTTTTGCTTTTACTAAGACATTAAACAACTGGGAATCTCAGCGCCTTCTAACGGATCAGAAGGATTCTGATTCTATTTGATTATTAAAACGATAAAGACAACAAAATGACTAAGCAGGAATGCTGACCTTCATGGGCACAGGGGTTCACCCTGAAGCAATTTAATGCCGAAGAGAACAATCATAGAGAATACTCAGATTGATCACCGGTCCTGAGAAAACAGTAGGTCTGAGATTAAAATCCTTCTTTTTATTAGCTATCTGAGGGAACTAAACTGTTCAAATTGGATGCTACAGTTTGATTTGAAGCCTGTTTAAGGCTATTAAAAAGCCCATTATAAAAAAAATTCCTGGATTGATCATGTCATGAGAAATCATTGGCAGCAGTTTTTTTTGTTTGTTTGTTGTTTTTTATTTCAGACATTTTAGTTGATGTTAGAATGTGAGAATGAAAATTATGAGAGCATAGTTCTGTTTTATATTCATTTTCATGGAAATTTCGCATTTTTTAGGATATATTCTGAATTCCCCACCAATGTTGAAATTGTTATATTTGCAAAATTGGATGTTTGAATACTGACAGTGTCATAGCCATCTGAGTCCAAGAGATCATAATTGGCCCTGCTCTCTAGGTGGGAAGGGTGGCATCACTCTCTCCCCTATCAATTAGAATGACACTAGCTCGTCACGTGTATCTGCCTTATGGCATTGTATGAACAGCAGTTTAAAAAGCTGTTGACGGGCCAAAAGAAGCAGTTGTTCGCCCTCACTATCTTGGATTTGTAGTTACCTATGCAATAGAAGAGACCAGACCAGTGGGTGGAAATTAGTCCTGACTAATTTGGGGAAAAGATTTGGGAGAGCAAGATCATGAAATGAAAGAAATCTGGTTATTATTGTTAATAATCTAAACATGTTCAGTAATTAAAGTAAGAAACTACAGTTGAATAAGGTCTTCTTTTTAAATAGTTTGAATCATCTTTGCCAGTTGATTGCTGATACTCTTACAAGTATTTCTGTATTGGAACTTTTTTTAAATGCATTTCTTTATACAAATGAAGCTTCTTCTAATTAAATCTGCCTAAATTTGCATACCTCATCAAACCAAAAATGTTGTCTTTGGATGATGTTAGAATGAAATTGTTTCACTGTGAGATGATCTCAAGCGGCTTTTACAGAACAGTTTGTTAGAAAATCATTAGTTTCTTGTTTAACCAAGAAAACACCAGGATGAAATGTAACAGTTAATAACATTTTGGGGAATTCCTCTGTAATATTCTACTGAAGAGGGATAGGAATGAACATGTCAAATTTCATGAATGCAGATCATCTAGAAACTGAGAGGTTTGGTTCTGAATACAGAAAAAATGATTTTGTGAAAATGGTTTTAAAGATAAATGCAATTTCATATGTTTCCACTCTAGTAAGTATAGTTTATAAGGTTTATAAAAGAAATTGATGTACTGTATATCATAATTCCACATAAACTGACATACAGTACTGTCTTAGGCAAAAGTCTTAGGCACCTGTAAAAATAATGAAATTAAATATTATCTACATTACAAAAATTACTATAAAGAGCAGTAAACAGTAATAAAATAAGTCAATATTTGGTGTGACAACACTTTTTTTTTTTAATGCAGTCTTGGGTACATTTTTGCGTAGTTTTATGAGAATATTAGCTGGTATGTTTTACTGAGTATCGTCGAGAATATGCCACAGTTCTTCTGGAGACTTCATTATGGTTTTTTGTTTGTTTAAAAATGGTCTATTACATAATGTGCTACTTTCTTTACTGACATACCAACATTTTTTGCTAACATTTAATTTTTTGTTTGATAAATAAAAGAAAATCTAAAATGTGATTTTGCTGACTCAGCCATCAAATAAACATCTAATACAACATTTGTATAAAAGATTATGGTGTCTAAGACACCCTTTTTCACAGTACTGTATAGATCAGATTATAGGCTTTTCAGGGATAAACTGTACGGCTTGATGTGAATGTGCAGAATGGGTGGAACTTAAGCCTTCTCCAAAGTTGCTAGGTTGTTTAAGATAATGATAATGTCATAGCCATCTTGTGATACTGTAGATTTTACTGCAGTTTATGACTTTATATATGCAGTTTATTCTAAAAATCTTGGTTCTATCTGCAGTGCCTTGCTTTAATAGCCTGTAATTGCTTTAATCATACTGCAAACCAAACATGATTAAACTTTTTGTTGATAATTTTAGTCACCCAACACTTGTTTTGAAAAACTTCTTTCTCTCTCTCTTTTTTTAGAATGCTAAATAGCTTGACATGTCACAACAAAAATGCCATTTGACAACAGAGGCATAGAAACCCCAACACTTTTACCCATGAATAGCCAATTGTAAAACTGTTTTGATAATAATAGGCACCATGTTGTTGATGATGTCTGACCTAAAGCTGCTAAAATGTAGTTTTAGAAATTGGATCATATTAAACAGAATAATTTGATCCTAGAGTGTCAAATGAAATTATTGTTACTGTCAAATTAATGAGTATTTAAAAAGGGGGGAGGTCACACCACTTAACATGAAACTTCAACTACCCTTGTAATATTGTAAAAATATCACTTTATTTTTGAGACAAACAGTGACAAGGGTCTTCAGGGGTCTTCCTCATTATATAATTTCCTGTCACAAGGTTCTCATGAGCACAAAATTGCTTTCTGAAACATGGTTTCGCCATGCTGACGATTTACGAAAGTGACGTTTGACAAAATTAAAAACAAAGATGTTTTAAAACCAAATTTCTTTTCCACGTTTTTAAAAGAATGCTAAAATATGATTATGCCAAGTTCTTTAGTAGATAGTTTGAAGAATTTTAGCCTAACTATTCCCTATAGCCCAAATGTAAACAATGTAAACACACACACACACACACACATTTACACTGCTTGGCCAAAAAAGAAAGTCACACACACTAATATTTCATTGGACCACGGTTTTGATCATGGTGCATTCGCCGTGGTGCATTCATATTGTTTCAACAACCTCAACATACAACGTCATAACATTTATTTCCATCCAGAGTTCCATTAATTTTTCACCGAGATCTTGTGTTGAGGATGGGAGAGTCGAACCACTGCGTAAGGTTTTCTCCAGCACATCCCAAAGATTCTCAATGGGGTTAAGGTCAGGACTCTGTG
>JAOTRR010000018.1:15205880-15218667 GCA_028570945.1 Gogo arcuatus | reverse complement strand
GTTTTTATTGCATTTTGGAAAATATCCCAACTTTTCTGGAAATGGGGTTAGTATACTAGTTTATTATTTCTTATACCACAGCACTATTGGATTCTCAAACCTGATTGGTCAGAAGGTGTCAATTCATTTTCTACAACAGCAGCTCTGACAGTAGTACCGACTGCAGGGCAATTCACAGGGTTATATTAACGTCCTCAATCTAATGTGTTATTATTTCTGGAGTAACAGCTAACAAAAGGACTGTATGGTGGACAGGCCACATAAACAAATTACAAAATGTTCATAATTGTTGATAGGGTGAATTTTTTTCGTGAGTAGACATTTATTTAGCATTTTTGGCTTCCAGGGTCAGTGGTTTGTGAGAGGTAGAGCTGTTCCTTTATGTTTTCTTTCACAGGAAAATCTTCAGCACAGAGAGCCTTGCAGTTTCTCTGTTATATGACAAGCTGCATTTTTTTCTTATTAACTTCAAGAGAGAGAGAAAAGAAAGAGGCTGACTGGGGAATGACTACATTATTTGCTAAAATTTAAGTGAGAACAGAGACCAACTTGTCTCACAGATGTTCCACAATGTGACTGTATACAGAGATGTCATTTTTAAAATAAATAACAAAATGTTAACGTTTCACAGCAAACTGCTGCAGTGTAAGAGAAACAAAACACTTCAGGATGTGCTGTTATGCATCGGCCTGTCCCGTTGTTGATTATTTTCCTACAACTGCAGGCCCTATCGTTTTATTCCATATTTAGAAAGGTTTTAACAATTAAACGTTTTTGACAGAACTGTATAGGATGATCTTCTAGTATCGTGGATTGTATGCTATGGAAACCAGAAGTTTGACATAAAAAAGATTATTTCCGTTTCTTTTGGTTATCTCTAAAAAGGGAAACATTCTCTTGTACAGTTCTACACGGGAGCGCTAAGGTTCCCCCAGTGTACCCGTGGAACTTGATTTATCTTATGATAGATGAGTGTTTCTGCTATGCCCTTATTTTTCCACACAATTCTTGAGTCAAAAATGTTGCATGAGTGTATTTTGTACATGGATCTAATTGCATTCTGCTACTGGCAAAAAAATATGTTTGAATTATGAAATTGTGCTTTGTGTGTATGAGAGACTGTTGATGTGCCACTTGCCACATGCAGCTGGTTTAAAAAGCTGCATCGGTTAGCATAGGAGCAATATACTACAGTGGTGCAGATGTGTGTTCACACTAGAAAATTCAACAAAATGTTCTCACTTTCAGTACCCATCAGTCAGGGTTGTGGGGGATGTGGAGCTGATTCCAGTAGCAATGGGCATGAGGCGGGAATACACCCTGGATGGGTTGCCAGGGCATGATGCATGCACTCATTCACACTGCTAATCCGCCTGCCAGGTCAAAGAAACCAGAGAACCTGAACAAAACCCTCGAGGACATGGAAAGAACATGCACAGAGACAGTAACCTGAGCTCAGGGTCAGACCAGGAATCCTGGAGCTGTGAGGCAGCAACGCTACCTGCTGTGCCACTGTGCTACCCCAACAAAATGCTATGTACTATAAACACCTGGATGATGTACAAGAAACTTTGAAAATACTGGGTATTTTTGCTCTCAGTTACTATAGCACAGTCTATGTAGTGGTAAAGGAGGGGGCCTGAAAATGTGAGATAGGAGCCAGAAGTGTAAGGTGGGCAGTTCTATTGTGCTGTATGATGAGGTAGGTTGTCATTTCCATTTGAGGACTGTGCAAAACAATTTTAGACATTACACCACACTACACAAACCCTGGTCCTGAAATACCCTGTCCTGCACATTTTAGTAGTTCCACTGCTCTAACACACCATTCTAACTCAGGAAGGGCTGTTAATTAGCTGATTTGCTGTACCAAGGGCAGCACAGTGGTGCAGCTGGTAATGTTGCTGCCTCAATGCTCCAGGGTCACCGGTTCAATCCTGATTTTGGGCTACCGTCTGTGTGGACTTTTCATTTCTGCATATTCACCTGCCTCTGTGTAGGTTTACTCCCACTTCGCATAACATGCCATAAGGTGGATTGCATATGATAAATTGCCCAGGACATGAATGTGTGTGTGCATAGTGCCCAGCAACTGACTGGCATCCCATTTAGGATGTATTCCTGCCTCAGACTGAGTGTCTCTAGGGTTAGGGTTAGGGTTAGGGTTAGGTTTTTGCTGTTCACTTTTTTTAAATATCAGATTCCAGTGTGAACTGGTCATGGTCCTGAACTGACCCGCATACACAAAAGAACAAGCAAAGATGTCACACACAGCACACTGTCATATGGAAGTAAACATGGAGGCCACTGAAGTCAGCGTTTAAGGTTTCATTTATCAATTGATGTGCAGTGGAAGCCAGCGAATTCGTGAGCAGATGATAACGAAGACTAGGATGAGGAGAAAGAGAGCCAACTTTTTAAATATAGCTTTTTGTGGAGCAATGGCTACTACTTCTGTATGGAGGTGTGTGTGAATGTGGAGTCAACCATTTGTTCCGATGTGCTTTCAAACACTGACGGGTTACAATACGACCCCTCAGGTTTTGCTTGTACAGAAGTGTCACCCCAAATACTTATGAGGTCTAACACCTCAGTGTCCCTCCACCGCAGCTGTCCTCCATGTTTGTATTCACTGAGTGACTCACAGAATTGTGTCGAATGTTGATCTAGAGTGACGTAAAAGTCGCATGAATTCCAATATGACCGTTCAGACTGAGTTTGCATCACATAAAATCAGACCTATATCTGATTTAGGACCACATATGAAAAGATCCATGTGTCCAGGCTGTTCACATTGTTATGAAAAAAACAAAACAGATCTGAGTCACATATGAGGAAAAAACAAAACAGATTTGGGCCACTTTTGCCTGCAGTGTAAACGTAGACTTAAAGCAGGAAAAAAACCTCATTAATATGTGTAAGACAGGAGGTACTCCAGGACCAGGGTAGGGAGCCTGTGATGTTTAGTAGTTCCTAACTCTAACGCTAACCATGCTCTGCACAGCTTGTTATTTTTCTCCTCTAATACACCCACGTTGACTCTTTTAATTATCTGATTAGTTGTTTCAGGTGTGTTAGAGGAGGGAAAAACAAAAAAGTGCAGAACGGGGGCACTCCAGGACCAGGTTTGGGAACCACTCGTTTAGCGGCGTCTTTGCAGCGCTCTCTAGCGGACGCGCGTGTCAGTGCGCAGGCGCGCGGCCAGGATCGAGGCTCTGCCCCCTTTTCCGCCAGCCAGAGCCGCATTCCAGCCCGTTCATTACGGCGGGGAGCCGAGGTAGCACGCGCTCGCCGCAGCGGATACACTCTCGAGGTTTGAGGGAATTTTAGCTATGGCGAGGACGTGTTCTCCGAGGATCACTTGAAAGAAAGTAAGTTCATCACGGTGTTTCTTTCTTTCACGAGTGTGAAACGCGGGATCGATGGGGAATAAGAGTGGATGTGCTTTCCTGGGGAGAGTTTGGTTAGTAGGAGGCTCTTCACTCGGTGCATGTATATATATGTATGTGTGCGCGCGCACACTTGCCTGCATTACTCTAGTGTATTTAATATGAACCGTAGCCTACTGGCTTTCGTAGTACATGTGTGTGTGTATATATATATGTCGGAATACAAAACAAACTTTTCTAATGTACCACTGCTATTGAAGAAGGTGAAGTTTGAGAATGTACTTGTAGGGATTTGGAGGTCGTAAAGGTTTGAAATCCGTGCGTGCAGCAGCCAGTGAACTGAGCTCGAGCGGAATGTTGGTCACATTGCTTGAAGTGGTGAGAGAAAGGCATGCAACTCGTAACCTAAACCTAGTCTCCTTGGGTGTTCGGGTCTACAGTCACCTCATCAAGATGACTGCATTGCATACAACGTGTAAAAATGCTTAAAGCACGATCTTATACTGTGTATTAGCTTGTTTGGTTTTAGATGTGTTGCGACTGCGAGGTGTTTTGTACACAGTTAACACCAGCTTCGTGGAAATCTTGCAAACGCGGATTAATCCAGCAGCATGTATTGCTCAGTTAGTGCAAGGGAAAATGAGAGAGACGAAAAGGAAACTCCCGAAGGTGAAGTGAAGTGAACTGTGTGTGTGTGTGTGTGTGTGTGTGCGCGTGCTTGTTGAGAATATTGCTGTGGGAATGCTCTCCTCTCCAGCAGGCAGTTACAGCGAACACTTCTTGCGGCCATATGTTGTCTGAAGGGGCTTTTTCCCCCTTTATAACCACCCCTCCCTACTACAGCCTCTCTTACTTAACCCGACTGAGGGGAGAAGTTCTCTCGAAGGGGTTCGCATTGCGCTGAAAATAAATACCAACATTTTTGTTCAGTTTTAAACCCATTAGCGGTGTGGTATCGTTAGACACGGAGGCTCTAGTCTGTAGCTTGACGGTTATTAAACTAGCCTGACATGTATTACAGAGTATTGGGGAAAATGTAAACAGGCTGACACTCTTTTTCTTCTCGGAAGATTTCCTAAGTCCTGTCTGTATCGTGAGGATGTGAAATATCAGAGCGAGCTGGCGGGAAACCAAGAAACAAGACAAAGTTCCGCGGAGCTCGTATGTAGTGATGGTGGTTTTGTTCGTGTAGCTGCGCGTTTCTTCCAGTCATTCAGACTGGTGTGAAGAAGCACATTCACTCACACGCTGAATGTTTAATGAAACACAGCCGTTGAAAACCGATTGGCCTCGACATGTCGGCCTCCTGTTCAGGCCCTCCTGTCTTGCCGGAGCGGCTCTTGTTGTCCCGCGCTGCACTGGCCGCCATTCACACACAGGGGACAAGAGAAAGTGCGCGCTCATGCGTGACTGAGTGGTTTGTTCTGTATGAGGCACGAGACTAACGGAAATCTCTCGGTGGTCACGGTGGACTAAAAGGAGCCTGAAATGATTAATATTCAGGCCACGTCACGTCGCCTCGATTAAAACGAGACCTTAAGCGTCCAGAGCGTAATTGGTGTGGTCGCGGCATCTGAGAGAATGAGTCATTAACGTCCACATCCTGCCATATTAGCGCTTGGATTCCAGGAGACGGACAGAATGGAGGCTCATGTGTGAAGTTTGTACTTACTGAAGACGGTTCGGGAGGAACCCAGGTGCGCATGCGCACAGCGGCTGATAGTTGGCCGTGGTGTCGTGGCTAAACAGCGGCCAAACGTTAACTAACCGCCGGGCAGAGCTTGAGATTATCCCCGGCCAAAACTCATTTATCTCTGCGACAGAAGAAAATGATTGGAAAGAAATTGCTCAAGTGGGACGTAATTACGGCGAAACAGAGATATGGGCATTGCTATAAATTGGCCACAAAGGGAGAAGATTAGGCTTTTGTTTTGATTCGGGCCTAAATGTTTATGAGGGAAGAAATGACACGATGTGGGCGAAATGAAGATTATTGTGTTGTTCTTCCCACTCTGACACTGCTTAATTTCCTTATCAGACCTTATGCTGCGTCCTCCAGAGGTGATTTCAACGCCTGACACAGTCCTTTTCCAAAAAGTTAGTTTTTGTGAATTAATTGGGCGCCTCAAAGTCTCTTTGGTTGTTGACTAAAGCCAGACTGTGTGTGTCTGTGCTGTGTGTGTGTCTGCCTTATGTGGGAGTCAGAGCTTGGCAAGATGGCTGCTGTTACGGCTGGCTTGATTGGCAGACATTTCTAACTGCTATGACAGTGTCCTCCTTCAAGCATTTCTCTCTCCCTCGATTTCTCCCTCCTCCTCCTCCTCCTTCACTTTCCTGCACACAGAGCCCCCAAAACTCCCTGTTGTCACATTCTGTGGTTTGTATTTTGCTATTTCAGTTTGTTTGGTTCCTTTTGGTCTGTATATAAGTCTAGCCCTTGTACAGTTTTGTTCTTATTAAAGTCAGGACAGAATTGAACAAACCTCCAAACAACGAAGTACAGAAAAAGTTCTGGCTTAATGCTTTTCTAAAACAGTGCTAGCCATAGGCCACTTATGCAGGGCTCAGACTGCATGATATTTTTGCCTTTCATGATGGTCATGATGTCAGATTAGGTAATCGTAGTGCCGTAAATCCTCGCTGTGTCTTAGTCAGGAGACGGGCAACGCTACAAGTTTGACCCCGACCAGTCATCGTGAGGGAGGAGGGTCAAGAAATTGTCAGTAATGGCTGTTAAGGGACACGTCATAGGACTTGTCAAACTAGGCGAGAAAATACAAAAAAAAATCTGACATGCTAGAATTTTCGTTGGGGTGTCGTAGGGCATCCCAGACACCACATAGCTGTTTTTTGTCACACTGCAAGGCCTGTTCCTCGGTCCCAACGTTCATATTCGGGCCTGATGCTGGAAATTTGTCGGCTACAACAAAATCGTGTCAAAATTGGGCTGGTCACAGCATTAATCTATTGTAAAGTATATGTGGACGTAAGTAAATTGGTTAGCCCACCTGGCAAGTAAAAGCTCCACTGGGCTGCTCAGTCTTATACTTTATTTGCCCCCAAACCTAATTGACTAGGCAAAAAAAAATCAGCATACTTTAATGAAGAATTACAACAAAGTGTTATTTTAATTATTCTAAACCAACAGAAAAGTTTTCTCGCTTCACTGTTGTCAACTTGAAACAAGCTTTGAAATATTCCGATACCCCAACAATTTACAACCAAATGGAAAGTTATATGATCTTTTGATTTGCTGCACAAGTGGAAATTAATTAGTATTAGCTCAGTGTTGGATAAGCTACTTTAAAAATGTAGTTAGCTTAGCTACAAGTAAGTACAAAAATACAGAGAACTAGAAAATATCTTTATAGTGCAGATGGAGAGCTCTGTCTCGGACTTGGTTGTAATTTGCATTTATGTCACAGAATATAAAAATACTAATTGCTAGTCCACATTTTCTGCTTTTTTCCATTCCATTGTCTGAGAATGCAGACTCATTGTCTGGTAAGCTTTAGTCAGTTGTGCTTCCATCCAACCATCCACCAAGAAAATGTACAAATTGCGGACTAAGATATGCGTTGTGTATATTAATAAAAAGAAACATTGTACAATGTAGTGATGTAGCTACTCTTTTATATAAATGCATATAACTTCGTACAAGCTTCATGGTTTAACTAGAAGGGCACTTGGTAGAGTGCATAACTCTGCCAAGCCACATATCAGCTGTGCAGAAAGCTGTACACCAAATTTCATCAAAATCTGTTCACTACTTTTTGACTTGTGTTGGGAACAGACAAACGAACGGAGGCGAAAACATAACCTCCTTTAGCAAAGTTGGCAGAGGTAAAAAGGAGCAGCATTGCCACCTCATTACTGGGAAATGTACTTATTGTAATTACTTTGCTATTTGTCGACGTAATTCTGTTAAGACCAGTTAGCTGGATTTAGCTGAGCTCGCCAACATTTCTGTTTAGTTAATAGAAGAAGCTAAAAATCATGGTCATGATCAGAATGAGTAATTGTGCAGCCCGTGATCCAGGGTTCTCAGCTTCAGTCCTGGGGTCCAGTGTCCGGTGTGGGTTCAGGTTTTTCTGCTGGAGGGCTGGGTATTTGGGTAATAAGCTGGAGAAGGGGAAAGATGAATCTGTGCATCATATAGATATGATATTCCATGATATGCAATTCTGAAAGGTCTATTCTTGTTGGCATCATAACATAATCATTCTGTAGCTAATTTTACTTAACAGAATGGGGTAGCCTACTTTTGTATAGTTAACATACCAGGTGAATTCAGAGAAAACGCTATTTCCGTAGTGTTTTTCTAAACGGCTGCTACCAAATCCATTTACAAAATATTCTAATAGGGTTTTTTTTAAATGTATTTATTTTTGTTTTATTTTTATGTATTTTTGCTGCTGTTAGGGGAAGTGAGCACATTAAGCCTGTGCACCTTATAAGCCAACTTGGCCTTTTATTTTAAAAAAAAAAGGTTTTTTTAAAAATAAAGTAATAAATGCACAAAGTTGTTAGCACCATGTTATTTTAAATTTATTAAAATGTCAGGTTATTAGGACTATCCCAAGGAACTGTTTTTATTTTCAATCAAATTTAATGACGAAAATTGAAAAGTAGTAAGAGCTATACAATTAAAATGTGAATAAATGAATCAAAAAAGCAGAATAAACATTGTATTTCCTTGAGTTTATAAATACTGAATTTATATTTCTAAAAATAGCATTAGACTCTGTTCAAGTAATATTAAACCAGATGGATGCAGTAGAACAGGAAAATAAGTAAATTGATGAGTAAATTAGAGCAGCCTGTAATCTTATTTTATAATACACTGCTTATTGCTCTCTTCATTATTATAATATAAATATGTAAATAACATTGTTGCGAAAAGGAGCATAAAAGGAACCGTGCCTTTGCAAAGCCTATTACCAGTGAAGTAAAAATCTTTTTTATTTTTTTATTTTTTTTTTTTTACTCCAACAATAAAGAGTGCAAGTTGTAAAATAATGCATTTTATTCATTATGAAGATACATGCTTATATAAATTATATTAATTACAAGTGGGTTCCTCACTAAGCCCAGAAACCAAAAAGGAAAGAATGAATTTTCATTAGGATCCACCTCATACCTGATCAGGATTAAGCGGTTACTGAACATGCCTTAATTTAGGAGTAGGAAGGAGAGAACATGCACAAAAAAATCATAGTGAGCCCTGGGGGTGTAACCTTGTACAAACACATTAACCGGCTTGAACAGATGTATTTTAAACAGCTACAAATAGGAGGCCCACTATTTGTTTGAGTGGGAGATTGTTTTATTTTTATGTATGAGGTGAAAGCTTGTTGATGGGGGCGAGTGGTCAAATATGAAGCTCACAGGACCAAGAAAGAGTGAATTCATTGATGTGGACATGAGTCCCTGCATGATGCATGTACTGTTCATTCATTCATCCTTAATAAAGGCCCGGTCCAGGCTGTGATGGTTTAAATTAGGCTACTGATTTGTTTATATTTTGAGAAATAGAACCCATGTAGTATGTTGCAACATTGTGTGAGCAGGTACTAGTAATAATTAAAATAAAATAAGGAACTGCAGGAGATTTTAAGGCATTAAAAACAGTCCTGCACACACCTTTGCACTGAGGTTGAGGAACTCTGAGCCAGAATTCAGACCATGCTGATAGTGGTGGTATTTCTACCTTTTGGAAAAAACAGGCTCTGGTAAAGGCCACGCCCACTTCAGGGTTAAATCCGTATACGGATGCGAATATTAGAAGCACTAAAAAGATACAGATATAGATAGTGGCATTGCGTTATGCCCTGTTTGTGCACAACCAGTACTGAAATTGGCTGAGAGTTTCATGAAGGTAAGTTTTGTGTTTGCTGTTCTGGCAGATTTGATAGTTGATAGCAAGCCTTGTAATGGCATATGATGAAGCAAGTCAAGGTTTATACTCAGCCAGGGAAAGAACCATGACAAAACCACAAAGTGAGAATTTCTACAGTCTTAAGGTGTGGTTGCTGACCTGATAACATGTAATCTAAGAACAGGTTGAGGGTAAGAACCTGTCAGATAGACTTTGGTTCTCTGAGGAAAGGAATGTGAAAACAATATAGTGGACAGTACTGTAGAGAACTCCTCCTGTTTGCCAAGTGTATTTCACTGTTATTTATACTGTCAGAGTAACTGCAGGGAATATTATCTTTGCTCAGATTTTTTCATTTGTGGTGTTAATTTAAAATCAGTAAAAATGAATCTGTTTATACAGTGTAAAGTATGTACACACAGATAATGCTTTGTGTTTGGTGTTTTTGTATGTAAGTAACTATTATGGACATTAATCATATGAAAATAATCCCATCTGGGGTGTATCCCTGTTTCATGCCCAGTGTTTCTGGGATAGGTTCTGGATTCACTGCAGCCCTGACCAGGACAAAGCGGTTAGTATGGATGAATGGATGAATGTTTTCAGTTTCTGAGGGAAGCTGCCGTTTGTGTTAAGATTAGTGTTTAAGAGCCCTTTTTTTTCAGAGCAGCTTGAATACCAAACAAAATCTACATTTTGTGGGATTAACTGGGTTGCAGTCCATCTCCTTTAAAGTTATACACAGGGACTGTGATGAACTGAAAAGCTTATTGAATTTTTCCTCCTCTTCAGCTTCTAGCATAGAATCTAATATTGGTAGTATACTGTGAGGTGAGGGCTTCTCATCATCATGTCAGATGTGCATGGCGAAGCTCGCGCTCTCTCTCTCTCTCTCTCTCTCTCTCTCTCTCTCTCTGTGTCTGTCTGTCCTTAGGCATGTGGTGATATTAAAAAGCATTTAAGAGGACTGCTGCTTCTAGTGTAAAGTGCTGGGTCATAAAAAGCAAACAAGAGTTCCCGAGCACACGCATGAACACACACACGTGTACATGTGTATAACGCCAACTGTGTTTCTCCCCGAGGCGCTCACTATGCAGAGAGATTGACCCTCCATGAGGGAGCACTTTCAGAAAACACCAGCACTGCAGACACGCTCACACACAGCAAGCCTTATGATCACTTTATACACACATGCTGGAATGGACAGGTTATGTGGAACACAGGAGGTTTTCCAATGCGGTGACTGTGAAAGAATTTAGCCTTTGCTGCAAAAACATGTTTATCATTCCGTGCTCTGCAGTGCAGAGGCCGCAGAAGGGCTGCTTTTTCACAATACTGTGTAAAATAAACACACGCAACCAAGACGGGCTAGTATTCACAACACTGTAAACTGTTGGAGAGTGTGTACGAGTAGGATGGAGCTTTGGATACCTGTGCCAGCTCGCCCGCTGCCATGACAGCACTCATAGTAGTTATGTATTATTAATCCCTGGCCTTCTCTGGTGTTATTTTTATCCTTTACACATTTTACCATTCTTCAAAAGACTCCCTACTGTTCTGTTGTCCAGCAGGCTTTGAGGAAATATGTTTGATGAAGTCCACGTGTATGAAAGAGGGCTTGAGGAATGGACACTTCTGCAGTTCATCTATCAGCACTCAGGAGTGGTGATTAGAATTATAGATGGAGTGCACTTGATTTGGGCTGATGAGTAGTTTTCTCAAAAGTATTTGGTTTAAATTGTTGGAAGGGTTCAGAGTGCAGAGTGACAGTGTGACTAGTGCTTAAACCTATGTCTGGCTCAACAAGTGGGTGGGTGGGGGGGGGTTGGGCAACGACCCAGCGCTAAAGAGGAGAGGCGTATGCTTAAGAGAAGATTCAAAAGAAATGAACAAATGTTAATGTTGAAGAGATGACACAGGCTATTGAAGTGTGTGTGTGTGTGTGTTCAACAGGTTCTGGTTTGAGGTATTGCTGTCTGTCTCGTGTTTCTGGTGGTATTTTATGCCTGGTCTATTTTTTTTTTTTTTTAACTTTATTAAGTGGCTCGTGTCTCCCTATTTTTTTTTTCTTTTTCCATTTTATCTATTCTTTCCACTATTATCTCTTTCCACCATTTGGACTGATTTGAAGGAGTTTTGCCTATCTAGGGCATTGAACTAAATTTAGGCATGAATGCAATTATATTAGTAACACTGAAGTAAAAAGAAACATGAACAGGAATGACTTTTGGCCTCTGTGATATTAACACTTAAAGAACTTGATTTGGTGAGTTCTGCTGAGAGCCAGTATTTTTCCTTGCTACCTGCAACACTTCTATTACAGCCCTACTTACTCAAACATGATTATCGAAGACTGTTTAGTGCTTTTATCATTCAGATTGCAAATTCAATTTCAATTTCTGTTGCTTTGGAGATTAGTCCAAACTATCTCTCAGAGCTTCTGGAGTTCAGAGGTCTGAGAGGTAGTTTGGAAAATAATCAAGAGGGAGGTGTGATGCAGCCCAAAGCATTACTGTTACCTCTCTGAAGTGGTTTGTGTTTTTTTTTTTTTTTGCATTAACAGCACACCCTGAGCTGCTGTATTCTTCTTATACCACAGCAGTTTGCCAGTTACTACATTTTTAACTAGAAGGGCACTGAGTAGAGTGAATACCTCTGCCAAGCCACATATTCGGATTTGCATCAAAATCTAATCGGTTGTTCCTTGGCCCATGACCCACCTTTCCTCAAAGTTTCATCAAAATCCGTTCACTACTTTGAATTACGTTGGGAAAAGACAAACCAACAAATGGATTCGAAAACATAACCACCTCCAACAAAGTTGGGGGAGGTAATTAAAGACGACTGTTTTTATCCATTTATAGGTACCTTTTAATGTTGTGGAACATTTGCAAGACAGGTTAATTCCTGTTATCACTCACATTATAGCAGCTATAAACAGTCACTCCTTCAATCTTTTTTTTGTCTCCCTTGTGAATTTAATAAGGCATGTCATGCAACTGAGAAACCGCAAATCTATCCATCCTGAAGACTTTCCTGTCTTTTTAGTTAAAGCTTTATCTCTGATTGTTACAAAGCCCTGACACTGGAGACTCCTTCCAAAAATGCTAAATAAATGTCTCTTCTCAGAAACCTCCCCTACATTAACAATTGCACACGTTTTTAATCGATTTGTGGAACGCCTATTATTAAAATCTGTGCAAGTTGTTGCTATAGAAACGTTTTAGAAATAATGCATTAATATAAATCTTACAGCTGGAACTACTGTCAGAGCTTGTGTTATAGAAAATGAACACCCTTTGACCAATCAGAATCGAGAGTTCAACATTAATGAACTATTGAATACTTTTCCTGCTGAAAATACAGGCTGAGTTGGTACCTGATAGTACAACCCCAAATCAGAGAAAGTTGGGGCGGTATGTTGAAATTGAAATTAAAATTGAAAGCAATGATTTGTAAATAATGTTTGACCTGTATTGCACTCAAAACAATACAACAGCACATTATTTGATGCTTTACC
>JAOTRR010000018.1:15011180-15024806 GCA_028570945.1 Gogo arcuatus | reverse complement strand
GCTGATTTAAGAAAAAATTGAAGTGGTCTCTTAATTTTTTCCAGAGCTGTATATAATATATATTTTTTACCTGAACAGAATTTTTTTTTTTCTTTCTTCCCTTCTGAGAGGATTTATCCTCTATTGCATCTTCTCAGTACTTCATTGTTGTTGTTTACCCTGCATTTATTCATGTTAACCTCTGGTCAGTTTATTTCATATTCAGATGTGATTTTAAATGGTTATGTCTAGAGAGATTTGAGAAAAGTTAATAGTATTTACAGCCAGTAATGATTAGTGTGCTAGGGGACAGGCTGAATTTTTTTTTTTTTTTTTTTTTTTTTTTACGACAGTAAATTTCATCCTTAAAGCTGGAGCTGCTTTCTTTTTTCCCCTCACGGATTTTATACATTAAATTTCTTAATCTACCAAGGGTATTAAAATAGCATGCTGCTATTTTTCCCAAGCTGTCTGCTCTCCTTCTGAGCAAAATGCCCTGAGGAGGAAGAAAGATAGATGGGGGTAAGGAAAGAGAGGGGGTAGACAGAACAAAAAAGAACGAGAGCCCCTCTGAGACCTGCAGGCCCAGATGTTTGTCCTCGACCTATATACTCTGACCTATATACGAGCTGGGTGAGGGAGTTGAACATCTAGGGTGCTTTTTGTTTTCTGCTTTCGCCTCACTTGGCTCATTTGCTGCACCCATTTTCTCTCATTCATGCAGCTTAAATCCCCATCACTCTGTTTCTCTCTTTAGCCACTCAAATGTACTTGAATGTTAACCTTTCAAGCTGCACTGTGCTCTCTTCCCTTCTCTGTGCGGACTACATTTCCCAGTATGCGCCTCGTCCTGGTTCAATTGCGAGCGCGTTGTAGAGATGTGCTAGTCCCGAGCCAAACATAGTTTGTAATAGCCTTCTGTGGTCGGGGCCGTTTAATTAATGTGCTCTGTGTGGAGGTGTGAGGTCTTAGTGGGTTTAATGGGAAAAGCTTTAGTCTGTGTTTTCCTGGTAATTACAGCTGTTAACAGCCACTTACGACAGAACACTCAACAGAGACATTAAGTGAAAATGCTGAAAACAGGGGGAGGTGCCACACTTCACACATTCTGGTGAAAAAAAAGTGTTTGTATTTTTGTGTGTGTGGTGCAGGTGCGTGTTGGAGGGTTCGAGTACTCCCCTGGTACTCTGCAGATCTATTCGGACAGTCTGCTCACCCTGCCTGCCATCATCGGCATCGGGGCTGGAGGAGGCCTGCTGCTGCTCATCATCATCATAGTCCTCATTGCATACAAGCGCAAGTCCCGCGATGCCGACCGCACACTCAAACGCCTACAGCTGCAGATGGACAACCTGGAGTCCAGAGTGGCAATTGAGTGCAAGGAGGGTATGACCACTTCCTGTCTCACTCACCTTACTTCCTGTCTTTTCATATAAAGTACTGCCAAGTGCTATCTGCTTTTCTGCATTTATTTTTGCCATTTTTCCTTCTATATCTCTTCTTTCTTTTCTGTATCTCATTTTTTCTTCCTTTATTTACTTTCCCATTTTTTATTTTTTTCTTTGAGCATTTTTTCTTTATCTTTTCTTTATTTGAGTTCTTTTTGTTGCTGTATCTTTCTGAAACTTTTTCTATACCTTGTTTTACTTAATTTTCTTTTTCATTCTTTTTTCCCTCTATAACATTTTCTTTCTATATCTTTTTTCATTTCTGTTCATTTATTTTCCCTTTTTTTATTGTAAATCAATTTTTTTTGTTTCTCTGTATCAATTCTTTCATCCTCTCTTACCCTTTCTGTTATGTTCCTTTTTTATGTTGGTTTGTTGCTATCTCTCTCTCTCTCTCTCTCCCCTCCTCTCTATGCGTTGTGAAGGGCGTGAGACTAGGCAGCCGTTATCTCAGTGTGGGTCTGCCCTGAGGCAATGCCCTCGTCCGTGTCCCAGCCTTGAGATTATGCAGACATGTCGACCCAGAGAGAGGGATGAGAGTACCAGGTAGAGAGAGTGAGAGCAAGTACTTATGAGCTAACAGGAGGAATGATCTCTAGGATGAACAGAGATTGAGTGCGAGGGAAAGAAAGTGAGAGCTCCGTTGACCTATTATTGCCATGTTCTCTGAAGTACTGTTTATGCACACTTAATTCTCTTCCCTCTTTGTTTAATTTTAGTAGATTCTTCCCTGCACTCGGGCTTCAATTGTTTGGTTAGCCATTGATTTGTTAGTCATGGCAGTAAATAATGCAGGTAGTGATTGCTTAGACAGGTAAGCAATGTACGTCTGAGAGGAACAAGACAATTGTCAAAGATCGCTTGTCTTCAGGCAAAACAAATACTAATACATTCCAATGAACCTCCCTCTCTTGCGCATTGTCTCGCGGTCTCTCACCTCTCTTGCTTCTTCGTCTCTGCTTTCCTCATTAAGTTGCCAGCAGAGTCTCGGGCCTGTCAATAACCCACAATTCACCTCTCCTGTCCAGACAGGATGTCAAAGGTTGACATCCACGCCTGCTAAACTCTTCCCCCTCGGCTGCCCTGCAGTGCCTGAAAGAGACAGGCACACGGCTGCCCACACTCCTGCCTGTCAGAAATTATAAACACCCCCCTGCCAGAGCCTGTCCTCCCTGCAAACAGGCATCTGCTGCAGCATCCTAAAGGAAGTGTTAAATCCCTCTGACAAGAGGCTGCACTTTTAGTGGCCTGCTGTTATTAATTGGTAAAGAGAATCTAGTCAGGACATATTCCATCTTCTTCCGACTATGTGAAGGGCCTGGCTAACCGTGACTGACATTGTAGGAACAAACTGGTCAGTTTCTGTTTGCTTTATTGCACATTTAATCTCTCCATCTTGGATGCAGGTTCTCTGAGTAGAGTAGGTAATGTGCTTTTATATAACATTTGATATTAACCTGGCCATGTGTTTGTCCACAGCGTTTGCTGAACTGCAGACTGATATCCACGAGCTGACTCAAGAGCTAGATGGAGCAGGAATTCCATTCCTGGACTACCGGACCTACGCTATGAGAGTCCTCTTTCCTGGCATTGAGGATCATCCTGTGTTAAAGGAGATGGAGGTACAATGCACTGTGCACGCACATGCACACGTTTCTGCATTTAATTGTGATCAATCGTAATCATGAATCATTAAGTTTTGATTAATTTTCCAGCCAGTGGATTATTAAGTGGAGTTCATTCCAGTTATTCTCAATGACTCCTTTATTCTGATTTAGGTGTGTACATGAGGGTTTTTCTCCCGGTGCGGCTATTAATAGGATTATGATCAGATTATTAGGCTGCACGTAAACGTGGCTCCTGGTATACCACTCCACACTGCTGTCTCTCATACACACAGATAGCACATCTCATGATGCATAATTGGAAGAGTAGGTGTGCTGCATAGGCTTTCTATTCATATCTCTGGTGGAATCAGCTCTTGTGCTATATGGATCAATTTCTTATTATGCTGCTACTAAGTTGCGATCCTGCCCTCTCCAGAGACCGACACACACATTTCTAAATAAATGCTCTCTGAAAGATAGTGGCGCTTTATTCCACTGTTTAGGAGCTGTTAGAAAGGGGCAGCTGCTCTGAGTGCAGTCTCATTTCCCCTGTGGATATGTAGCTCGAAGATGTTGTCTGCAAAGCAGAATGGGGAGTGTACATGGCTAAACTCTTAAAGCCTAGTGTGTTGGGTGACTTTTTTTTTTTGTTTTTTTTTTTTTTGCACACCCAAATTGAATATAATCTGCACAATATTTAGTGTCAGCGCTAAAACTAGGTGGCATGAAGGCTCTTTTTCTCTGAAGTCTGTTAACTCAAATATGAGCTCAGCATTGAGTCCCTACACTGATTGGGCTATACCCATTACATGAGGCTACTCAATTCCAAGAAAAAAAAATCACCATGGATATGAGTGAAAAATTAATCATGTTCTGCTGCATGCTTTTGGTCATTAATTGTTTCATAGAGGACATGGTACAAGTATGTTGTTGCTATGATTGCTGGTCTACTTGAAAACTGGCCAATTAGCAACAAGGCCTGTGATATATCAGTCAGGCTAGGTTCGATTTCATAATGACCCCATTCAAACAAGGTCTCTTTGTTATGCTGACAAGTTAAAAGTGTTTCCTGGCCTGTTTAGTCTATGAAACTTGCCACAGAAGTCAAATGTTCTAGCTTATTAGCCAGACTGAGTCAATCTGTATCAATAAAACAAGCTCAGTGTGGATTGGAGATAAAAAACAACTCTAAAGTATAATGACTAGCCTGGGCTCTGTCGAGAACGAATCAAAGATGTGTCTTGCACTACAACATAAGCTAGTCAGCTGTGAGAAACCTGAAAATGGCTGTGCAGATGGTGCCTTGAACAGTCCAAAACAAATTGATTCGTAAAGTCTCCTCAATAGAGCTTTTAACATTGAAATGATGCATCACCACCTGTCCTCCTCCATCAGGTGCCGGCTAACGTGGAGAAGGCCCTGACGCTGTTCGGGCAGCTCCTGAACAAGAAGCACTTCCTGCTGACGTTTATCCGCACACTGGAGGCCCAGCGTTCGTTCTCAATGCGCGACAGAGGCAACGTGGCCTCACTCATCATGAGTGCGCTGCAGGGGGAGATGGAGTACGCTACAGGAGTCCTCAAGCAGTTGCTCTCTGACCTCATCGACAAAAACCTGGAGAGCAAGAACCACCCCAAACTGCTTCTCCGCAGGTACCTGGAGTCTTTGTATGCATGTTTTTAGTTAGCTGCTTGGTATATGCTTTAATGTGTTGATGATTGAGGACATGGCAGGTCTTTTGTTGCCCTCGCTTTGCTTCTGTTACTGTTTACACCAGGATCCTTTTCTCTCACTGTCTCTGTCGTCGCTTCTGTCTGAGAATATTACACACCTGAGCACACAGGCCCCCGAGAGAGAGAGAGAGAGAGAGAGAGAGAGATGCACTCGGAGGGACAGGCTTGGAGAATGAAGAGGAAGAGCGAGGAATGAGAGTTATTTTAGGCATAGCAGGAGATGAACAGATACGGAGGAACAGAGGAGGAAATGCAGCGTATAAAAGTGATCATAGGGGATGGATACACATCGTTTCTAAACAGAAAAACAGTCATTACTGTTCAGAGATGTGGACAAGGAACAGAACTGGATTACGTGGGTGTGGCGATAACTGATTTTGGATGTATATTTAAACTAAAACGATGACCGTTCTGTGCATAAGTATTCACACCTTCTCTCCCATGCGCGTGCACACACCCACCCCTTCCTTGGACTTTTCCACATTTTGATTTACACAGTATGTTTAACATTTTGAAGGTACAAAATGTTTAAAAAAAAAAAAAAAAGCACACATTGGTTGTTTGCAAAAGTAATCACCCCCAGGTCGGTGTCCACCTTTGGCTGCAAGGATACAGCTCGATCAGCTGTGCACTGCTGAATCATGATATTTTTGCCCATATTTCTTGACTAAAATTGTTCAAGCTCTGTCAGACTGAATGGAGATTATTGGTGAGCAGTAATCTCTGTCTTCCCACAGACCCTCAGTGGGTTTGAGGAATTCTAACACATTCAGGTTCTTGGTCTTGAACCACTCCAGTGTACATTTGGCAGTATTCTTAGGGCCGTTGTGCTGTTGGAAGGCAAACCTCCATGCAAGTCTCTTGCAGACTGGAACAGGTTTTCTTCTAGGATTTCAATGTATTCACTTCCATCAGTCTTGCTCATTTTGAGACACATAATCTCAAGTCCACTTCAAGGTTGTAACACTACAAGGGGGTGAATACCTATGCAAAGTACTTTATGCTGTATATTGCCTGAAACATTTATTTAAAAAAAAAAAAAAAAAGCTGTGCGCTGTACCTACATAGTTTCCTGAAGCTGCTCCAAAACATGAGCTGACTGATCTATGTGCACTGTCCACTGGGGCTTGTGTAAGAGCATGTTTTGTTCAGGTACTCCTGTCTGTGCTCACTCTCGTCATGCCTTCCTCCAGCAGAATTACAAGAAAAAGCAGTGCCTGAAGTTCAGACGCACACAAGCAGGCACAGTCCTCGATCCCCCGTTTGTTATATTCTCTCAGTTTTCTTTCCAACAGTTCACTGTTTCTCTCCCTCATTTAAACTTAGCATTGCCTCATTCCTCTGTGCGTTTCATCTGTCTGTGGGTGAGCAAGTGAATAATTAAAAAGAAAGGAAGGAGAAAACAGTTTACCCCACTCTCTCCTTCCACTTCTCCTCTCCCCCTTCGTTAACAGATTAGTGCTAATAAAGTCCGCTAATTACTTCGTCTGTTAATTAGCTTCATTCCGAGGGACTTGTGCAAGGGTTGTTATTATGCGGCAGGTTTCTGCTCAACTAGAAAAGTTAGTGAATTACTCTAATTGGTGCATTTTCTTAATGAGGATTGGTGGTTTACTTTAGAGAGTAGGAAGAAACTTAACAATTGGCTTAGTAATATTGCTCATTCATTCAGGTGCGTGTTGGTCAGCAGGCCGTGTTATGCTCAGGAGTGTATTGTGTTTGTTAGCGCAGGTGGTGGTGTTGGTCTTTAGCTGTCTGCTGTCAGAGTGGAATTAAACGGTCTCCAATTCTCAGGAGATCATACACAGCGTTTAGTAGTCCCGAGGCAAGCCATTACATAGTTTCTTGAAGCTTGAAGTAATGTTTATCTGACATTAACTTCTTTTTCCCCCTCTCCCCCTTTAGGACGGAGTCTGTAGCTGAGAAAATGCTGACAAACTGGTTCACCTTTCTCCTGTACAAGTTCCTGAAGGTGAGTGTGTTCTTGTGTGTCCATGTGTTATTAAGCGGGTTTGTGTGTGTTGTTTTGATTCTGTACATGCATGTATATTTGTGCGAGTACACTGTGTTGTGTTGTGTGTGTGTGTGTGTGTGTATGTGTGTGTGAACATAACAGCTTGAGGTTCCGTGTGTTTGTGTATCCTTTACTGACCTTGGGTGTCTTGCAAAGGCTTATGGGAGATTGAGTTCAGTGACAGCACAGAATCTGCCATATGTCCCTGGCAGCAAGACTTTCTCAGTCTCTCAACCATGAGCTGCGCACATGCCCATGCAGCCAGGACTCTATATATAGCCTTTTTTTTTCTGTGTCTGACTTCCAAATATCTTCAGTTTGTAGAAGTCAGTTATTAGACAGATGGATATAGGAATCAAAAGAAATCACTCAAGAGATTCTGAAGTGTGAGTGGATATTTAATGATCCTTGAGATGCGCTTGACCAAGCCTGCTTTACGTTTTTGCTTGTTTTTCTTTCTTTTTTTGGTACGTCTTTGGAGTGTACTTTTTTACAGTTTGATATGCTTGTTCACATTATGACATGAGTTTAACTAAGTGTTTCAATCATGTAGTTGCTAAAGAGATATTAAATTCATGGTTCACATTAAAGCAACACACACACACTCTTTGCTGATATGAAAGTGAGAAGCCCAAATCCAGACTGTAGCTGTCAGAGTGTTTGTGTCTGTCTCCTGTCTGTTGCTGCTCATCAACAGCTGTCTGTTTAATTAGCCTCGATGCTAACGAGCCCAATGAAGCGGAGACACATGGGGGGAAGTGGGGGAGGCGAGCGAGAAATTCTGAGGGTATGGATGCCACCGAGGGGCCACATGCACTTCTGTGGTATTTCTGTTCACGCAGTAGTTGTTTATTAGCAGGTGTAAGTTGAGGTCCAGAAATCCCTATGAAGCAATATGTGATGTGTGAGAAGTTATTAGCTTTAATTAATTGAATTGTGCTAATTAATTGTGGATAATTTGACTGCCAATATGCACCCTGGCAAGTGTGGTTTTTCTCCTCGTATGATAAGAGATGCTCAGTAAGTAGCAAAGGAAACCTTTGTGTAGAGGAGGGCAAACAATAGACTGAATAGAAAGGACGTGAAAGGACACAGATAAAGACAGTTAACAAGGGAGAACAGGAAAGAAAGGTAGAACTTGTGAAAGATGAGAGGAGGCAGTGTGTAGGAAGGAATGATTGAGAAAAGTGAGGGAGCGAGGCGGTTTCAGCTCTCGTCTCATTGCCGGTTTGACACATTTCATGCTCTGAAGTGCTTCTCCAGCACTTTCCTCCACAGTCATTAGCCTTCTATTAACCCCTCCATCAATCGGCACACGCCTCCTTCACACAGACTCCGCAGCTCATTCAGACTCGCTCTGGGCTCCGTCCGTGCAGAATAGGGAATGCTCAAGGGAGCAGTAGCAGCTTGCACTGCTTTCGCCCTGTTTTTGTTTTCCCTGACTACAGGAATTACTCATGAATCCTGAAGGACTCTCTTGATAAATTGTGTCCTGTGAGTTTATGTTGAACTTGGACACTGAGCCCGCCAGTAGCCACTCACCCTGCAGTTTGGGACAGAGAAACAAGCATCCTCGGTGTATAGATGAGCATCAGACATCATTAATCCATAACAGAGGGACTGGACTACAGAACAATACCCATCAGTGATCCTCTCATTCTCTCCAGTGGGCTATGAAACAAGAGCAGAAACACTGAAGCAGCAGAAATCATTTCCACACTGTACGCTTGGAATGAGTGTGTATGCTGGGAATTAATTGGAGTTTAATATACCTTGCGTTCAGATGGTTGGAAAACAGTTTAGAGAAAACTGAGAGGTGGTAATGGCCCTTGGTACAATTCCAGAGTCATTTAGACCTATACCTAAACTCCCTCTGCACTACAAAATGGGATTTTTAAATATTTAACTCCTCATTACAATTATATACAATATATGGTGGCCTGGGAAAACGCTGTACATTTTCTCCTATGTATAGATCTGAAAACTAAAGGTGTTTCTAAACGGAACTATATTTCTCTCTTGCATGTGTCTCAACCAGAAGTAAAGGTCTAGTGTTTTAAAATCTTATTCAACAATGAAAAGGGACAAAATCACACAAAGATTCATTGCAATTCCATTGAAATACGACCTCTACATTTATAACCTAATCTACTTTTGGGCGGAGGGAAAAAACTCATTTCGCATTGTAATCTTATAATTCTTTAAAATTAGACAGTAGTGTTATCACTTTGATTATCAGCATCATCCACTTCAGTCTGTAGCTCATTACCTCCCTCGTGGATTTAAACACAAGCCTGTTCACACTGTGCCACCATTTGTGCTAAAATAATCAGTATTCCATATACTGTCTTTAAGTCAGTTCTGGAGAAAACCAGACATAGACGTGTATTAAAAGTATACTCTTCAGTACTGCCAGTACTAATGCAAAATTTTCTTTATTCATTCTGTGTGTGTGTGTGTGTGTGTACAGGAGTGTGCAGGAGAACCTCTCTTCATGCTCTACTGTGCAATGAAGCAGCAGATGGAGAAAGGGCCGATAGATGCCATCACAGGAGAGGCACGCTACTCTCTCAGTGAAGACAAACTGATCAGACAGCAGATCGACTATAAGACCCTGGTCAGTAGCTTTACAACGAGAGTGTGGAGCAGCAGTAGCTCTTCACACACAGCTAGAGATGCATGTTAAAGCTGCTCTGCGTCAATACCACACCACTCTGCCCTTTGGTTTCAGATTATGCCTGTGCTGTGGTGCTGTTGCGACTGCACTAGCGCTGCAAAGCCTTACTATTCATCAGATGCTAAATCCTAAAAAGCAGCTCAAAAACAATTTGTTAGCATTTACTTTCTCATGTGATGTTTTTCATAATGTTAACATGGTTTTGTTGCTTTCATTTTTTAAGTAATATTATGTAATGTTGGAAATGTACTATTTATTTATTATGAAAATGGACTTTTTTTTTTTTTAGTGGTAGTCAGTGTTATGTTACTGGTATGGTGTTATGTAGTCAGTGTAACTGGTATGGTGTATGAAAATAGCAGTGTGTGCATCATGATTATTAGAGCATCAAGTTTAATTGGTCTGGTCTGTGCACAGACACTGCACTGCGTCAACCCAGAGAACGAGAACGCATCCGAGGTCACGGTCAAATGCCTGAACTGTGACACCATCACTCAGGTGAAGGAGAAGCTGCTGGACGCAGTGTATAAGGGTAGCCCTTACTCTCAGAGACCCAAAGCAGGAGACATGGATCTGGGTAAGAGATAGCTCCTCTCATTCCACAGCCATTTAAAGGCAGTGAGTCCTCTGTCCTCCATAAATTCATGGTTGCCAGTAGCTCATCTGAACGGCTCTCACTTTTATCCATTTGTGTGTTAGAATGGCGCCAGGGCCGAATGGCTAGAATCATTCTCCAGGACGAAGACGTCACCACCAAGATTGATAATGACTGGAAGCGTCTCAATACACTCGCTCACTACCAGGTATCCACATATCACAATCACATATCCACTCGGTAGTAAAGCAGTCACAACCAATGGCCCGACAGCTCCTGCACCACTAGGTTACTATGGCAACATCCCAACAACCTAGCAGGTTCACAAGCTGCCAGGTAACCATAGCAACACCCCAACAGGGAATGATAGCAAGCCTTTACACTGCAGCAGGACTATTCAACCAGCAGCACAAATCCGCCCTGTTTCGGTTTTTCAGTGGCCTGCATGAAGCAGATAATCAATTAGTAATATGCAGCAAATGAGGTTTATAAATTAAAATGTGATTATAATAATGCACTTCTATTTATGCATCCTACTAATTTGTTAATAATCAGACTCAGTCAGAATAAAAACCTTTATGTATTAAACATCACTTGAAACAGAGTGAAGTGGTTTGAGGAAAAGCCGAACTTAATTTCTATGCAATTAAAAAAGAGGAGTCATTCTTTTAAAACACTGGTTAAATCGCATCAAGTTCTGACAGCGATTACTTTCACATTGGGAATATTTGCCTGCATTCTACAGGAGTGCGTTTGCGTCACAACAAACGCTGGTTGCCAGAAACTGTCCTGTGAGGTAGAAGAACAGAAGTTTATCCTTTTCGATTGGCTAAAATCGAATATTAAGTCCTATATCATCAGTCATTTCACTCACTATGTCAGTATGTCTTGTTCAGCTCTCCAGGAAGGAGCAAAATCAGTTGTGGAAAGTATTGTAACGGACTGACAAATGCTCCTTTGCTTTACCAGCCATATAAAGTGTTAGTGTGTTTTATTGTGTAACAGCTACTAGGAGAACCTATTTATTTATTGATTGATTGATTGATTGAAAATCTCTCTCTCTCTCTCTAGGTTACGGATGGCTCAGTGATGGCTCTGGTCCCTAAGCAGAACTCTGCTTATAACATCTCCAACTCCTCTACGTTCACCAAGTCCCTCAGCCGATACGGTTAGCGCTCTTTCTCTCCCCCTCCCCCCCCTCTCTCATATATTTCAGTAACCTGTAGCTATGTGATTTAATATTTGATTGGCTGCTGGAGTAGCGGTGACTGTCAAGCTTTTGATGACAGACATTAATTCCTGAATCGGAGAGAGAGGGTACGAGTGAGTGAATGAGAAAGAATGGCATGTTGCATGAGTGACAGTAAGGAGTGTTGCCTCTTTAAATGCGACAGATTCTCGCCTTCACTGAAAAGCCTAGCGTCACATTTGAACAACTCGGTCTCATTTCTTTTTAAGCCATCCCTATAGCAGTAATGGCAGTTATTCCGTCATGTCTTCTTTATCCCTCATCATTGTTTTGTAGTCTTTAAATGGTTGACTGATTTATACTCTTTCTTCCTCTCATTACCTCCTGTCTTCGTAAGTAATTCCTTTCTCCTTTTTTTATTCCTCGCAGAAAGTATGTTGAGGACAGCCAGTAGTCCTGACAGCCTGCGCTCGCGGACCCCCATGATAACTCCGGATCTGGAGAGTGGAACCAAACTCTGGCATCTGGTCAAGAACCATGACCACTCGGACCAGAGGGAGGGAGACCGCGGCAGCAAGATGGTCTCTGAGATCTACCTGACCCGTCTGCTCGCAACCAAGGTAGATAAGACCCAGGAGCTCACACACAGGCCAATGTTCCTGTCTTAACCCTAGATATTCTATGTCTTTTATGTAGCTTCTCTCTATAGCCAGTTCATGTTGACCTTTGTGTGTGAAAGGCCTGGTCCCTGATTAACATTTAGCAGCAGGTCCAGTCTGACACGCACCACTGTATCTTAATTAGACCGGTGACCTTTGCTTATCGAGCTGTTTTGGGAAAAAGAAATCTGGCTTTTCTCCTCATCTGCACTCCTATCTCCTGTCAGTATAGAGATCTCTTATTGAGATGTCTCCGCTTTAACTGCTTAGAAGCCACACTTCCCATAATCCTCTTGGGCCCCCAGGGGTGCTATTTAATCATTAACTGCATATGAAGCTCCAGGCAAGTTAGGTCATGTTTTTCAGACCACTAAAGGTTCAACAGAGGTCTTGGTGTACATCAATTTCCTGATTCTCATCTGCATTGTATAGTTTAGTTGTTTGCTCTTCGAACACACTATTTTAAACTCAGTGTGTGTTAATGAGTTGGGTGTTGAGAGGAGAGTAGGTATGAAATCATGAGTTGGGGGTTATGAGCAGAGTTAACAACAGTGCAAAGTAACAAAAATATTTTGGGGGGCTCAATATTTTCTAATTTTGTTAGCGGTGAAAAGCTACCATTCTCAACGCCACCATTATTATGCCAATAAATAATGTCAACTAGAATCTAAAGACATGGTTTAAAAAAGGGTGTTCCATGGGTGGAAATTTCAGAAATAGAAAAACTCTCAGGCTTCAGTAAATAGCCAGAATATTATTTTACACATTTAAATAATGTGCCTATTTTTATTAGTTTAAAACGTTTGAGAACCCCTACCCAAGATGAAATAAGTAACTTGTTTTAATTTGTCTTGTTTATTGTAAAGAACAATATTTTGCTACAGATATTAAACTGTTTTATCTGCCATTAGAACTAACTTTAAGTGTATATGTGTTTGTTTGTGACAGGGAACATTACAGAAGTTTGTAGACGACCTGTTTGAGACCATCTTCAGCACGGCCCACAGAGGCAGCGCACTCCCTCTCGCCATCAAATACATGTTTGATTTCCTGGATGAGCAGGCCGACAAACACCAGATAACAGACCCGGATGTCAGGCACACGTGGAAAAGTAACTGGTTAGTATCTGTTTGTGTACTTAGGTGATACACCATGGTCTGACGCTGATTGGGTTTTTAAATATGTATAGAAATCTGTTGACCGGAAAGTGTACAATAACAAGGACTTGACAATGTGCTGTGTTAAGTACTTTGTCTCTGTCTCTTCTCTTTATTCTGTATTCGCTCTCTGTCTCTGCAGTTTACCGTTGAGGTTCTGGGTGAATGTGATAAAGAATCCTCAGTTTGTCTTTGACATCCATAAGAACAGCATCACAGACGCGTGTCTGTCTGTAGTAGCTCAGACCTTCATGGACTCATGCTCTACGTCAGAACACAAACTGGGCAAAGACTCGCCCTCGAACAAGTTGCTCTACGCTAAAGACATCCCCAACTACAAGAACTGGGTCGAGCGGTAGGTCATCATTTATCCTTTGGAGGAGTATGGCTCAGCAGTATGTATTTGGGATGTGTTAGACATGGGAAAACTAACGATTCTGAACATTTAATGGCATTCTCATAATTGTTAGCCTGAGCAAACATTAACAGTAGTGTAGCACTCTGATTCGTTACACTAGTGCATCTCAAACAATTAGAATATCGTGAAAAAGTTTAATATTTTCCATCA
>JAOTRR010000018.1:14898372-14909381 GCA_028570945.1 Gogo arcuatus | reverse complement strand
AGAGAGAGAGAGAGAGAGAGAGAGAGAGAGAGAGAGAGAGAGAGAGATGCATGGCTGGATAGAGCAGATTAGTGGCTGAGTGCAGGGAGTGGTAGAGTAACTCGGATGAGTGATAGATTCAGTATACTTCACTCAGGGCTCTTAGGGAAATGAAGACATTTAATTAATGTTGAGCTAACATTAAGTTTATGCCTAACAAGCCATTAGCTTTGGGTTTGGGGTCTAAATATCAATCAACCACTACGTGAATTTCTGTGTGAATTCCTGTGGTTATGTATAGGATGTGGCAATCTTGTTAGTCATATTTTCCATGTCTATGCAGCTTGGTGCTTGATTTATTAAGAGGAACGCTTTGTGCACAGTGGGATAAGACTTTAGCTTTTGTGTTGCCCGTTTAAAGGATTGAAAACGTGTTTAAATCAGCAGGGAGTGCAAAGAGGACAGGATTAGAATAATTAAAGTATGTCTTATACACACTCTATGCACATATTTACACGCACTTGTTCAAGCATAAGCATATGCAGTATTCTTTTGAGAGAGAGGAAGCGATGGTGTGTGCATGCATGTTTTAAATAAAATGGCACTTCATTCCCATTTATAACATCATCTCCATGGCATTCTAATGAAATAAGAAGCATGAGTTAATTCAGTGAAAATGTGGCTATCTCATCACATTCACCACATTGAGCTTCCTCCAGCTTTGTATTTAAAACCAACAATTAGTTGCTCCAATTTCTTTATAAATATACAGTGGTGTCCAAAGGTCTGAGATCACATTGAAAATTTGAGGGGTTTTTTTTTCATTTAAAATTGAAAATAAACAATTTTATAAAGGTTTCAGAATATTGAAACATTTAAAACAAAGAAAGTAAAATTTCAGTATCTTGAACATTTAATATTAATGATTCTGCACTATTTCTAGATCCACATTTAAATGTAAGCAAATTTGTGATACTGACCATGTAAAAGGTCAGATTTTCCTCATGCCTTATCTCTTCTATTGAAGCATGTGTTTAGACAACACTGATGGATTTGATCTAAAATGGATCATAAGGTTTTGCACAAAGCTGGAATCACACTGCTTGAAAAGTTCAAGTGTACACTGTAATTAATGTAACAAATACTAAGAAACTCTGAAATAGATTTTACTTTTCACTTAAGTTGTTGTCAACAATATAATTTGTAATGAAAACTGCTGTATTAAATTAGACATAGATGCATTTTCACTAGTGCTCTCAGACTTTTGGACAACACTGTATGTATGTCTATGTCCTTACTTTCTCATTTTCCACATAATCTATCTTTATGCCCCATCAGACACCACAAAGCAAATGTGTCTTTTTCTCAAGAACATACAATCTAACAGTAATGATGCTCTGCTCCCCCCTTCAATTTTCTATTTGAACTCTGCTCTCCAACTCACTCCTCATCTTTGTTATAGTATATCTGTTTGTTTAGACAGAATGATAAATTACCTTAGCATATGGTTTCTATTCTGAGAAATAGGCAGTTGTGCAGGGTGAACATGCACACGGAGAAACTGATTTAGATGATTGACAGAGACACCTGGTGTGGAAAATTCCATATTAATAAAAAAAAGCAGGTGTTGCAAAGAATTAAAAGTAATGAGAAAATATTTTAAGCAGCAAATAATAATTAGGCTTCATTTGCATATAATCTTAATCAGAGTACTTTATCTTTGTTGTCAAAATTGAAAAGTTTATTATTGGTTTTAGTGGGATGAAATAACAACATTGAAGAAAATGCAGTACAGTCTTTGAGTAATTAGTGATACAGCCCTTTTTTGGTTCTGATTTTCTTACTTGAATTTAAACACTCACTACAAGGATGCAATGCAGAATATCAGTTTTAGGGGTATTTATGATTTATAATAGGGAGGTTTTATACCACAACCTTTTTATATGTGGTATATATTTTGCTTTACATTTGTGAGGTCCAAATGAACAAAAAATAAATAAATAAAACGACCATTTTAGTATTTGTTTCTTTTGGGGTCGATGAATGACTAAACTTTGGTAAACATAAAAATTAGCAGCTTTTTTTTTTTCTCTGATAATGATTTATCAGGTCTGTAATGCAGCCATTTTCAGCTCAGGGAATTTTTGCCTTCTGTCTTGTCAGCCAAATTACATACAGTAGATGTTCAGTGAGGTTTGTTAACTTGACCAGTCAGTACCCTTCCATTGCTTTAGGAGTATGTTTTAGGTCATTTTCCTGCTTAAAGATTCAAGTTTTTTCTTTGAACTGACCAGCTAAGATGCTTCAGAAATCATCAAACTGCTGCCATTGGCATTCACATTATTGGCGTAGTGAATGAGTCAATCCACTCATATGAGATGCTTTGAATCATGATCAGCTTCATTTTTGCTCCTCACATTCCTCTTTCCACCACTCCAATACAGATTCATCTTAATTTCATCTGTCCATAGAACAGATCAAGCAAGAGGAGGCTTTTTGTCTTCCTGAATTCACATTTTGAAGCAGGTATATGAGGAAGCCATCTGGATGCATGGATATATTAGGGCATGGATGACATTTAGATAATTGAGGCATATATGGACCGTTAGCAGTATTTATCTCACCATTAGCTGTGTCATTAACTTATAATTTGCTTGCTAGAGATCAATCGTATAGGAATTTTGGTACACTATTAAGAGACAGTGTGTTTTGACACTGTTTGTCCTTGTTGTGAATATTGACTCCAGTCTTTCATTTGAAGCTCATGTAGAGCTATTACTAGGATAGCCTTCTTTCATCTCAGAAATATTGCTAAGAAAAAAAATAATGGTGCAGAAAAACTAGTTCATGCTTTTGTTACCTGTAGGTTGGATTATTGTAATTGCTTACTGTCTGGATGTTCTAGTACGTGCATAAACAAGCTCCCCTTAGTCCACGATGCAGCAGTGAGAGTCCTTACTAGAATCAGAAGATCACATCACCCTTATCTTATCCACACTGCATTGGCTCCCAATCAAATTTTGCAGTGATTATAAAATACTACTATTGACCTACAAAGCACTGAATGGTTTCATGCCGCAGTACATGAGCAAACTTCTGGTCTTTTATGATCCACCATGCCTGCTTATATCAAAAGGTACAGGCTATTTGTTGGTACCTCGAATAGTGAAGGCTACAGCAGGGGGCAGAGCCTTCTCTTCCAAAACCCCACAGTTATGGAACAGCCTTCCAATTAGTGTTCGGGACTCTGAACTCTGAAAAGTTGAGCAATTTTTAAATGTTTAAGACTAGGCTGAAAACATATTTGTTTAGTCAAGCCTTTTTTTAATAACTTATTAGGTAAAGGAGCAGATCTGTAGGGTTCAGGGGCATAGAGAGTTTTAGTAAACTGGGATGTTTGGATGTTGTCCCCCCTCCACACTCTTACACATTCACTGAGTTTGTTGATGACTGAGTGGCTAGCCGCTTTATGTCCCAGGGCGGCCTCATGTCTGTGTTACCTTCTGGCTCTCTCTTTTAATTATGCTGTGATAGTTAGTCTTGCCAGAGTCCCTCTTTGCACTCAGCACATGATATACACTCTTTTTAACCATTACATGACAATGAGCATACCTAACAATCTGTGCTTCTCTCTCCATATCCCCCCTCTCTCTCGCTCTCTCTCTGTCAAGCTACACATGCTACTCCTGTGATATCAGTGATCCTGACTGCTTCTGCTCTCTGGACCTGCCTGATCCATCCTAATGCTCTACTTCTGGCTGGAGTTCTCAACCAGAGAAGTTCTGCCTGATCCATCCTGATGCCCTACTTCTGGTTGGAGTTCTCATCACTTGGCTTCTGCTGAGGATGGCCCATATGGACAGCCTAAAGATGCACTTAGAAACTGTGAAGATGGTGTTGAACTGCAGTTGACACAAACAATTTTGCTACGATGGTTTACGCCTAAAATTGCCATGATAACTTTAGGACTGCAATTGCCATAAACAGTTTTGCACTCAACTCTCCATCCAGTGAACAACTGATAACTTCAACAAAACAGACTTCACATTAAAACTATAATAAATTTCCTGTTTACACAATTGCACTTTTTTGCCCATATAGCACACAGTTATAGAAGTGAGTTATTTGTAATCACACTATCTGGTGTCACCCAGATGAGGATGGGTTCCCTTTTGAGTCTGGTTCCTCTCAAGGTTTCTTCCTCATGTTGTCTCACTGAGTTTTTCCTTGCCACTGTCACCTCTGACTTACTCATTAGGGATAAATTTGTAATTCATATATGTAAAATTTAAATCTACAATTTATATATTTCCATAAAGCTGCTTTACAAATAAAAAAGCACTATACAAATAAATTTGAATTGAATTGAACTGTACTTAAGACCAATTTTTGCACAATATTGGGTCAAGTGAGGAGCAGTATTAAGTCCAGCACCACTGGCTGGTAGTTTGATCAGTTTGTTAATATGTGGCACTGAAATGTATGGTTTGGACTTTAAATTTTCTCAAAAATAATTATGCAATGCCATTTGCGGCCAATATTAAATACATAAATAGGACACAATTAATTAATAGCATAGTCACCAAAGGGTTGTTTTTGCACAGAGCATTTTAATCAGAGACATTGTTTATCTCACGTTCAAAATTTTATGGATAGAATTCTGAATAATTAGAATAATTAAATAGCAGATGAGTGCTCATTCAGCTTATCCTTCCAATCGCTGGCTTGTTTTTTTAACAGAATAATGGATTAAATTAACAACAACATTAGCATTACTTTATTAATTTGACAATTTGAATTAAAAGTGATATTACATCTGACAGCAAAAATTGCTACCTCCTTGTTCAGTCTGCATTCCCTGACTTTTTAAGGGGTTAAAGGCAAGTGTATTTAAAGATGATGGTCTAGACATTATTGAAAAACCCCATGTTGGAAGCATTTTCTCCAGAAAAATCTCGCAACAACACGCAGGTGATTAGCACAATCTGAATTGACTTAAATAGCTGTGTAACCCATCTTTGAATATGCACAATATTCTCTCTGTAAATAGTGACATAATTTCAACGTAACTTAAGTCACAAACTTTAGTCACCAACTCTGAATACAGCCCATACAGTAGAATGCACTGAAATAGTAAGACCACTATATTTTTAATTTGCTTAAAGAATAATATTGCTGTTGTAGGACTAGGAACATTTTAAAGATGACTAATGATGACTTAGATTGAGAAGGCTTTACTTATTATTGATATTAATAGCTTTGCTTTTTTGCTCTTCCTGCTTTAGTCTTGTGTTGTAAGAGCGCAAGTGTAGCCTATTTTTGCTTCTTAATTGTGTGTCATGCCAAACAGTTGACGTGGACATATCTAATCTGGCAGTGACACTTCTTCAGTCCTCATGTAGAGACAGCAGCAACAAGCCACAGATGGCAATAACACAGATGAAGCTTTGTTAGATCTCTCATATATGAGCTAATTACATGCTAATGATACACAAATAACCAAGAAATGACTGAGTGGCACTTGTTCAGTTACTTTTGGATCTATAATATGGGACTACTGTGTATTAAAACCAGGGCTGGAAAGTAATGAAATACATGTAATCTTGTTACAGAATTTGAGTACATGAGTCACTGTAATAGTACCTTTTGAGTATAATCAAGTCATTTACTTTTACTTGAGTTTTTTTAAAAATACAATATTCAACTTTGTTACATTTTTAAAACTGTTACAGCATTTTAAAAAAAGGCATTTAACCTCAGAAGACTGTAAGTCAACTAAAAGACAGTATTGGCAAATTTTAAATAATTCCACTTGGAAACCAAGTCAAAATAAAGCAGTTTCCTGCCAAGTTTACACTTAATGTGTCAAATGCTTCAAATGTCTGAGACAGTGGAGACAGATGAGCGTTCCTGGCCTAATTTATCAGTTTTACATGCTTTAAAACAGCATGATATTGATCTGCAAATTATGTGAGCCAAAACCTGTGGAGATATTGACATTTCACAGCTTAACATCCAACGTGTGCAAACATATACAGGCAAACTAAGTGAGCTAGACTAGCTAGCCAGACCATTTGAGGTTTTACAGTATGAAGGCTCTGTATTAAACTTAAGATTTCACTTCAATGTTTGGTATGACTGCCTGTTGTGTTAAATATACTGTATCTAATGCTCAGGAATAATGTGTAAGGGGCTTGTACTTTGCTTGATAGCTAAATATGTAGCTGGAAGCATGTGTGAAATCTAGCAAGCTATATTTCACACAACATGTAATCACAAAAGCATTTGGCTATGTTAGCTAGCTAGCTTGTTTAGCTAGCTAACTAAATTGGCTAGAGCTTGGTTAACGTAATTGCTCAGAAATGCATTCCTCAGGTACAAAACATTTTGGATTTGCTATGTCAATTGTAGACATTAAGAAATGTAATTTGTAAAGTAATTACTCAAATAGTTTTTCATCAGACAACTTCTTTACTCGTACTTGAGTAATTTTCAGGCGACTTACTTTTACTCAAGTGAATTATTTTTACACAGGTTTACTCAAACTGTGTTGTACACTTCTCACCACTGATAAAAACAGATGTAGTTCCTACATAGTTTACCAAATATGGGCATATATTTGCATTAAAGCTTTGTAGTTTGTAATCACCATATCATGTTAAATCCAATGCACTGGACTAAAAAGCCTAAACAACAAAATGGTGTCATAAATCTGTGGACTGTATATGTTAAAGTGTTGGCCAAGATGTTCTAAAAAGTGTAATACCCATCTGGTATTTTTATCTTCTCTTTGCAAGCTAATATCCCCAATAGAGAGATTCTGAGTAATAATAAAGCTAGTAATTTACCCACTTGTTCTATTTCACCTGTTTCATTGAGACCAACCGAAATGAGATAGCTCCATTAAACATTCCATTAAACCAGTTGCTATCTGATAATTATGTTTCCCATGAAGTAACTCACTAGCTATTTTTCTTTTGTGATATTAGTGTAACTGTAGCTATGACGGTAGCTGATTGAAGTGGGAGTAGCTGATAGTTTAAGCCCTATAATTAAATTGCCCTTTCATATCTACAAAGGAATATACACATAAAGCACCTTCAGAGCAAAAGTTACACCCTTGTTATCAACTTTCAGTCTTACAGTCTTACAGTTAAACATGTAACTGTCAGTTTGTCTATTTTAAACTTTGAAATGTCAGGTGTTAATTAGAAATTGAGTAATGTGCCAGCAGACGCCTTGTTAAGTTGCTTTTGAATTAAACACAGAACAAATGTGTGCCTTGAAAAAAAGGATGCATATTAATATACTGAACTTACATATACTTCTCAGTTCACTTCTCAACACTTAACAGGTTTTGTGCAAATCCTGTTGAATGAGAACCCATTTTCATTTTGAGTAAGGTCATGATTAAAATCGCACATGGAGAGGTGTGACGGCCCCTATCAGGAAGAGTTAGTCATCAATGCAGCAGTAAAGGTGCAGGGTGAGATTAAGTGAATACACCCAAGCCAGTGGAAGAAGAAAAATATTATTCATGGTGTTGAGGAGCCCTACTGTGATGGGATAGTAATTTCTGACTTTGTAGCCTATGCCAGTGGTCAAGAAGAATTTAATTTAATAAACTGATGGTCAGAGTAGTTGACATCTCAGTGTTCACATGATCAACTATGTGATAAACCTCATGCAGTAAATTCATATTCAGCATGCTTGAATGACAAAGGAGTTAAACACAATCTGCAGACGTAGATTTTGATGCATGTCATTGAACTTAAGCTATTAGGATCTTTTCTCTTTTGTTTTTATGTATGCGAACAGCTGTTTGTCAGTTTTCAAGTTTTATTTGCTGCTGCAAGCTTTCAAGCACTGTTAATTGAAAGTGTTTAATTAGTTGGAGCAGTGTATAAAGCATTTTCCCTCTCAAGTCTGCTTTTGTAGCACAACATAAAACTCCTCTCTTTTAATATTGAAGACTTTCTTGCTTTGAGACAAGACAGCTGCAGCATTGTTTCAGTCCTTTTCTTTAAGGCCTCCCTTCTCTTTTAAATACAATTTCATCAACCACTTTATGAAAAATGGTGTCAGAGCGTTTTGTGCTTCGCTTTAACAATTTCGCTTCAAGGACATAAAATGAAAATGAACTGAAATGAAGAAAAAATATTCAGCCATAAAACAATAAGAGACCAGAATAATTTGACTATTAAAGAAATTGCACTCAGAACTGCACACAAATATTGAATTAAAGCGTTCCCTGCCATCTTCTCAATAAAGATGGGTTGTTTGATATATCCATTTCAACAAATACTGATTGAAAGTTTTACCTATTTTGTAATGCTTTTGTTTCCAAGAAATAACCATTGAATGCTGAGTAAAACATCATTCAATCCCAGTCTCTTTATTACAGCATAAAGCCTAATCAGCTTTTGATTACCTTAAGAGGGAATAAAACATGACAGGACAGAAAAGTAATCACTGACAGGGAGGGGTGAGGCAGTCTGATGCAAATCACCAAAATATTTTCCAATAACAATAACAATACATCACAAAGTGTTTTATTCCTCTTATAGTGCTTTACCAACTATTACAGTTTTAATTGATTAATGAATGAGTCATACTTTATTATCCATTTGTAGTTACATTTACTATCATAGAACATCCACAAAACAAGTTAGTTCCTGTAGCTATAAACAGCCATTCCTTCACCAGCATCTTTTTTTTCCTTTCTCTTGAAGTTACTATGACAAAAAAAGAAGGTTGTCATGTTGCAGAGAAAAAGGGAAGCACGAAGTCGTCTATCCTGAAGACTCTCCCCTAGCGCAAGATGTACTAACTGTAACAAAGCACTGATACGCTTGACTCCTTCCATAAATGTTGAAAGTCTCCTTACAGAAAGCTTCACCACATCAACAATTATGCATTTTTTCTTTGGTAAATAACAGTATGCATTTTTAAACCGTTTATTATTAGTCTTTGTATGGTTATGTGGGCATCCACCATAAGTGCCTGTGAATTAGCTGTTACTACAGAAACTTCAGAAGTAGTGCATTAATATAAACCTGTGATTTGAATTACAATCAGCTTACAACCATTACTCTGAGAGGTGCTATTACAAAAAATGAATCAACATCTTCTGACCAATCAGAACTGAGAATTGAACAGCACTGTGGTATAAGCATGCATATTACATTGCAACCTAATCCAAAGCTAGCATGTACCTGCTCCTCCACCACCTATGCTAATGTGACATAACTCTGTATAAATAGGCCAACTCTAAAATAAGCTATCTATAAGTCATCAGTGTGGTCCACAGCCCATATCTGACAGTGATGACTGCTGTATTAGGAAGTATTACACGCTGATCCTAGACAGCACTCAGTGGACTGGAAAATACTTCATAAATACACATCCACTCCTAGTTGAGGCAGCTCAGTAGATTTCTGTCTTAGTGGCCTTGAGTCTTCTGTGCGTCCATTTCTGTGTCTGTGTAGTTGCTTCAATTTTACACTGCTGCTCCTTTTTCAGTGGTATGTCTCTGAGACTCTACAATACTTCACCCATACTCGTGTGAAAATACACATGTCCTCCATGGGTAAAGTCTATTTCCAAACCCATATCCTATTCATCAAATCCAGGTCTGACTGCTAAGTGTGTTAAATATCAGTATTATGCTTCCAGCTCTCCACTTATGCCTAAACAGGAGGCGTTCCTGCACAAATAGACATAGGCAAGGCAGAAACATCTATTATCTGCTCTTCATTGTTCATGGCTGACAGCTTTCATGTAATCTTAAGCAGTGCTGCAATGTTGGTGGTGAAGGCTTCTTTTGGCTTAATCAATGTACTTTTAATTTAATAAATTAATCTAAATCAAGCTTAAACCTTTTCTGGTTGAAAAAAAGACAGAAGAAGTACAAAAAAGACTGTGTATACAGTATGTTATGGGCTTGTGTTATATGTATGTTTCATGATGCCAAATTTAGGCTGATGTTCAATTCAATTCAATTTTCATTCACATAGTGCTTTTAACAATGGATATTGTCACAAAGCAGCTTTACAGAAATGCAAATATAGATTAGATATAGAATGATCAAAAGTCAAAGGCAACAGAAGCAAGGAAAAACTCTCTGAGATAACATGAGGAAGAAACCTTGAATCTACCACATCTTTAGTGTATATATTGACAATCATTTTGACACATTTTACTCTAGTAAAATGATCAGAAATTCTGGTTAGGCAAAGCTCACTTACATTTAAAGGCAGTTGATGGGGCAGTTTACGTGAAACACATATTTTTGTAGAATAGTTCAGTCAAATGTATAAACGCAGCCCTAAGTCTGTATACTTTGACCTTTCAGAGAAGGAAGAATGTACTTATGTGTTACGGGTCTCATTGTGCATGCATACCACAAAACTATACATAATCAAAAATATTTTCCACTGTATTGCTGAAAAGTTAGGTAAAATGACACAATATCAGCATTTTCTCAGACCCTTATTGTTAGAGAGTAATGGTTGTAGCTTTGAAATAATGTTATATAGTTACATATTTTAGATGTTTATTGAGAGAATTGAACAATGGCGCTTACACTACTATTATAAATGAGTTTTGTTCTTTTGTTAGTTCAGGTAAAGATGTTAAACTTCTCATCTGTGGTATGACATACACTGTAAATTGACATTAGATTGGAAAAAATACTGGACTATTCAATCAACAGCTTTCTCCTGCACCATATTTTGCACCCACATAACATATGACACGGGCTCATTTATTCTTCACTCCTGTTTCATAAGTTTAAATATTCAAATGTGGATTTTTAAAATGCTTTTCACATCAGAATTTTAATATTATACAAGAACATAAAGGGTCTGGATAACTGTTATTAATGCTAGAAACATATTCATTTGACAAGTAGTTCAAATGACACTTCAAATGACAAATTCAAAATTCTATCTGCATTTTCATTTCTGCCTGTAGAGTCTTTAAACACACACACACACACACACACACACACACACACACACACACACACA
>JAOTRR010000018.1:14875180-14887616 GCA_028570945.1 Gogo arcuatus | reverse complement strand
CATCTATCTTATGTAAATAAAGATACAAATTTCGTTGTCCGATGGTCAAGTGTTTGAGATACGTTGCCTTGCACTTACGATTGGGGACCCTGTGGTGGTACACGTTCGTCGTTCGTACATATGTTCGTATGGAAGCGATCAGAAATCAGGTCGATGCATTTATCTTAAGTATGGGGCTCTGCCCCATGCGTGCAAAGCGCGCGCGAGGAGCTCCGCTATTAATCAGATATCTTTCAATAACATGGATAAAGGTGGTTAATTGGCAAATGGCTTTTGTTTGAGTTATTATTTTATTTGGCATACTTTGCTAAAAGAAATCCATCTGAGTCACTCATTCTGTCTGTGTTTTCCTGTCATCAGATTACTGACATGCTTGTAAGGAACCAGATTGGATTTCTTGCAGTTATGTTCATGGTTTGCTGGAGAAATTAGGCTAGTTTGGACATGCTGTCACTGGTTGATTTTATCTCTGGGTGGAAGGTTAGACATTTTGCATACATTAGGACTAAATGAATGTTTGACATGCCAAATAGATGTTACTTTGTGAATATTACAATATATTTATGAGTGGTAGTTGAGATTAGACAAAAAAAAGTCATTGAAGCAGGCTGTTTTTACTTTCATGTGGAAAATCAGATAAAAAGATAACATGGGGAAAAAATATTAATTTGTTTATATTTTGGAAAAATGGAACCAACTATATTTGTTAGAAAGTATTGCAGACAGGTGCAAATAATAACATAATACAGCAACTGCAGGAACAAGTGGGATTAGTCAAGAGTGGCTGTGGGACTGGGTGGGATTGATTAAACGTTCTGTTTAAGTGGGTGGGATTGGTCAATATTTCAGTAGGAGCCTGGTTCAGTAGGTCTGGTTAAGAGAGTCTGAGGAAGTGCATGGGATTGGTCAAGAACATCTGAAAGAGTGTGCAAGGTTGGTCAGAATTCCTCCTGGAGCTGGTGGGATGGGACTGGGTGAATTTGATTTTGAGTTTGGAAATTGAATAATTTTAATTACCATGGGATTGTTTTGGGGATAGTTTGGAATGTCAATTGGGCTTTTTTTTGTTTGTTTTTTTTTGGCCTGCAAAGCTGGCAACCCTGCAAGTACCCTGGTACATATGTTCATCTCTTATTGTGTAGAGATACAGGAGAATAGACTGTGCTGTCTGATGAGAGCTTATAGTGTCATCATTATTGTCAGAACACACATAAGCATCCACAGTTCCATCCAGCAGAGCTCCAAGTCAGCAGAGGGGAGTTTACAAACAAACACCCCTCACTGACTGCTTCTTCATGCCGTTTAATTAGAGCACTTCCCACCCACCCACTGATGCTTCATTTCATAGCCATGGGGGTACTGTTCCAAAATAGCCACAGTGATTATTATTCCACTCTATTTTTAAACAAGATGGGCTTGTTTTGGGTGAGGAATAATGAGTGGTTTAACAAATTAAATAAATCTGACTTTTTGTGGTTTAATTCATTCTGTCTAAAACAAGCCACCAAAAAGTGTGTATGTTTGCTACATTAAATTACAGACAGATGAATAGATGGATAGATGGATAGATACAGATATAGATATAGATATACAGTACGGTAATAGCTCGTAGCTCATTTTGCGAAAGCATTTTTCTACCACAAGGTGGCAGCGTTGCGCCACAAAAAATATTTAGTTGTCTTCAGACATTGCCTGTTGGGCCTTTTTAATTCAGCTTTTGTTCTTTTTTTCATTCGATTTAATTTTGCTTCGTTTCAATAATTAAAATGAAAATGTTTTATATGAAATCCGATGAATCATTTCTTAATATATATTTGGAAATGTGTGAGTCATGGACGGTTTCATATACGATCAGGCAGTTACGATGACGTCATCCCCCCTTTGTACAGCGGTGAAGTTTCGGCACATCTCGCGCTTTCCCGGGGTTTATATATACCGGTGAGCTCGAGACGAGTAGAGATAGGAAGATGTCCCGTGAAGAGTTATGCGGGAAATAACGTGTATATATTTGTCGTTTGTTCGTTTTGGGTTTCCTTAATTGTCTTCTGTTGATTTGAACTTGTTTTAGCACAGTGTATTGACGCTGTGTTGATCCAGTTTAAGAGTTGGAAGAGTTCGGCAAGAAGTTTGCTAACCTCCTTTACAGCTAGTAATTTATCTAACTCTGATCTGCACTAACCTGCGCGGCTTTTTCCGGTCTAATCATGCCGCCGGTGGAGACTGAGAACGGTCAGATTAAAGCCCGGATACAGGAGCTCATCGACACCAATCCTGTTGTAGTTTTCAGCAAAAGCTACTGTCCCTTCTGTAAAAAGGTAAGTGCATGTTGGCTAGGTGTCTGATGAGTGCTCCGGCTGCTAGCTTGGCCAGGCTAACTGACTATTATTAGCTCGCAAGAAATGGCGCCGCGTAAGTCAGCTTAAGCAGTGTGTAGGGATAAAGAAAGTTAGAGTTCAACTCTAAGGTGTATTAGCTAGTTTACCTATTTCGTGCCTGTTATTAATTTGTTACTTATTTACTAAAACGTTAAAAACAATAGTTTAGTTAAGTAAAAGGCTTTGGGAGCCCTATAATGTGTATTAGGTCAGAGCATGTCCATGATGTAAAGTGATCCTGTACCCGGATATGGGATTTCTCAGTGAGCAGTGGTTTAAACAGGAGCTGAACTTTAGTGCGGTGCTGCATCTGGAGCTGACACTCACCTGACAAGTCTTCTTTTTACATCTTTTCTTTCCCACTTCTGTGTGGGGTCGGTGTGGACAGGACAGGGCCCGGCAGTGACACCTGACTGACTGACACAAAGTGGTACTGCTGAAATGAATCTTAGGTAGCTGTGTTAAATGGTATGCTGCCCTTATTATAGTAGTAGGTGGTATAAAGCTTTATGTAAGTTCTGCTCCATTACTAGTAGTTTTGAGGTTGTGGTGGTCGCAGTCTACCTGTAAAGCCCCCCTGATCCACCCCAGTGTCTGTCTTCATTTTTGTTCACGTTTGATTTGACTTGGAAATGCTGCTGTGGTCGTGAGACAGCAATTCTGGAGGCTTGCTGTAAGGCCCATCCAAGTAGAAACTAGAGTAGTTTAATCTGGAAAATTGTCTTTACCTGTAGTGTGCCAATATTAATATTTCATAACATGGTAATTGGCTTACCATTGCTTGAGGTCATCAAACTGTTTTGCAAGATAAAGACCTATTCTCCCTGACTTTGTGTTAATAAAAATCCTGCACTTCTTGGTGGCCCCCTTCCAAATGCTAGAGTAGGGGTCAGGGGTAGAGGGTTTGTTTGTATTTATTTTATTTTATTTTGTTTTATTTACACACCTCCATAATATCATGGTATATCCTATAACCTTGCAGTCCTCACAGACTACAACTAATTCAACCTGTTTAGCACTTGTCCATTCTTTTGACTGATTATGGCCATACCTGATTTAGGTTAATGACATGTATGTCTATGGCTAATGCTGATAGTGGTTAACTGTCTCCTTTTGGTTTATTTCAGGTGAAGGAGCTCTTTCAAGAATTGAATGTGACTTTTGAGTCCATAGAACTGGATCTGACTGGTAAGCATGACTTTACTTCCTCAGAATTGCTTTGCTCATGTATGTATTGCAACATTTATTAGTGTAGTAGATGTTAGTATGAACACTTCTGCAAACAAATTACTTGACTAACACCTACACCGGACATTGCATCCATATGATAACAGGAAATGGAAAAGATAAGACGTGCATATTACATTGCTCTCTGAGAACATGGCTTAAAAAGAGCTTACTAAGTACTGACAGTTTTTATTTTTGAAAACCACACAGCATGTGTTTTTTTTTAAGCAGAGCTGGGCAACGCAGTAGACCGTGTGTGGGCTATTAGTTTTCTAGTCTTAGTTGTTGTACATTCTAACACTAGAAAAAGAAAAAACTTTACGACTTACTGGTTTTTGCAAAATTAAAATTTCCATTAATATCCCACTCCTTGACAGGTGCCATTTTAACAACATAATCAATGTTATTCACTTTACCTGTGAGTAGTCATAATGTTATGGCTGATCGGTGTATGTTGCTAAACTTATCAACAATAAACTTTCAGTTTGTGAATGCCTGTAGGGTGTCGTATACCTCCTGTGGTAAATATGAAAGGTGTCACTTTTCACCATTTCCATGGACGAAAAAGGTCAGACTTTACAAGTAGTTATTGGTGGTTATATTATTTAATAAAGCAGGACAATTTCACACTTTTTTTAACTATTTGATTTGCACAATATGTTTAACATTTATTTATTTATTTTTGCAAAAGGGTCAATTAAACAAAAAGTAGACATTTGTTGGTTGCCCAGGAATTCACCACACTTCAGTGGATACTTGGAGAACCACCTTTGACTTCCATTGTAGCCACAAGTGTTCTGGGATGTGCTTTGCACATCTGGATGACAGTTGTGCCCATTCTTCTTTAGTCAAGCTCTGTTAGATTGGATGGACAGCATGGATGAATAGCACTTTTAAAGTCTTGCTGAAGATGCTCTGCCAGATTGAGATCTGAGCTTGGACAGGGCTGTTCTAATACACTGAGGTTTTGAACTACTTCAGTGTAGCTTTGGTAGTATGATTAGGGTCGTTGTCATTTTGGAACGTGAATCTCTACCCCAGTCTCAAGTGGGACAGGTTTTCTGATAGGATTACCTTGTATTTGGCTACGTCCATTTTGTCCTTTACCCTGACCTGTTTTCTAGTCCCTGCTAAAGAAAAGCATCCCCACAATGTGATTCTACCACCACCGCCATGCATTTTTGAACGTTTTGAGACAGTTTTTGTCTAATCAGATCAGGGAACTTCAGACACATGAGAAGCATATGGCTTTTTTCAATAATGGCTTTATCTCTAATTTTCCACATAGCCCAGCTTAGTAGAGGGTCTGGGCTATGGTTGTCCAGCTGTTCCCAGATAACGTGTGGATATTTCCACTTTCTTCAGAGTTAGGGCCAATTTATACTTCTGCGTCGAATCTACACCATGATTGTGATTGGTCCGTCCACTTGCTAGCATCGCATTTCTGGCTTCTCTTTCTTCTCCGTGAAAATTGGAAATCTAATATCACGATATTGTGTTAATGTAAATACATACTGTGAGGCTCTATAGTGGCTGTAGGTCACTATAATGGTCAGTTTAATCTTTTATCTAATCCTGTGGATTTAAACACTATGGCATTATTTTTGTGCCTCGTTACTGAGCGTGCAGTGAGACTTTCACTTCGAGCCGCTCATACTACTGAATACACACGAGTTAAAACACTTAAGAAAATGCTTTCAGTGAGAATTTACTTGGTTTATAATTAATCATGCGAAGTTTCATTTTTTTCCCCCAGTAAATTTCTCGAAACAACGATTTGTCCACATTATTTTCTCTTATTCCTACAGTGAAACACAGAGCTCACATTCCGCTCTTCTATGTGTAAAAATCAGTAAATTCTGGTGTGTTTCATGCGATCGTTCCTCCTAGAAGAGACGTGCACCTTACGTGCAAGTATAAATGCTTCACCCTGTGTGAGCATCGATGACACATCTATGATGTTGATACTACATTGAAGTATAAATCAGCCTCAACCCTTGGCCTCTTGGTTGCCTCTGTAGCCATGTTTCCATTAACCTGCTTAATGTGCAATTTGAAATTTCGTTACTCGCTTTTTAGTTTGCAAACCCGTGAATTTCGAAAAAAAACCTCACAAATATCGCAAAAAGGTTTTTTTTGTTTGTTTTTTGTAACAATACTTGCATGAAGTGGTTTCAGACTTGATAAAGCAATATTTCTCAGACCTTTCTGGAAAAAGATTGCACTGTAAGAGCTACTGCAAAAGGAGAAGAGACAGCTTTAATCGCATAACATCCCTCAATGGAAACACAGACCATTTGCAGTTGTGTTCTGTCAGTTTTTAAAATATTGTTTCTGTTTTGTGCAAAGCTGCAATGGAAGCCCAGCATGTGGCTGTCTTTCCTACATGGTTCATAATTTTTGTTAGATGGCCTTCTCCAGGGCACTGCTGTGCAATAAATAAGCTAAATATGGTGGTCTTATTTCAGTGTATGATCCCATCAGACGAAGCAGCCTTGTGCTGTTTATTCTTCCTAACATTGTTTAGCTTTGGTCTAATGTGATTTTAGGTTGCTCTCTACTTTCATTTCAGTAATTGATGTAATTATTGTGTCAAGTTTGTTTGGTCTGTTTTTTTCTAACAGATTTCTTGCTTTTTCCTCTTCTGCTGATTTCAGTGCAGGCTGGCAGTATTTGTACGTGTTATTTGGACACAGGGATGTGTTTCTCTTATGAAACAGCACAAACCAACATTAAGTTTTGTATGAAAATGTAATGCAGCAGGCATTAAATATGGTTTTTGTAGTTGGTGCTCAGAAGCCCACAAACCTGACAGCAGTTTTTATAAATGTCCTGGAATAATTTTTAATTCCAGTGCCAGTGTGGCAATGATTAAGTGTATAATGGAGTTTCAGAGCTGAGTATAGCTACTACAGCCAACTTGCTGAGTCATTCACCACTGCTCTGCCTGGCAGTGCTTCTTATCTGTTCTTGTCTCTCCTTGAGCTTTTAAACTCTCAAATCATTTATTACTCTTTCTCCCCTCCTGACTACACTGTGTGTGTCTCTATCGGTGTCTTGTTTTCCCATCTTGTATCTCTTATCCTTGCTTTTCCTTTATATCCCCACACAAAAGCATGTGCTTCAGTGTAAATATCACTCATACAAAGTAGTTTTTTTGGAATAGGTTTGCCTCATGCAATATATTAAATTGTTTTTTATAATTTACTAGCTTAAATTCACACTAGTGAGTTTCATTGTGATTGTTCGGATTTCACAAACTTGTCCAGGTGATGTGGTTTAACAGGCTAAACTTGTAACTGTTCCCCAGCATGAAAAACTAAGCATGTAAGAATGTGTGATACACCCAAGGGTCTTTGGCTGCATAAATATGCAGCTTATTGACCTGTCAGTTTATTGTTTAGTACTTTTTTCCCTTTTTTTTTCCTCCTCCCCCCATCCTAACCTCATCCTTCCTGAAGGGTGCAAATAAAAGGTCCCATACAGTACTGTGCAAAAGTCTTAGGGACATGCAGAAAATGCTGTAGAGCAAAGATGCCTTCAAAAATAATGAAATTTAAATGTTTCTACATTTAAAAAATACTATAAAGAGTAAACAGTAATAAATGAAACAGTCAGTATTTGGTTGTGATAAACGTTTCTTTAAAAAATGGTAGTCTTGGGTACAATTTGTTCAGTTTTGTAAGAAAATTAGTTTAAGTTTTACTGAGCATCTTGCAGCACAGTTCTTCTGGAGACTTTGACTGTCACACTTGCTTCTTATTTTTGCAGCAAAACCCAGCAGCCTTCATTATGTATTTGTATGCTGCTTTTTTTACTGACATACAAACATTTATCTGTAACGTTTGATTTTCTGCTGGAAAAATAATGTTTTGGAAATCTAATGTTTTTTTACTGACTTGATATCTCTACTTGATGTAGAAGTCATGAAATAAAAATCTATAACGAAGTTTGTACTGTTTATATTAAAAAAAAAAAAAAAAAAAAGTGCCCAAGACTTGCACAGCACTGTATGACAGATTTTTATCAAGAAACATGGGAAAATAGAGCAGGAGGTCACTGGAAGCCTTACCCTGAGTTGGCGCGCTGCTGTTCCACATGAAACTTGAGCAGCCGTATCACACTGCATGTCTGGCGTGTTTTTCAGAGAATGGCACCATCTACCAGGATGTGCTGATGGACATGACGGGACAGAAAACCGTCCCCAATGTCTTTGTCAACAAGACACATGTAGGAGGCTGCGACAAGACCATGCAGGTAATAGCTCATACCAAATATGAACACTAATTCTAGGGTGCTAGTATAGTTGTTATTTTGTGCAGGTTTTGTAAGATGTAACACACGAGAGAAAGAAAATGTTTGTTTTCTGTTGCTTTTTATTTGAACGGATTTGTAGGTTTATTGCATCTGCATTCAAGAGAATTCAGTGAAAAATTTTAGTGTTCTGGCTACATACAATTCTTCGCTTGCAGAGGTCCAGATAAATAACTAACATGACAGAATGATAACCGCATTTACGTTTTTAATGCTCAACAGTTAATGATTAGTTCATGCTATAATTAAGACTTTGAAGTGGTTTTGCTTTGCAGTGGTGTTTTATGTTGCCACTTTTGACTAGCACTGACTCTGAACAGATGAGACATCTGTTTTGAACTAGAAACATTTTAAACATTCGAGTTTTTGTTGTGTTTTTTTAAACAAGCCATTTCAATGCTTCACTAATCGGATCAGAGAGGGTAAATGTAAAAATGAAAATCTATGCAAGTCTATAAAATATTTTTCCTTTCTCAAACTGTCTTTTGGACATAATTTACTTAAATGCCTGTGATCGGCCACAGTAAAGAATCCGTTACTGAAGCCACAATGGTTCACATTGAAACAAAGTTTGGAGCTGCTGAAATGCTTTACTGGGTCCACATCTGGACTGTAGTTCACCAATTGAAGACACCAGAGTTAGATGGTGCAGGCATTGCTGCTGTAACAATCAGCCCCTTTCTGAAGCTTTGACGCTACTTTTGAACCTTTCCGTAGTTCCAACTGAACTTGCAAGTAGTGCAAAATAAATAATTGACTACGTCCCAACAGATACCAAACTTAAACTTTCTTGTTCATAAATTGTGAATGTGCATCAATTAGTTAAGTTGTACAGCCCTATTTCTGAAAAGCAAACCAAGTTCAGTAACATCACTTTGTGTATTTACTGTGAAATCTGGGTTGAAAGTTGATTAACTTAGTTTTAAAAGGACTCCAGATAAAAAAAGATTAGACTGTAAAAGGGCCTCAGTGCATTTAGTCGAACTTGGGTAGACAGTAGCAATCAGTTCGATTCTGTGTAGCCAGCACATTAATATCTACAAATCTGACAAGATGGCACCCTTTTTAAAAAAGGTATTCCCTTTACTGCTTTTATCTTGTCTTAGGTCCAGCAGCTTAGTCAGCCAACAGTGCAGATATGTTCCCTTTCAAAATGATGCTTTAAAGTAATAGGGAACAAAAGACCTTTGTAATTGAAATGAATGATACATGAGTACGCTTATTATGATTAGCTCTTATCGCTGGTTTTTTGTGCCTATGATAATTATTTCTGGGTATCACGGTAACAGGCATATAAAGATGGCCATCTACAGCAGCTGCTGGGAGCAGAGAGCACGGCGTACGACTATGACCTCATTGTGATAGGAGGTGGCTCTGGAGGTCTGGCCTGCTCAAAGGTGACTGCTCACACTGCATTGTCATAATGTATACCGTACAGATATACACGGTTATATTTTCTGGGGAACTTTCACATCATAATTTGGAGTCCAACTTTTTTTTTGTATTGCGTAAATGGCATGTATTATATGTACTTCTATGTTGTATGTTCTATAGGAAGTAGCTGCCTTGGGGAAGAGGGTCATGGTTCTGGATTATGTTGTCCCCACACCTTTGGGCACATCTTGGGGTAAATAGTGTAGGATATTGTACATGGACAAAATACTAAACATAATTGAGTTCACTTCTTTTTCCTGCTTGGGTTTTTAAGCATAACAGTGCCTGGCTCATGTGTCTAGGTCTGGGTGGCACATGTGTGAACGTGGGCTGTATTCCTAAGAAGCTGATGCATCAGACCGCCCTGCTGAGTACTGCTCTGGAAGATGCCCGCAAATTTGGCTGGGAGTTCAGTGAGGAAGGTGAGAACTGCTGGTGGACCTGTGGTGCTGTGTGTTACGTGGCTTAGCTATGTATAGAAATTTTTTTTTATATTTTATTTTTTTTTTTTTTTTTAGGACATAACTGCTCACTGTTGCATATCATTGTTGTGACCTAGCTACTGAAGGCGAATTAGAAATGTGAACAAAAGCAAACGAGGGGAAGGCTTATGCATGAACAAAGTAGGATTATAGTATCAAAATGTAGATTGCATTTATTAAATTCCTTAATGAGTTATTTTTCAACATCTGTCATGTTTAGTTAAAATTGGTAAAGTACATTGTTGTGTTATTTACAAGCCAAATGTAGTTTCCAGATTTGTCAGTTATGATGAAATGTCCTCTAAAATAGGAACTGTGGTAAATGTGTGGTTTAAACTGTAATGGTGTCTCTGTTCTGTTGACTCACATTTTGCCTTAGGTTTTTTTTCTCAGGCACCTTTGAAGTATTTTAGTGCCTTGAGTAAAATTTAATAACTTAATTTAGCAATCAATAAGCCTGGCCCTTTCTTCCATGCAGTAAGTCATAACTGGGAAACGATGAAGACTGCCGTGAATAACTACATCAGCTCTTTGAACTGGGGCTACAGAGTGTCTTTACGTGACAAGAATGTTAACTATGTGAATGCTTATGCCGAGTTTGTGGAGCCACACAAAATCAAGGTTAGTGTCTTGTTGATTCAATTCTTGGATGTGTTTAACACAGCCACTAAAATTGAGTGAATGTGTGTTAAATCACAGACTAAACCTGTCCTGCTTCTGTCCTAGATAAACTGGCTCCTGTTGTAGGTTTTGCTTAAAAACTAAAGCAGAGTTTTTGCTTTTGCTAATAACCAGAGATGTTCATAACATCAGACGTTCTCGTTTTCAGGACTTCTGTGTTTTTTGAAGTGTTACTGATGCTCTGCTTTGATATATTCACCAATTGTTCTGATTTCACTTGCTAGAAAAATCTTGCTCTGATCTTTTCCTTCAGGCCACAAACAAGAAAGGCAAAGAGACATTTTACACTGCAGCCAAGTTTGTGCTGGCAACAGGAGAGCGGCCACGCTACCTGGGCATCCCTGGAGACAAAGAATACTGCATCACCAGGTTAGTGTGTTATTAAAGAGCAGAAATACACAGGAAGGATCTTGCACGCAGAGATAAACTGTTCTCTCATGAGAGCCTATCTTAACACAGAACATCTCAACACAGAGCTTAGTTAAACTGCACTGGCCTTGTGGGGAATGGATATGAGTGCTTTAGTCCTTGCAGGTGGCCAGGGAATGGGCTTAACTTGTGTACATTCATTTCATGTATGGACATGTACATCAACTTCTCACCCTGCATTCTCACTAGTAATGAATAAGATCTTTACTAACCTCTTCTACGCTGTACAGCTGTTAAGTTCATATATGAAATGCTAGAAAGCAAATTGTATGCAAGGTATTGTATAACTTGTATATCTTAATATTTTACTAGAACCCAGGACTGAAACTCGTGTGGCAGGGCATCAGACAAACCTGCACCATAGAATTGGGCAAAGGAATTTGCAGAGTTAATCTTTTGGATTTGTTGCATTCATGTTTTGGATGAAATGAAAATCTAAATTCCATTGTTTCTTGCTGCTGCTGGAACTGGCCTCGGAAATGAATGGTTGCCTCTCTCAAACAGTCTAGCCAGTGTGAATTCAGGATTCAGCTGGTCAAATGAAACCAGTGTAAATATTTAGCATGCACTATATGGGCAAAAGTATGTGGACACCTGACATTACACCCATATGTGCTTTTTGAACATTTAGTCCCTCTTTTCTGTCATAATCTCCACTTTTCTGGGAAGGTTTTCCACTAGATTTTTGAGTGTGGCTGTGGGGATTTGTGACTAGGCAGCCACAAGGACATTAGTGAGGTCAGACACTGATGGGTGAGGAGGCCTTGGGCATCTCTGTTCAGTGGAGTTGAGGTTGGGGGTCTGTGCAGGCCACTTGAGTTTGTGGCCTGTATTAAGAGTGTAGTGACTTTTCTCATTGACATGCTAGTCATTTTATAAAATAAATGTGCTCTCGTGTTACATAAGCTCCAGTTTAACTGATACCATTCTTTTTCAAAGCAGGAAGCTTGCTGAGGATCATTAGTTAATGATTTATTAATAATGAAAGAATGGCTACAGGTTTATTTGTAGTCTGCATTCTCAGGGTATTTGTTTGTTTGCTCACTCGTATGCTTGTGCCCTAACCTCTCTTGCAGTGATGATCTGTTCTACTTGTCCTACTGTCCTGGTAAGACGCTAGTAATCGGAGCATCGTATGTAGCTCTGGAGTGTGGAGGATTCCTGGCAGGTCTGGGGCTTGATGTCACGATAATGGTACGCTCCATTCTGCTGAGAGGCTTTGACCAGGACATGGCCAACCGTGCAGGAGACCACATGGAGACACACGGGGTCAAATTCCTCAGGAAGTTTGTCCCTCTTAAGGTATGTTTGTGTGTGAAGAGGGAAAAAAACGGTGTAAAATGTTACTGTAACTGTCATGTCTATGTAATGAACCAAGGCAAATGCATTATCATGCTTTTATGATCTGATTATGAATGAGAGTGCAGATTTCTGCCCCTTTCTGTTTTGTGTGTGTGTGTGTGTGTGTGTGTGTGTGTGTGTGTGTGTGTGTGT
>JAOTRR010000018.1:14754239-14764953 GCA_028570945.1 Gogo arcuatus | reverse complement strand
CATACCTATAAATAGTAAAACCAGAGAAACCGATAATTTTGCAGTGGTCTCTTAAGTTTTTCCAGAGCTGTATGTGTGTTTTCACTGCTTGCGTACATGTTTGTGTGTGGGCACGGGAAACTGTGTTATGTCAAGCCAAAGTTGCTACAATTTGTCACGTTTCTAACACGTTTTTTTAAACAAACAAACAAAAAAAGGCGTAAAAAAGTGGCGTCCAAGCTGCATAATGGTAACAGCACAAAAACCACCATCAGTTTACAAGCTGTAAAAATAGCCAAGCTGTATATGCTATATATGGTGTAACAGTGAAGGCACACAGCTTCCAATCTGAGAATACAGATTCTCTTCCTCACTCTACATATATTATTTGAAGAACGTTTTGCTACAGGTAACTCATTTAAAATTAGCCAGCCTGTATTGATATTTTGCCTAACCCTCTGTTGATAAAATTGATGAGTGTACATCCACTCTGCCTTTGATCTCCATAGTCAGTAGGCATATTAAAGCAAGCCACAGACCGAAGGCTCCTGCCTTCATAAGAAACCATTTGAGACCCTAACTTTTAGTAAGATACTGTAGACGGAATCCTGCTTTGGTCCGAGTAATTACACGCCATGATGTTTAATTTATTACAAAACCTTGGTCAACCCATTACATTAACCATTACGTTACCCATAATGGTTTTACCAACAGAGGGTTAGGTAAAATATCAGTACAGGTTGGCTCATTTTAAATGAGTTATCTGCAGCAAAACCTTCCCCAAATAATATATGCTGAACATTGAAGTGAACCCAGTCTTCAGTCTGGTAGCCCTGTGTCTTCATCATTAGTAGTATCAATAAAAAATATGACGTCATGGTAGTTTCATGCGGCATCGCTATGATGACCAGCTACACTCAGGGGGTAGTGGAAAATGAACTACTGATACCAAAAGCAAGTAGAATTGAGTCGAGTCGAGTTGAGCCAGTACCATGCAGTGGAAAAGGGCCATTGGTCTCTCTCTCTCTCTCTCTCTCTCTCTCTCTCGAATTAGAACAAATTTCCCTGAGACAAAAATGAAAATTGGAGCAGTTGAAAATGCAAAACATTTTTGCAGAACACTTCGAAACATATTTTTGGAGGGATTCATAAATTGAGCTTTAAATCCATATTATGGAACTATGGGACTACTTTTTTAGAGGAAATAATTTGTGGTTGTGCATCTATTAATGTACAAATGGAAACGGGAAGCTGCCACATATATACCACAAAACTGTAGGGCCATGACACACCAAACCGTTGTAGAATGACTAATACAATCAAGGTTGACAGAACGTTGGCTCTTGTATCTTATGTGAAAAGTCGCGCTGTAAATATTACACCTGATGAGAAAAATGCACGTACATTCTGTACCAGCTTGATAACTCGCCATACCAGTAGAGGGCTGTATCAGATCTTTGCATTTACAACCTTTTTTTGTGAGCATTAGCACTGAAAGTAACCTGGTGAAGAGTAGTGCATTTATAAAAAGGCATTGGGTTAGAATGAATACACTATAGAGGTGGGGTTATGCATGCTGCTGCAATATTTAATCAAATCAGCTCTTCTCATAAATGCTCTGCTCAACCATTTTGTTGTAAATATATATAGATAGATAAATAGCTATGGCAAATGAGCTTGTGGAATAATTCAGAAATAATGCGCAGAGGAGCAAACTTGCAAATGTAATATTTTGTGGGTGTGTTCTCATGAGAGTGATTGCTTGCTTTGCACTGATTCATTATATACTAAACAGACAATCAGAGAAGTATCTCCCATTGGCCTTTGACATACTCACTTGACACTGATGTCTGCTGGCAAGGGCCGACTGGTGGGAGATGACTGGCCACTAATACTTGATGGTTTCTGACAGCTGACGGTCATCATGATAAATGTAATTATCAAGGTCCAAATTTTCCTTTTAATCCATTGTTCCATGTTTGCCTCACCATAGCATCTTTATTTTTAGAGTGCAACAACTGTTTGTTGCCGATTAGTTTTGAATTTGTGTTATATAGTTGCCTATATTATTATTTTTTATTAACTGTGCAAAAACTGTTGGTATATGTGAGTTTCAAGCAAACAGGTTTTCTGTTCTTTTCTCAATACAAGGAAACTTGACAAAATTGTTGTTACAGCACATATCTGGCAGATAGAGGTTAGGCTGAATAAAAAAAACACTAGGGCATTTCTTTAAAGCAGAACACATACACACAATTAGAAAGTAATCAGAAATTCAAATATCTTCCAGACTTGATGTCTTAGAGCAGTGGTTGTCAAACTGTTGATCACGACCTATGAGTTGATCACTGAGGCTAGCAGTCTCAACCTATGCTCCAAATTACAAGGCACTGACTGAGGAAGTTCAGGCACAACCATCACACTGATTAATGAGTCAAAATATTAACACTGTGGCCCATATCATTTGAACTGTACACTGTGTGCATGTTGTATTAACATTTATTATGTTTCTCTTCCTGTTGTTGCCTATAGATATTAGAACTGTATTACTGTGTCACTGTGATCCTGTACTGGTACATTGTACTGGTAGATTGTAAGTAAAATGCTATTACTCTTGGTGGGCTTTTGGCTTCTTTTGGCAACTTATAGTGTGGTATATTTCGGTTCAAATTTTGACTTCCAAAGTGACCATTTGCTTGAAATGTTTGACGGCCACTGTCTTAGAGAATCATAAAGTAAATGAAATAGCATGTGATGGCAGTGTTTTATGATATTAGTGGAAATTATAAGCTTTATCATTTAGTTACAAAATAAAAAACAGTAAATTAAATAGGAATATAAAAATGTCATAAAATTTTTGAAAGCAAAGACAAAATCTTTTACCATACACCCTGTAACACCAGCATAGGTAAAACCTCTGACCTCAATTTCCTGTTCACTTTTCCATTTCACATATATAAGCTCAGGGTTTCAGGACCACTTTGCGAAGTCTTGCCAATTCTCCAGTTTCATATGTTCTGTGCCCTATTTATCCCTACAAAGCTTGAATGAGTGTAGACCCTTTGGATTATCCTTTGGTCCTGCCATTTGAGGCCAGATTGTGTTTTAACCCTTGCCTCTATGGTTTTGGATTTTGGACTGTGTTTGGTTCTGTCAATAAAGCCTTGTGCATAGGGATCCTAAACTTCTTGCCCTTAGTCTAATCTTCAACACAGCTGTAATGTGGTTTACCTCTGTGAAATATTGACCAGATAAAATTGTCCCAGATGTGTGCCTGCTTCTATTTTGCAGAGGGAGAGAGAGAGAGAGAGAGAGCCCTGAGGCTCCTACAGAAGGGATTCAAAGATGTCTCTCGTGTTAACAATTTTCCCTTTAACAGACCTTTGCACAGATCTTGAGCTTTAGCACAGAAAAACAGATCTTTGCATGACACTGATACTCTCTTAGTTGGTAGTGTACAGAGAGTGTGTTGTTGCACCATACATAACTGCCTTAGGACAAGCTGCCTTAGGACAAGCTGCTTGTCCTAATCTAGGATACATTTACTGTGATCTCACATCAAATAACCATAAAAGAATAAAAAGTCAAGAATAGCTACACTGTAGATTCATGTTCTTCTCATATAATATTGCAGTAACAGTACACACATGCATTCTTAGTTTAGAGACACACACATCTGTGCCACAATACAACATGTTGTCCTTCTTTTGTGTGTCCTACTTAACCACAGAAATGGGTGAGGTTTTTTCTTTAATAGATAAGCCTTATGCCTTAATCACAGATGAATTACAGACCAAAATTCCCTGAATGGAGCTAACTATTAAAGTGCTCATTTGTTTCAGGAAGGCCCAAATATAAATTATTTTAATGGAATAATAAGGATTTTGTCGTGTACTTTGCCCTGGTTCCTATGGGGCCTTGTTTCAGTCCACAAATAGGTTATAAGGACAATTTAGAGTTTGGTTCCCTCCTCCCTTCTACAACTGTTATCAAACACAATTGACTGTCATCCACCTTGAGTCAGTAAGTCTAATGTTCACAAAAATTATTAACCTTTGTTACCTTAAGTAATCATAAGATCACTTTTACATGGTAAAAGTCCTTATAAAATGTCCTTATAAAAATCCCATAATGTGCAGTATTATTGGTAAACCATGGAGAGAATACAGTTGGACGTAGTTTGATTTGTTCTTTTAATGACAGAGAGGTTTCTGGGACACTGACAAAATGGTTGGAAGTTTCTTGAAAATTATAGCAGCATTTAATGATACACTAACGTATGTTTCCAAAGGCATTTTTAAAAAACACACGGAAAATACATGTGTAAAATTCAAACACCAACACCATACTGTAGCATTTTCTTTTACCTGTTGGCACTGCCTGAAGCTTAACCTACTTATTTGATCTTCATTTATTGTATAGAAAATGTAAAATTTTAGGCAAAATTCTTTGTGAATTAGTTCGTACCTTACACATGGATGTCATGGTGGCACAGTAGGTAGTATTACTGTCTCACAGCTCCAGGGTCCCCAGTTGGATTGGGTTACTGTCTGTGTGGATTCTCCCCGCCCCACACACACACACACACACACACACACACACACACACACCTCCAAAAAACCTGCCATTCGGTGGATTGGCTATGCTAAATTGCCCCTAGATGTGAATGCATGTGTGCTTGTTGCCGTGAGATAGACTGATGTCCCATCCACGGTGCATCCTCACTTCATGTCCAGTGTTTCTGGTAACTACAACCCTGACCAGGGTAAAGTAATTACTGAAAATGAATGAATGAATGAATGAATACCTCAGACCTGTGTAATTTAGGTTACTTGTGTAATGTAACTTGAATGTACTGTATATGATGTTAGCTATTTTCCAACATTAGCTGGTTCACTTATCTGGCTGCCAGCAAGGCTGTTAGCTAATTAGCTCTAAAAGAGTTTATTGCCCTCTCATTTGTGTGTACCTGTTGGGATTTTCCCCGCAAAATCTGTTATTGTTGCTATTAGTAAAAATACAAAGAAAATACTACTTACCAGACCCAGAAATTATAGTAAAAAACTGCAGAAATAATATTCCAAAAATAAGGTAATAAATGTGGAGGAAAAAGCCTATTCTACCATTCTCAGCCCTGTATGTGTGTTATTATGGTTGGGGGAAAAAGATTGCTCTCACTTTTTACAAAGATTTTATCACATGAACACACATAGGAAAAAGGTAACTTCAGATACCAGTGTCCAGGCCTCTTGATCATTCTGGAAGAATCCTGATTTTCCACTCCTTCCCCAGTATTTCTTTATTCTCCCATATTTTTCCTGTTTTATGATAATTTGTCACTTCAGAAAATTCAGAAATTAATAAATGGAAAACCACTTTACATTTGATGTCATACCACTAGAATGGCTCTTTGTTTGATCAAAGGGTTTTTTTTTAAATGTTTTGTCCCTTAGAGCCATGTGATGGCCACAAGAACAGAGCTTTCCTTTTTGAGAGGCTTTTTAGTAGTAAATAAGTGCAATAAAATGCACATATAACGCAGGAATATGTATAAAATTACACCTACGTAAATGCTTGTTACCCACTGCTGCTTGGGCTTGGACAATCTCCCTGTTTCTGAGGTCTCAAGATTGGCAAGTATATTTCTGCTGTAAATCACATGGCCAACCAAATTAAGGTCATTTGATTTCATTAAATCTACATATTAATCAAAACTGTAATGTTGATATCTAAATGGATGCATTAATGGCTTTAGAAACAAGATATATGGTTGCATGTGGTATAAGGAGAGTTAAATTCACTCCCGTGAAGCTGATCCACAAGGTTGTTGGTGGTTAATTTTCCACACAAATATTTTCCACCACTATGCAGCATGTGTTTTGAGCCAGGCAGGATTTGAAGGATTCAAATGCCCTTAAGCCTCATCAACAGTTATGATGGAAAGAGTTACAGGAATGCAAGAATACATACAAACACACAGCACATGTTCCCACATATGCAGGTAGCCTAGAAGAACATATCTATACTTTGTCATGGATCAGTGTATGGACATCCAGAATGTATAAAATTCATTTTCATTTAGCCATCGCAATGGTGGCACAAAATGAATTATTGTTTTGAGTTCATAGTGATTTTTATGAATGTTTTGAGAACAATCCCTTAGGATGCCATACGCATGCATTTCTCTTGATCATCAATAATAATGTTTAACATAAAGGGTATTAACTTTATATACCTGTGAATCCTTACTAAAACCAGAAAGTATAACTATATTTCCTCTATTTTAGAAGCATTATGTGGATTATAAAATATGACTCCTTTATAGTAAAGGTCTAAATGATTTCACAGCACCTAAGGATACTTGTTGTTTACTATAATCTTACAGAGATCAAAAGGTACAGCTTCTTTATCAGTCCCTAGAATCATGAAGACTATAAGAAGCAAATGAACTTGTTCCTACAAAGCCTCGCAGGTATGAAATAGCCTTCATTTTAGTATTCACGACTTAGGCACAGTCTCAATATTTAGGCTGAATGACAACTTAGGCATTCTTCTAAGCTCCTCAGATAAAGATGCAAAACTGAGAGTTCATGGACATGGACATTTATGGTAACTGTCAACATGTTGGTGCTGTAACCCACGTTCTCTCACATGACCACTCACATTTATTGACAGTTGAGTGACAGGATGCTTTCTGTCAGCTCTGGACCTGCCACAGTTCCTGTTTGCACTGTGATCACTATATACACCATTTTAAAGGTTCACTCTCATTGATGCTGGTGAAAGAGCCTTCTCCTGTAGTGTTTCCTCTCACCCTCCTGCTTCTCCATCTTGGAGCCATTTACACATGATTTGCCTTAACATGTCCATATTAAGGTTCCTATTCACCATGTCCTTTTTTTTCTTCTTTTTTTTTTTTTTGCTGTTGTTGTTTTTAGCTTGCTCATTCAGGTTGTAACCATGGTTTCTATAAACTGCTTTATGGCAGTGTTAAATCTGCTACACAAATTGTAACTGAAGCTGCATTGAATTAAAGAGCCTTGAATTCTGAGGATGTAGAAATGTTTCTGTTTCTGCTACAGACCTCTTATCTTTGTTAAAACTGTTAAAATTAAGCAACACTTTTTAATTCACATGGTGTACATATATTTCTTTAGATAAGAATACAGAAGCTAATAGTATCTGGCTAATAAACAACCTGTTGCCTTCCTGACCAAAGTCTGTTTTACAGAAGATGTCCACTCTGACCCTACACTGGCAATGCTCCCGTGCCAAACAAGATCTCTATTTATATGAATTAAGGTATACAGGATATGTTTAGTATATGAGCACTTGGCCTTAACATTTACAAAAACCAATGGGCACAAGATTAAAATGTTACATTTGTCATAAATTACAACTTTTGATAATGAAGCATTAAAAACCTGTTTCTTTATCCAGCATTGTTAGCAGTACAGACAGTAATAGTTGCTTAAGGTTATGGCTAAAGTTAAAGTTATGAATACATATTACATTATTTGGAATGAATAAAAATTCTGTTCTACTGCCTGTTAAAGCTGTAACGAAGAGTAAATGAAGCTTGTGTGATTCTTTCTTCTCATGTGAAATATACATACAGTACCCATCAGTATTTTAGATTAAAAGAACTTGCCAGAAAAGATCATTTAAAGAGGGTGAGTTATGAGATTGTTTAGTTATGGCCTAAGAGCTATAGCTTTAAAAGTGGAGTAATGAGTACTCGAGCACCAAAATGGTTCAGAGCGAGTTTACTTTCAGCATAACCTTCCTTAAATTATAGTGAGAACATTTAAAGTGCTTATTGCTTTTGTAATTGTTTTGCTGCTTCCTAGTTACTTGATGCATGGTAATACCTTTACAAACAGACAGTACATAGAGTTCATGGCCAGCACTGCTTTCAACCACAAACATTTACAGACATTTAGCTGTCAGTGATAAGGACTGGGTCAGTAGCATGTGGTTCATTAAAAAAAAACAGGACTTATCGTCGGCAAAGAAACAAAGATTGCACCATGCATGGAAATCTCAGACTAAAAAAATCTGCCTGAAAGGCACAGTTTCATATTTCTCTTACAGTCATCCAGAATTTCAAAAGAACAACCAATCCTTGAGGAGCACATAAAAAATCATCCTCATCAGTTAGTAATGTCCTACAAGATATCCATAATGCACATTATGTGAAACAACTGGTTCATAAACCTGATGCATTTTAAGAGCCATAGGATAGGCTTTTTTTTATCAATCTTTCCCATTAATCTATCATTTTTATTATTCGTCACAGAGTGACTCCATGAAGCTCCATTGTCAGGCCTGTCACTAGTCTACAGATGACTGCACATTATCTTTACAGCTGAGATGTATAGGTTACTTTAATGCCCCCACAACTCCCCCCAATCCCCCACCACCACCACCCCTGCCCCCTTATATTACTCTGCCTGACTTTCTTTACTGGGTATGTTTTAAAAACCACTTACTGCCCACATATTGAGTCCAGAATGCATATTCATTCACATATGGAATTCTTTTAAAACTCTATTTAATGTTTTGGCATTTGCTAGATCTTCAGCGCATAATAAAAAAAAAAACACAGGCCAAAATAAGGCATGATATATTTTGAGTCTTGGGGCTGCCTGTCAGAAACACATGCAATTTATTTTACATTTTCTTCATAATATATACTTTAACTTGCTCTTCTGCATTTAAAATGATTGTAAGCTCCAGTGGGAATTTGACTCACGATGCAATGCTGTATGCACAGAACACCCCACCACACACACACACACACACACACAAATATACTGACCACATAATTATTCTTAACACAATACTGTCTGAGTAACACACACAGACATACAGAAATACACATTGATTTATTAACAATTCTCACTTGAGTAACACTTTCCTATTACTCAACAGATTGCTTAATTCAGCTGCTTTTTTGCTCAGTACTGTCTAATACTGTTGCTTTCAGCATAGTCATGGAGGCTTTTCCAACTTTTCTGTCTTCTTTAACTGGAGAACTTGACTGTACAAAATCCTTTCAAAATAAAATTTCTTGGCAGTGACTGGGAAGAATATTATAATATTTTGCTGAAAACACATTTTGGGAAGACCCTGTCTAACAAAAGACATCTGTCATGGAAACTCCATCTGTCCAGCCGAATGATGGTGCTGATAGTGCTCAGCCAAATGCCTTCAGTAATATAAATGAATTTATTGAGCCTAAAATCATAGTGGTTTAAAGATTTCCCCTGTAATAAGGAACAGAAATCTTCTTCTTAGGAACTTTAGGCTTTGTCTAGCAGAAAAATTTCCACACTTCTTTCTCTGTAATGCAATGATTTGGGGTCTATTGAACTAAGAGGTTTCTGCGACTAATCACAGTGTATTCTAATCCAAGATTTGTTTTACAATACACCATACAGTATAGCTATATTTGCTTAACTTGAACCTTAATGGAAAACTAAACAGGATTACTTAATAAGGGATAAATTCAAAGGTCAGCTAAAGATTAGACATTCACTACTGTCCATACATTCAGCAACTATACTGCTACTATAAGACTATTTTTATATGGAATGACATATTTAAACAATCTACCAAGAAAAAAAAAACCTTATAGTTATTTGTTTTAAAAAAGTGTGGAGTAACAAGGATGATTACAAGAAGAGATTAAAGAGTGGAAAACTGTCAGCTGGACACAGGTAATGAAAGTTTTTTACAATGTCCAGTACTGCAGATATTATCTTGGGGTTAATGTTTCACTCTGATATTATTTCACACTGGAACCTATATTCTTCTAAATCAAGTACAGGATAGAAATGTATTTATTATGAGTATAACCTAGGGAGATATGTGACAAGAATTCATCAGTGCCAGAAAATCCATTTCAATTAATCTATTTATATTGAATTAATCTTTTTTTTTTTACACTCACTTTTACATATGCACCTGTGCAGCAATATGCAAATGCACCAGCACAATATTTCACAGAGATAAATACAGAACAAAAATATACACAAGCACACCTGTGCAGGTCTATCTGATAATCAGATTATCCTGCAGGACCACTCATAGCTGAACAGAAATAAATTTCCAACATCTGAATGTCAATTTAACAGTCACTCTGCAAAACATAAAACCTGAATGACACACGTGCACAAACACCATGCATATGCACAAATTCCCAAACTTCAATAAGAGAAACACGGACAAAATTTAAAACATGCACAATTGACTGTGATACTAATGCAGTTCCTGTGAGTTTGTAGATGCTGAAATAGTCTCTGTGGTAAATTATTTCAAATCTTTGAGGGAGGTGGGCAGCCAATCTGCACAGCCTTATGCAATTTCAGCCATCTTGTTCTAATAAACCTAAGCAGATTTCTAATGATGGCCCCATGATGGGTTTGATGAAAGTTGTACAAGTTGTGTGTTTATGTCATAACAGTCCATCTGGCATGTCAAAAACCAAAAAGGCAAGATTAGCACTTTGGGGTAAATATTGCATAGTTCAATGTTTAAGTCTTGGCACTGTAAATGATCGTGTAGTGCAATGTTCTAGATTAGGAAACTCCTGACATATTTCCATACTGTATTGCCATGCAGTCTGAAAGAATTCCCCCCAAAACATCTGTATATTACTTCTATAACCATGTATAACACTACATGGCCAAAAGTATGTGGACACCTGACCATCACACCCATATGTGGTTCT
>JAOTRR010000018.1:14573167-14592793 GCA_028570945.1 Gogo arcuatus | reverse complement strand
GCGACCCTTCAGGCCCAAGGCTGCTTCTCTAGCCTTCAGGCCATGGCTGCCCCCAAAGAGACAGTGTTAGTGTATGTGTTAGTATTTAAATATTAAAAAATAATCAATTCAGTAGGACATTCCTCTCCGCTACAGGCAGGCAACCACACCTGCACACCCAAGCACACACCTGATGCCCTGTTGTCAAGTAGCTTCAGGCGAATCCAGTCTGTCATGGGAGGGAGGTGTGTGTGTGTGTGTGTGTGTGTGTGTGTGTGTGCGCGCGCGCACACATGCTTTATGCAGCCTTCTCTAGGCTTCAGAGACTCTTCATTCTCATTAAAAAAAGGGTACATAACTATAGCTTTCCATATCACCAGGGTGCATCTTTTGTACATTTAATAGGTCCCTCACCTGGAAGCATGGATATATACTGTATATGTGTACCATTAAAAAGATTTAAGGTACATACTGTAATTGGACCCTAATTGTCTTTTAGATTATACACTATATGCACCTTCCTTGGGATATATACTACTTCTCTGTACTAAAGGTACAAAAATGTATGTTTGAGGGCACCACCCCAGCGACAAGGAATGGTACTACTCCGTTTCTAAGTGTTCACTTGAAGAACCTTCCAGAATGTATTAAAAAAAGTTTTTCACAGCCAGAAGGGAAATTCTCATAAAATTTGTAACTGTTAAGGAAAAATACATTGCAATAGTGTTCAGTATACAATCATCCTCTACTCAGCGCGTGCTAGCACGTTTCTTCGTGCGCGCGCACGCGTTTGGAGAGAGCGCGTGGCGAGGAAAGCGGGCGCTCCCCCTCAAACACCTACACCAAAAGCAAATGTGGCTCGAGGAAGGGAAATATCACAGCAAAAATACTTCCAACAAAAACACACTCCCTCTAAAAGAGCAGTACAATATACCCAGCCCCCAGAAACTGGTTTAGTCAAACAAGATTAACAAAAATAGCTATCGGGTGGCATCAAGTTCATTAATTATGAGTCAAAACAAACAGGTCTAAATCCATATTGTGTTTAGAGCGCATTAAAAAGTATAGACTACCATCCTGTTGGTTGTAACACAATTCTATAGTGAATATTCGTGGACTCACCTGCACGAGACTGTAACTTCAATCTTAGTTGCTGGTACAGTAGAATGGAGCGGGTCGAAGTCCCCAATAGAGGCCATGCTGATGCTCGAAATGTTAAATATTTTTAAAACAAAATCCTAAGTTTTCACTTTTCCATCCAACACTATGTTTGTTTTTGTCCTAAATCTCCGGAGGGGAACCGCAGCGGTGATACAGACGGGACTGCGACTTGACTGGGTAAAGCTGTAGCGCGCGGGAACACAACGCGCTACCTGTGTGACGCGCCGCCCCGCACCACAGCGTCCATGTGTCTCCTCTCGCGCGCTGCCGGAGGAAAATTAGCCGATAGTCAGTCTTGGGCTGTGTCCCACACCGCACTCTGAATAGAATAGTGTGTCACGATAGTGAGTACACACACTGGTGAAATGAAGAGCACTTTCACGCAGCCGGAACTCCCAACGACCTGGGCTACGTCCAAAACAACACACTTTAGTACTGAGAAATCAATATTAGTACGCCTCTGGTAATACGCCTCCTTTTTTTTAAGCCCGTAACTGCTGCTGTTCTCTGTGTCAGCCAGCAGGTGGAGACAGAACATAAGAAAAGTTCTGGATGTAAAACTCCCTCAAAGATGCGTGAGAGTTCAGTGTTCCATTGTGCAACACCCTCTGTTCATGATGCATCCTTGATTACAACAGTTCTGCTCAAAACTGGTGAAAACATGGGCTGGTTCACTAGCCAGCACCGAGGTTCCAAGAATCCTGAATAGAACCGGTTCAAGAACCTGTTCCCTGTTGATCAGAAAGGGGTAAGGGAGACAGCCAGCCATTCACACCTATGGCCAATTTAGAGTCGTCAGTTGACCAAATCCACATGGCTTTGGACCATGGGAGGAAACCAGAGCATCCAGAGGAAACCCACACAAGCACAGGGAGAACATGCAAACTCCACCCAGAAAGGCCCCTGATCGACTAGCAGGTTCAAACCTAGATCCTACTTGCTGTGCGGCGACAGTACTGACCACTGCACCACCATGTCACTACCCCCCCCCAATTAGTTTTCATAAGATGATATGGTCCAGAGAAAACACATGAAAATCGGTTACTTTTAATTTTTATTTTATTTTCACTGGAAGAGCATCTGTCCCATATCTCTTCAGCCACTGTAATGAGATAGGAATCAATAAAACAAATAAACAAAGACACTATACAAACAGAGTGCACCACACTCTAAACAGGAGAGAATGAGTGCAAATTAAAATTTTATTAAAACGCGGTTAAGGAAGAGACCATCATTAAAAAGGTATATTTCCAAATTAGAGTCTTCTAATTGGACTGTGAAATGAATTCTGAAAATTCTGTTTCATCTGGGGGGGGGAGCACTTCGGTGGAATTTATCCAAGGTGCTTGACTATAGTAGTTTCAATGCTAGATTTTTTTTTTTAATGAGGCCGGGGGGCTTGGAACTTGAAAAAGTTCCATATAATCTGGATGGAGATTTGGGGGGGGTTAATACTAAGAGAGACTACACACTAAAGCTCTTACATTGATAATTCCAAAGTTGTTTGTTATTTACTTAGAAATGTGACTGAATAAGGTGGGGGAGCACCATACATCATAAACAACATAAACTAGGTTTGCAACATGCCCATCCCAAAGTTTATTCAAACGTGGGTAGACTAATTTTATTTAATTTTTAAAAAAAAACTTTTAAAAAAAAAACTTTAAAAAAAAAAAAAAAACTTTAAAAAAAAAAAAAACACCCACACAGGTAGAGGTAATCTAAAATGTAGCCCAACATTAACAGAAAGAAAGGCACAACATGTGGTGGTCCTGAGGTAAAAAAAAAAAAAAAAAAAGCCCTCAAAACCATTTGGCATTAAGAACATTAAATCCCAAGTGCTAAATTTCAAGTGCTGACTTATTTCATTCAACATAACCAAATCACAGGCAAGCATCATAGCAACACTTGCCATAACCAAAATCATTTGTGAAAATGGCTTTTGAAGCTGAAACTGATGACACCATATGCAAGGTGTCATGGTTACACTTTATTGCCAAGTACAGCCACAATGATTTATTCACCTTGGCTACAATCATTACATGAAAGCAAAACATCCGTTACTTGTGTCACGCAGTCACTTTACTGCAAATGGCTTTGGAGATTAAATAAAGGGCCAAACAGGAAATGTGATTCTAACCAGTAGTAGTTCTGAATTCACACAGTGAGCATGAGGCCAATATATAAAGGGCATAAATACATTTTAAAACATTCCCCCCATGAACCAAAATCTGAGGCCGTTCAGTGGGCCTGCTGCTTACTTTTTTGCTTAAGTGTAACTGAACACACGAGCATTACAGTGCCAGGAGTGAGAGCCTCATTTTACGTTAACAAATGAGACAAAGTGCTGTTAAAATAGCTTGATATACATGTGAAAACTACTTTAACAAACCCCCATCTCCCCCTATTCACAAGGAAAACAGTCATACCTCTCTCCAGATTAATACATGCTGCAGTTTGTACTTGTTACATGTCATATAATGCTTTAAGTATTCACATGTTTAAGTGAATCATAAGACAAGAGGCATCAATTAAATGCAAGGACAAATTTACAAAATATGTTCATTAGGTTTGATGCTCCAAAAAGAAGCATAGCCTTTGAGGTCCATGTAGAAGTTACATTAAGAACTTGTTCATTACTAAATATTCTTATAGCAACAATAAAACTACAGCAATAGGAAGAGTTAAAAGAAATCTTTTCCCTTTATTGCATTCAGGCTCTCAAATCATGCCATTCACTATAAAATACAAGAGGAAACGGGAAGGAGAAAAAAAAAAAAAATTTTTAGAGGGGCCCCTCAGGCAAATTCAGTGTGTTAAAAACAATTAAAAACAAAGAAATAAAAAGTAGCCCAAAGGTTTAAGTTTGGCACTTTAAGTCCTGATTGAATCGTGTGCACAGTGAATGAAACCAGAGGCAAGGAAAAACAAACAGAAGCAGATGGGTTGAGTTTTGCAGATCTATTTGGAAATTGCATGTATGACGCAAAGGAGCAACGTGATGCTTTGGAATTTCTGGAACATTGATTTTGGAGAGATTATAGCTATGGACTACATGAAATTTGGATCACTGGACGATGAATCACATCAAATGGACGGCTCAGATGAAAATGATAAATTGTCAGACTAAGGAGACCAGCTGAAGTAGGAAACCTTATCTTGGTGATTCATTGCTACCAAGCACAAGATGGAGTCAGAAATAACCGGGGAAAGACAACAGAACAGAAGGGGAAGTTTAGTTCAGACAATGGTGTTGGTGCCTCGGAGGCCGACACCACGGGCAAACTGCTCCAGTAGACCAGAGATGGCTCCAGATGGACTTGGAAAAGAGGACTTCAGTCCCACTGTGGAGCTATAAGCCGCCAGGAACAACTCCCTTACTGCCTCCAACCGAGCCTGCCTCTCGGATACAAACGTACACCTACAGAGGGAGGGGAGAGAGAGTGAGAGATGCACCATAATTTAAATGAATTAAAGGGAGAGAACAGCAGTGTTTTTCCATTATAAACTCATTTCCATCGTGAGGTATTAGAGAACTGTTAATGTGGTAACAAAAGCTAAATTGCATTTGGTAATTAAATAACTGGAAGCATTCCTTAAATATCCTGCAATCTATTGTGATGAGAGAGGCCTGGATGTTATTTGTGTGCGCACACACACCCTGTTGAGGAGATGCATTCAATTTGCCTGCCTAACTGAGCAGAAAGTGTAGCTTGGGGGGACAAGAGATGGAGAGAAGCTGCTCATCATCTTTGTATTTCTCTTTAAGCCATCCTCATTACCCCATTCCAGAGGCCAATTATTTGGATAATGACTCAGGTCTTTGCAATTGTGTAAAGTAAAATATCAAATCCCATAAACATGGTGAAAACATGAAGACTTCGCACCTAGAGCTGAAGAACCACTACTAAAGAAACCAAGCACCCATAACCACATACATGAAAGATCATACACAAGTCAATTGTTGCAGCAGCCCTCTCACTTGCTCAGCCCTATACCACTAGGCCAAAAGAAAGGGAAAAGCAAAAGAATGGCAGGGGGAAGGAATGGTCAAAAGGAGGGTGGGGAAGAACAGAGGAAGCATGTGAGACTCACATGCGGCCGTTGGGCCCCTCATCTTGGAAGTTGAAGGGAAGGGGTGACTCCAAAGGGAGAGGAGGTGCATCATGGATGCTCCCACAGCCTGAGACAATCTGCCAGCTACCATACTCTGTAGAGACAGAAGAACCCGAACGAGCATACTCCACCATGGACCTTAGAGAGAAAGAGGCATAGAAACACAGAAAGCCTCACTTGCAATTACATCATTCTCACATGATTGCTAAGGAACATCAAAACAAGAGTGAGATAAGGGCTAAATTGCAGCAGATGGATCAAAGATGGAACAGAGAGACAAGAGAGATAAGGAAGGGGAAAGAAGCCAAAAAGGCTGAAGAGATGCAGGGGATGGAAATGAGGATTGAAACACTAACAGGGCAATGAGAAGTGTGAAAGGGCTCCAAATTTTAGCCAGCAGCTAAGTCAGAAGTCTGTCATACAAAGAAATCCATACATTGAGTAATTCTTGTTTAAGACAAAAACCTCAATGTACGAGCAAACCTTTGTCACACCCCTTGTCCTTGAACACCACTTGAGTCAACCTGAACCAATGAACAAATTCTTCATTCATTCATCCATCTTCAGTAACTGCTTCATCCTAGTTAAGGCAAATACACCTTGGATGGGACACCAGTCCATGGACATGGGGATAACGTGCAAATCTCCAGACAGTAACTTGAACTCAGGATCAAACCCAGGACCCAGAAATTGTGAGGCAAGCTCCCTGCTGCGCCACCATGCCTCCCTAATTAACACCCATGTTGCAATAAAAAGACTTCTGCTTTAAAATGTGTCTAGTTCCAGATCACGTTTAATAAAAAGTAACGTGCACTCGGACAAAGTATCCAACTAGCCCACTCACTATGCCGACTGACCAGTTTATTTTCCCTTCCCACTCATTTAGCAATTCTCCAAGCTGGCCACAAAGTTATTTAAAAGACAGTCAAACCCACCTGTTAATTTCAGTGTTGTTTTACAATAATTATACAACTGCACAAACCCCTGAGGCTGTGGAGGCCTCTGCTGGCTAAGAACAGTCCTTACAGTGATGATTGTTTGAAATATTAAGTCCGTTAAATCTGCCAAACCAGATTGAACATCATCCAAACATTTACCAGATCAACAATTTACTTCATAATTGGTACTGGAAAGCTTGGTAGAAGAAGAAAACTAATCAAACCTCATGTGAGGGAGCCACTGCACAATATTAAGACAAACTAGTGTATGATTACATATATCTGTAAGTCACATCATGAAAAATAACAGGCAATTTTAAAAACATAATAATTTACAGTTAACACTTCATATTCAGAAACTCACCTTCTCCCTGGCACAGCCAAAGGGCTGCTACCTGTACGGATAAAGCCCTGCTCTGATTGGTTGGAGGACGAGGAGCTTGAGGACCTGCCCTCTGCAAGTGGATGAGGTAGTCGCTCCTCGGTTGGGACCGAACGGTTCCAATATACGGTCTGAGGAGATGAGGTCATAGCTTTTCTTCTGTGAAAGGCAAGTGTAAATAAGTATCATTTAAAGCTTAAAAAAAGGCAGAGAAACACCTTATGTAAGCTTTGGTCCTTCAAAGTATATAAACTAGAGGTTTGAACCTAAAGTGCTGCTCAAGTAGTAAACAAAAATTAAAGCAATCGTTTGTTTGCTCATTTATACCCGCTAGAGATCAGGTCCACAGGATCAGCAGACAAACTGGAGGGAGCAGTTGTATCCTCAGTGATTAAAGGGAAATCACTACTCAGACTGGTCATACTTCCCCTGTCTCTGGACTCTGAGAGAAAGAGGAGAATGGGAGGGAATCTTTTAAAAAGGCTTGTTATACCACTTAATAGCTCACTCAGCAATTTCTACAGTCCCCCCCCCCACAGTGTAGTATGCTGCCAAGGACTTTATCTGAATGCATCTGAATTAAAATGAGAATATTTAAAAATCAATTTAAAAAAAAAAATTTAGGGAAAATGGCTGAAAAGAAGGAATTAGACTTACGTAGCTGGCAGAGGTCATCCACTGTGAAATCAGTGTCTCTGAACTGAGAGTTTTTCCCCCTAAGATTACAAGAGACAAATATGAAGCAAAAAGTGATGATTTCCAAGTCTAACATTAAGAGAATGAGATGTAAAGGAGAAATTAAAGAAAGGTGCATTTGCAGGGCTTGGAGCAAAGCAGTGACAACACAAAAAAACAAACAAAAAACCCCCCCCGATTTTTTTAGTATGCAACTTTGAAATAAGTTTTGGGTGTCCAGAATGATGTACAAAACCTACATCAGATTCATGAAGCCATCACCAGAACCATGTGACATTAAAATGAGTGGCCCCAAGTTACCCTTATATACACAGTTACATAAAAGCAGCTGTTGAGCAGCTAGTGAGGGGTCAATTTAAAAAAAAAAAAAAAAAAAAAAAAAAGGGGGGGGGGGGGGGAGAGAGAGAGAGAGAAAAAAAAAACACATTAACAGTGCAGTCTAAGACCTGAGGAAGAACTTAAGGAAAAATGGAGAGGTGAAAAATTTCAGGAAAGCAGAGACAAAAATGGTTTTGCCTAACATGGTGCAAATAAAGCAGTTGTTCCATTTTATTTAGAAAAGATAGAGTTGTTCCAAAGACAAGTGAAGACATTCCTCAAATCCTCCATTTTTAATCTGTTTAAAGCTATAATTGAGTAGAAATTTGAACTGTTTTCCCAACCAAACCTGCAGATAGTTATGTGAACACAATTTATTGCTTTTTATTCATAAATGCAAAGAGGTCACCATTTATTCATAAATATAGGCAAGCCAAGCCTGAACAAAAACTAATTTACACACAAACTAGATTTGAGTGATTGTACAGATACAAGCTAAAAAAAGTGAGTCAAAAATCATTAATAAGGAAACCAATGCTGCAATTTGGGGAAGGGAAAAAAAAAAAAAAAAAAAAAAAAAAAGTGTTAACTCACCCCGACTTCCTAATGGCTGAGAAATTGTCAGACACAATGTGCTTCAAAAAATTGAAGCAAAAAAAGAAAATCTGCCAAGAACACACACAATAATGATGACTTAGATCATGAATGAGAATACAGAAAAAGTACGATATCAAATGTTCAGACTTACTTCCTCTCCTTTAGAGAGACGATCAGGCAGCATATGACTGCAGAGAAATAAAACAGCAGTAATAACTAATAAAACTGACTTGGAAATAAGCATTTACAGCCTGGGATCACATCTTATACTTCTCTTGCAGCAACAGGTCACACTACCAGTTCATAAGAGGGCACAAAGACTGCAACTGGAGGTTACTCTAAAACCCCAACAGACTGTTCATGAAGCATGATTATGAAAAGATTTCTTCTCCATCACTAGCTGTAAAGTTTACAAAGAATTTTTTCACTTTGCCATATCCTTTTTCCTTTTGATTGCCAGATCTGGCTAAGGCCCTGGAGATTTAGCTGAGCTCAGTGCACTGTAGTTACTGTGCTCTGGTCAGACAGGAAGCTCCCCCCACCACCATCAGTGGTTAAGTTTAAATTGGCTCAAATGTCATCCTACTCAGAAACACAAACCAAGTAGAGCTTAATCCAAATTCCTTTTATTTAATGGCATATGACCAGATAAGAACTAGGTTTACTGGTTATGTATGCCTGAGCATACTAGGAATTTGTTGCCAGTTTATAGACAGCCTACAGTGCACACTTTCATACACTACGCAACAGTGCTGAACACAAGACACGGAGTGGAACCTAATGACAGCCATCACATGACAAATTAGTGCTAAACCTAAAATCACTCACAAACCAGTTAACATGTTTGTACATGACAGTAAAGGGATAATAGTAAATATTGCACTAAAGATATGCACTCGTGTCTACAGATTCCAGTAATTGCATGAAACAGTTAAAACATAACTGCAAGCAGTGATGAGGGGGCCAAGCACACCAGCAGGCCATAGTTGCCATGGAAACTTCGTCATTTTGTCAAGGGCATGGCTGTATACACTCACAGCAAGTTTCACGGAAACTGACCAAAGACAACAGATTTGAGCTCACATCCTGTTTGGCAGCTTTGCAGTCAAATTCCTTAGGCAGTAATGGACGAAAGGTTTTGGAAGTGAAAAATGTCTGATAGCTTTCATGAGGCTTTGTCTGAAGACTGTGTGCCAAATTTGGTAAAGATTGAAAAACCTGTGGCCTGTGAAAAGTTTCACAATCAAAATCCAGCATGGCAGCCAGATCAATTATGTTGACTTGAAAAGATGGTACATCTTGACTTGAGCCTCCCACCTTATGACCAAGCACAAGAATTAAAGCAAACAGCAACAGGTATTAGCCAAAAATGCATTTTTGCTTATTGCAGCACCCCTAATAGTCAAATGACCATTTGTGTTCCCTCAAAATGGGGTCCCAGGTCCAGATACCAAGTTTGGTTTTGATGGATCAAAGCATTGTGATATATGACCTCACCTCCTGTTTGGTGCCTTCGCCTCCAATTGGTTGTGACTGACGAACACTTTTGCAAATCAAAAAGCCAACAAAAACACGAGACCTGGTCTGAAGATAGTCTGTGCAAAATTTGAGGATTGACCATTTATGACCTGTGAAAAATGTGTTTTGATCAAATCCAAAAACTCTGCTTCAGCCAAGGTATCCAAATCATACCTCATTTTCGGAAATCAGACATACAGTTTAAAAATTACATGCATAAATGCACCTCCAACTTTGACCCATTGGTGACGCTAGACCATTCGAGGTGCAAATATGAAACTTTGCAAAGAAACAGGGGACTGGCCCCAATCAGTGTGCTAACTTTCAAAACTTTTTACCATACAGTTCTATGGGCTGCCATAGACACAGTGGCCAGAAGATGAATAATAGAAAGGTAGAACACAACAGGGGCCTATGCAGCTTTTCCGCTTGGCCCTCGAAAAACCAAATCTTGTCAGAATTTCATCTGCATTTGCCTTTTGGTTTTGTTTTGCAAAAGAGATGGTCAACAGGTGATTCTCCTGGTAAAATAAGTGTAACTAGATAGATTACTTTAGTTCTAGGAGCCTGGAGATTATTGGTTTTCTTTGTCTGCTTAGACACGTTGAAGCAGTAACCTGAATCTGAACACTCATTAAGTAGGATACTATATACACCAGTCCAGTTCATGAGACATGCACCATTTTCATATTAAATTTGGGAACTCACTTTCAACTAATGTCTACACATGCATCACCACCACATTTTGCAAAAAAAAAAAAAAGGATGATTATGGGTCTCACCCAAAGAGGAACCAGTCATAGGCAATGGTCAGATACAGTATCTCAGCTGGCTCCAGGCTTGTATGAACAGCACCGTCCTATGTACAATACACAAGCTTACAGTTTCACATTTCCATGAGATTGAGATCTTTTTAAATTAAAAAATAATAATTAAAAAAAAAAAAAAGTCAAGACAGATGGTGAAAAAAAATGGATAAAAATGTTAAACACTCACTATACACACACACACAAACAGCATCATGAAAAACAGGGGGGGGTGGGGGGCAGGAAAGAGTTGAAATACTCACAGCCCACAGTGAGAGTCTGAGGAGTGACACAAAGAGTGGAGTTCTGTCCCACCCTGATATACAGTGCACCAACAAACCACTTTTATCTGTAACACAGTAACATAACTCAGCTTGTGAAACTAGTATTTGTTTGAAACATACATTAATTCTGCACACTGATCAGACAGTATGTACATAGTACAGGTTATCCTGTAAAATAGTTTAAAGATATGGTGAATATTTCTATGTAAAATACCATCACTGTTGATGATGTGTAGAAGCAGCTTCAAATAATTCTGTGTCTGTTGCACCAGGTCCCATGACTGAGAAGAACAGAAGAGAAACCTTAATACCATGCACAATGGTGTCTGTGGGTATCGCCAAGTTAAATTTAATACTTTTAATGCTATATTAAAATGTAATTCAAGACCAAATTCATTCAAAACACTGCTTCACTGTGTGCACATACATTCATGTTTGCGTGTCTTGTGAGCTCTACCAGCTAGCTAGCTCTCCCCCAGTATTTGCTCAGAACATCAAATTTTTATTGACCATACAGCCATGCTGCTGGAGTTTGTTCAGTAAGAGTATATTGAACATTTTCATATTTCATTGTTTGATGCATTGTTTATTTTGTAAGGAGCATTGCCATTAAAAGTATAAGTATGTGAGAATAGTTATGTATAAGCCTAAAGTAATTGTTTTGTACATAGTTCAAAATGTTTTCATGTACATTTAGACCTGCTTAAGTATTTGTACATTCAGAATCTTAATACATTTGAAAAATTTTTCAAGGGGTGGGTATCTACCAATAATTTTATTGGAAATAAACCTTTATCGTTATCAGTGCCAAAAATTCCTTAATCGGTCAGGCCCTATTGTACAACCCTGTATATACAAGCACAGGGTTGAACACCATGCAGATTAATCTGATGGTTGCAAGTGCCAAGAAACACAGTTTGAATTCCAGGCTGCTTCCCAAACCACAAACTACACCTAAACTGCTTACTTTCACTAAGTTTTACACACACACACACACCATATATATATATTAACTAGTTTACCACCATATTACAGAACAAATAAATGCTTCATGTTCAGCAAGAAGGGGGGGCTAAACACCCCAGTCCTGAATTGCTTTTCCTTTTAATAATAGGCTTTCACGCCTATTTTTTTTTTTACATTCACTAGTGACAGGGTCAAAAAGAGGGACTCAATCATGTTTTGTTCATGTTTAACATGGCCTAATGGTTAGAGAAGCAGCTTTGGGACCAAAAGATCCCTGGCTCGATTCCCTGGACCAGGAATGGCTGAAGTGCCCTTGAGCAAGGCACCTAACCCCCAACTGCTCAAGCACAGTCTGCCCACTGCTCTGGGTATGCGTGCTCACATCTCCAGATGGGTTAAAAGCAGAGAAAGAATTTCACTGTGCTCTAAAAGGTATATGTGACGAATGAAGGCTTAAAATTCCTTAAATAAATAAATGCACACTAGCTTTAAGCTTTAAATTCCAAATATACCCCATTCCACTCCATTTTCACAACTCATGGAGAGATGTATGCCATATAAAAAAGTACAAATGGTAGATGCTCTGCACCAGACACCAGGGCATGCACTGCTGCAGGACAACATTGAACTGATACTGTAGATTACTGTAATGCTGACATACAGCAAAATCTTTTATTTCTTTATATTAAACCTTTCAAACCAACATGTGGAAGAAAAATTTAACTGCAGTGAAAATATATATAAATAAGCATTCCTCCCCCCCAGTGCTAGTGGTTAACTAAATATCCATAACTCTCAGATATTTGATTAAATGAAGTCAATAAAATTTGCCAAACACTAACTTCATTCTGTGAGGTTAGCTGCATTTCTTGTGTGTACATTTGTAGACCATAAATTCGCAAATCAAAGGTTCTCTGCAAGCACATTAAATAAGCAGCAATAGCTCAGATATCAATTAGTGCTTGCAGTTTCATAATCTTCCAGCAGATGGCAGATGTTGCAGAGAAACCAGCCATGAACGCATTATGATCTTGGCACCTAATGAATTGTGCAGAACTTTTGTATTTCTTCCTTCCTTACTGTAGTATGCACGTGTTTACCTGATATTCACTCCAGTCAATGTTCAGGTTCTTTGCAAAGTTGGCAGGGATTGTCAAGGGAGCATCCACAAAGTCCTGGTGACAAAATAATCAATCAATGGCAATGAACATTGTATTGCAAATCCAAAACACTAAACAAAAGCATCCTCAGCAGGAGGAACTGAACTGCTCTGCAATTCCGTAAAAATACAACTTGGTTTACACAGTACTGTGCGAGTTTATAAATATGCATTCAGATAAATGAAAAACTGAAAGAACCTGAACACCTAGAGGACATACTCTACCTGATTCCAGTTGAAGACTAGTCCCTCTGCTGTGTAGTCTCTGTCTTTGTAGTCCTTGAAGAACTCACAACCTGAAAACAATTCAGAATACTGAAAAGCACTTTTCACAGAGAACTGAAGAGATGGCCATCACTGCTATACACAAAGTATGACATGGTTTCTACTTGATTTACCCCCCCCCCCCTTTTCACCCTAGATGTGGCCAATTCCCACCCACCAGACAGGTCTCCCCCATCACACAACAGCTACCAACCAAGGAGAGCAAAGGTCATCATGTGCTTCCGCCAAGGCACTCGATACCAGCTGACCGCATCTTTGCAAACTGCTGCTTATGCAACATTAAGGGGTAGTGTAACTCACTCAGAGGAAAGCACTATCCACCACTTCCGTATGCATGAGCTCACAGACACCCATGATTGGCTAGCATCACTGTAATTGACAGGGGATAAGTGTGAATAAGTATGCCACCCCTCCCTCCACCCCTGAGAGCTCCTGGCCACAGATGGCTGTGGCATCATCAGGATTCAAACTAGCGATTTCCAGATGATGGCTTTTTCCTGTTGCACCACCTTGGAGCCCTCTACTTGATTTCTAAACACTGTCAGAACTTCATGTGGAGACAGAGGGAGCATACCTGGGTAAGGCACAGACAGCAAGGTGAAGTCTGCATATCGCTGGGCCTTGTCTACCTTCTCAGAGGAGGTAACACTGAACAGAAAAATACACAGGAAAGAAAACAGGTAGGTTTATTACATTAGTATGTAAAAAGTACTTGTGAATGAAAGACACATGGACATACACGACTTCCACTTATGTGGAATCAAAGAGCAGAAGTGACCGTGAGTCATGTTTGAGTGTGAGAATGTGGAGTCATGAGAATCCACTTAGAACTATACTTACTTGAGGCCAAACTTGACTTTCTTATTCTCCACCATAAGGTCACAGATGTAGCGCACAGATAGATACTTCAGCAGCTTAATATCCAAACCCCTCACTTTATCAAACAGCTGTGAATCTCCATTCCTACATACACAGGACAGGAAGGCATTAATAAAGAGCAAAACCAGATGTATAGATAAAGGGCTAAATGGAAATCAAATATTTGGTAAACAGAAGCAAAAAAGCCAAAGCAGAGAACAATGAGTCAAAAGGGGAAATGCTGCATCATGACAGTGCATGTATACCATGTCAAAGTATAGTCAGTCATTTTCATTTACTGCTTTTTGACATTTAAAAGGTACATCCAAAATTTTTGGTAGTTTCAACTTTTTCCATCACCAATAAGTGATAATGTTCCTGCACACTAGAGCACCACATCCAGTCAGAAAATATGACCAAGATTTCTTAATCACTTAACATTTGTGTACCTCATTTGAGAGTTGAAGTCCTTTCTGTCTTTGGTATAGTTTGAAAGGTTTACATGCATCTTTAAGAAAGATCTAACCAATAACTATCATTTCAATTAGGGATGGGCATTTCAAGCAAATACACTATTCGATATTCACTGGGAACTATTCGACCATTTTTTGAAGATCGCACCCCCTCACACACACTTCACCACCCTTCCCCCCCAAGATTTATAGCAATGCTGACATACAATAATCTTGCCTTGTCAATCACAGCAACACTAGCCAATTACAGGCTTCTGTGAACTCATACGCAGAAGATGGTACTTTACTCCAAGTGGGACACTGTCCTGTGATACAGCACGAGCAGCAGCTTGGAAAAACTGAGGCAGGCGGGATTTATGCGTCTCAGAGTAAACACGTTAGCCTACCTGGGTGGTAGCTGTTGTATGGGAGGGAAGAGCTGGCTGGTAGGTGGGAAATCGCAGGTGAACAAATTAGAGGGAAAGATGGGGGAATTTTATTATAATCAAGCCATATATAGTTTCAGTAGAGAGGAGGGGGTCAGTTGGCGGGAAGACAAGGACATGTCAATGTTTTCACTGCAAGGTCCAATTCAACTCGTCACATACGGCTATGCAAATTACTTTGTTTTTAAATGTTATTGGAAAAGTGAACTCAAAACTACGAAAAGCTTAAATACACCAGTAGTAATAATAAGCTTAAGTAAACCAGTCTTACCATGAAGGCAGGTAAACAAAACAGGGAACTGAAACTTTTCACTCATTTTGTAATGGCAAGATACAAATATTATCCACATAATAAACAAATGCATGGTCAGTGCTCCTACCGGACAGCAGAATCATCCTCTGGGACTTCTTCTGATTCTGCCCATGTGTCATCAGATCCCCCTGTGAAAAAAAAGCAAGGAACAAACTCAAGTCTTGTGACTTTGTAATTTGCCCACAACTTTCAGTCCCAACACAGTGCTGTTCACAGAGAAGGGAATCATGTGATGCCCAAGCAATGTGAATATAATTGATATCTGGACAACTCATAACTGCAATTCTCTCAATGACTGATTCATTTCCATACTGCTTTCAACTGCCACCTACACTTCATATTACCCTGATAAGAGCTTCACTATGAAAGACTTGGATTAAGACTTAACTTGTAATTATTTTAAGATAAGGAAAGGAACCATCAGCACAATGGCAGGTTTCTTGTACTAGATGAAAAGTACAGAGTAGGCAGCTGGAAGATGTGAGAAGTGACGAGGCTCATACCTCACAAGAATCACAGAGAAGACTGGTGTAATGATACTGTACCTGAGAAGATGTAGTTGTAGCCAGTGCGTCCATACAATTCTCCCCAGCCTGCCAGCGTGGATGACCGGCACACATGCTACAACAGAGCCCAAATACACATTTCCACTCAACAGCTAAATGAAGTACAAAAGGCTACCTTGTGTGCATGCTCAGCCAGCACCAATTAAGCACGTCTATGCTAGACAGCCTTTTTCCATTTTAGGAGCCTTCCCTTTTAGGAACAGGTAGCTGTACCTTGCCATTGTAGAGGATGACTGGACAAACGAATCTCCCTCTACAACGGGCCATCTTACTGCGGTTCACCAGATCCTGCAACTTGTTGATCTGCACTGTGCTCTCAAAACTAGAGAAGAGATTGGATAGAGATTTTATTTGTGACTGAATTCTCACATCAAAAACATGGATGATAAAGAGAAGGAAACCTGACAAGTACATACATTGCACTTAGATTGACCCTAGTGACAATGTACACAAACACCTGGTCAGCAGCCACACCAGACAAGCAAAGCAGTCAACAGCTGGCAACCTTTTTAGTATGTCCCTGAATGTTCTTAAAGCAAAACAAAGCAACACCACTACCTTTGGTCCTCAATCTTTACATGATGATTCGTGATAATAAATGCTTCCCCACTAGGGATTAACAGTTAAGGATTACTCATCAACTTAAAAATAATAATAATAGAATAATGCTATTGGTAAAACAATTAGTTTCCATTCAACAACTTGATTTGATTTGTATTACACCCCTGAGCATATTACTTTAAAAATAACAAATTTGAAAATCTACCGTGTGATTACTTTAGTCAGCAATAAGGCAACCCTAATGTTATTTTGCTTATAATTTCTTTGGTCCTAGTTAACTTGTAAGGGTAAACTTAATGCAAATTTACATACAACGCTCTAAAAGGTACCAACTACTATATATCCAATAAAAATGTAGATGCTGTTAATTATATTAGCTGTATGTTCATTATATTTAACTTAGCTGAGCTAAACAATGTTATGAACAAAGGTGGGGCAAATAGAGGGATACATTACTCCATATATTAGTATAATGGAAGATTTTTCTTCTATTCCCTAAAGCCTTACTGATAACAGTTGACTGCATCTTTAAGTTGATGTAATTGAACAGTTAATCACCAACCTTTATTTATTTATAGATATTTATTTATTTGTTAGTTAAAGTTGGTTAGTAGTAATAGGAATGAAAATTCTGACATTAGAAGCACACACATACATAAACTGCTCCTGAAGGGAAACTAGTTGTGGAAGAAATGCATGAGGGAAGACAAATGTATTATTTTTAATAATAAATGCTCAACTCAAAAAGGCACATTTTTTCATCAGTTACCATATGACCCAAGTAACAAGGTAAGGGCTCCATTACATCTATTTGATTAGCGATACTGTATACTATTGTTGCAAAATAAGAGAGTCCAATGATCAGCCAGTCCTTGGTGACATCTAAAACCAGATGTTACTGAAGGAAAACATTCAAGGTAAAGCTCCCAGGTAGAGTTATGAAAATGCAATTTGTTCAGAGCCACAAGCCATAGCAATACACAACACTAACATTGCACTAATAGCAATATAGTTTTTCCAAGCAGCAGTATCCATTGCTTCTGACATGAAAGTAATATTACGCTGAAAAAATACATTAAAAAGTTAGAAAGCCCTGGTCATTCTAAAGCAGTGTTTCCTCCACATAGGTGATACTTTGGCTCTGCACCAAGTCATACTGACAAGCACCCAAGCACATTTCATCCCATTTAAAAATAAAATAAAAAAAATTTATTAATACATGCGGAGAAGACACCACACTATCAGAGAGCAACAAATCCCAAGCCCAGAAATCCATTCTCTTATTATTAACTAGTCCTGTATTAATTGCTCTTTATATTCTTACCATTGGCATAGTTACAAGTACAGGTATTAGCATTAGTTTTCTGCTGTCATTTAGTGATTTTGTTGCTATTGTTAATATTAGTAAAATTAATATTTCTGATGTTATTTTACTTGCCATTATTAGTTTAATACTATTGTAATATTATTATTGATTCTGTTTATCATCACTTATTGTCTTACCAATGCTTTGGCAACACTGTACTTTATACACAGTAAACTACATGAATTGAACAGAAGTTAATTGAATTGAGAGCAGCAGCAACATACACTACTGAGAGAGGAACCAGGCGAAGGACTACAACATTCTTCTTTCCTATAAAGTTTCAATGTTAATTAACCTAGGAGTTTGGTTGCCAGCTAGTGATATTCGATCTGTAAAGAAACCAAACTGCAGCCAACAAGTCAGCTCATGCAAATTTATGGTACAGCTCCCATAAGTCAAATAAGCTCCTAGTATTCGCAGTCTCTCAATTTTCCACACACGTCCAAACATAAAACCATGAACAATTAAATCAACAGTGCTCCTAAATACAGTACTGGTGCTTAGAAGACAGTAAGATAGACTTGTGTTAAATGAATCAGTTGCTAAACAAAAACAGACTATTTTAATATCCATCATACATGTCATATCCTGAAATATCTGCAAAACAAATAAAACAAACTAGGAATAAATAACTATACCATCATTGTATAATGATTACACATTCACTAGGAAAGCCTAAAGCTTTGTTACCTCTCTTTATTGGACTCCGTGCATTCATACTCCAAGTAGACAATCTGGCGAGGGTAGTGGCCGCACACCTCGCCATTGCTGTTCTGGATCACACAGTACTTGTAGTCACGGCCAAACAGCTCCAGGCATCGCTTCTCTATTCTCTCCACCTGTCAACAGCACTAGAATTAAACACAGTGCACACTCCAGGCATCAAGTCTCTCCATTTTCTCTTTCAGTATTGAGCATTTGCACACAGCACACTCACCATCACTTAAGAGCAACAGCAATGAAATTCAATTTAGGAAGAAGTATCTGATGCAATGAAGTGTTATACATTTGTTGTACAACGTTTACAATAGAACTTCCACTTTAAAGGGAAACTCATGTATTTTTTAACCTGGGTCCTATTTCCCCCCACCCCCATCTTTTTGGTTCCAAATATTTACTAGGGACAAAAACAATAAAAAAAAAAAAAGTCAATCCAGTATTGGATTAGAACACTAACCTGCAACCACAAAACAAAGTTATATATCAAATAATGTGATCCTGTGGGGCAAACATCCACATCAAAGTAAACCACTTGTCAGTGGTGAAAACAGGTTCATAAATGTCTGACAACATGGAAAGGATACCTACAGAGATACACCCATGTCTATGTACCTCAATAACTAAAGAAAATGAAAAGGACTTTCTAGAGCCATTGTTTTACCCTTCTCTTCTTCCAGGCTGTGACACGGCATCTCATTCAGCATCTATTTGATTATCGTTTTTGTCCCTAGTAAAAATGCTAACCCAAGATGATGAGAAAACAGGGCCAAGGTTAAAAGATACCAGTGTTTCCCATTGAAATTGTGGTCAGACTGCAAAGGTTCATCCGAAGTCATATTTTGCCAAATAAGAACAGACCTGGCACAATTACTGAGAATTTCAGATGGTGGCATTTAATTCACAATAATTATGTAAGGTCATGAAACAGTACTATTTAGTGAAGGGATGATTTTGTAATCTACATAAAACACACTATTTAGGTTACTTACTATGGTCCATTATTTATTGTTCAGTAACCCACCTGTGTATTTTAGTGTTAGGTTTTATGCATTTATTGTTATTTCTTCCCCCCCCTTTTTTTTTTACAATCTGAAGATAAACCAGAAAGCAGCACAATTTTAATGTCATACTTTTGTGGC
>JAOTRR010000018.1:14531375-14541935 GCA_028570945.1 Gogo arcuatus | reverse complement strand
CACACACACACACACACACACACACACACACACACACACACACACACATTATTATCACACCCCACTCAAGCTGATAATTCAATTTCATATGAGGTTTTTTTTTTTTTAAGAGGGGTGGAGCGCTAAGGTGGAGAGAATTGAAGAGGGGGTAGTTTTGTCTGTGCATGTGTGCTTGTGCACAGCATCTGTGGTAGTCAGGAAATCTGCGTTGCAGCATCAATAAAAACCTCATGGCAGGTTGCCAAGCATCCCCCAGTTTGTATTTCTTCTCTCTGGCTTTAATCCTCTCTGCTCCCCATTTACTCTCTTTCGAAAAAACCCTTCAGAATTGATCATATCTTTCTTCCTGAGCACAAATTCCCACTCCCCACCTCAAGCACCCCTCCTTCATCATGCTAAATGCTAAGTCAAGTCACATGCCTTTAACATTAGCGAGCAGGCGCACACAAGCCATGGCATCATGCATTACATTTTTATGGAATCTGGAGGGAATCCTGCTGCTGCTGAGCATGACTCACATCTCTAAGTAATCCTAGCGTGCACCTGGACAACAAGGGCAGCACAACGCAGGAGATAAATTATTCACTGCATATTATTGTATGTATCAAAAATGCACTTCGCTGTCCACCACACAGCACATGGTCTTAATTATTTCTTATTCAGAAATAATCTTTCGAATTAAGAATGCTGTTTTTAAAAGGTGTGATTTTTTTTTTGAGTGCTGCTGATTGAGGTTCAGATAGACATTTCCATGTTTCAGAATGTGAGAGGATGTTGGAAATGGCTTTGGTCTTGCACACTCCAAACATCCTTCTGATTTACAATAGCAGTCAGGGCTTTGGATGGCATTCCACTGGCACTGTAAATCCTATTGTAATGTGGCAACGGGAGGCAGACTCCTACTACTTGGACATACGCCATGTTATTTATGAATGGTATTGATAGACTACACTGCATGTGGTGCCTTTATTTTTTAACTTCAACATGACAGAAGACAAACTAATCAAATGAACTACCTTACCAGATTTGTTCATTTGCTCTATACCAACACATTTTGGCAACAGTGTGCAAATTTATCCTTGATGCACACCTTCATATAAATGCAGCCCAAACTAAACAACCATTTCTATTCTGTCTTTACAGACTTTGCAGTATCAAGGGTAAGTCTCCCCATTGCTGTGGCTTCCATGCTTGTGTTGCTGTATGCAGTGGTTGTGCTCTAAACAGTGTTGTGGTGCTGTAGTATCCTGGCATTATGTATGCTCTGGGTTAGTGCTTAGATTGTTCACCCCCTGCTTGTGTGTTAGTGCACCCAAACCTGAACCCCCAGTGTCACACCAAGATTTTACACAGATGACAGCGAGCTCAGCCATCCCTTAGAGATGCTGGGTCACAGAAAGGCAGATGCATGGTATTGGAGGCTAACACAATAGAGGGAGCGTGTTCAGGAAAAACAAGCAGTAGAGAACTGTTCTGTGTTACAGAAGCCTCCAGCGGCACATGCTTCCCTCCTGGAAAATGCAAATGCGTGAGATGTCAGGTCAGAGAACAGATTCGGTTGAGTCGCAACACGTTCCCGGCAGCCCTGCAGACCAGCATGTATTTACACTTACACCTTTAAAGCAGACAATGAAAGGGGAGACCTACAGCTTAATTACCAGATGACACATACATAAATGCATAAAACAAAAGAAATTTGGTGTGATGACCAGACAACAGGCTGCATGAAAAAATGCATGCTTCAAAGCTTTGCTGGTGCGCACGCAAGAAAAAAAAAAGAAATGTCCAACTGTTTGTATTATAGTCAAAACAGAACAAATTCAACTTGCAAAATGATTCATTCAAAAATGAACAAAAAATAGTCAGTGGTCCTCCAGGTTAGAGTGAACTGATGGGCCTCTCTAATGTAATACATATGGTATTTGCTGGCCCAGTTTATCAGTTTATAAGCTAATGAGGTAGGAAATTGGGAGAACATTATTATTTCAGGAAAAGATTTGAATATTAAGACCTACACACACGTTTTCTTCATGCAGAGCATGCGAAGTGTTATATCTACAATATCTAGTGTACATGTCTTGCTAGTATGTGTAATAGTGCTGTTTTCTCCTCAGCAGCCACTGCACCTGACCTCTACACTCCGAATGGATGGTGTAAGATAAATAACTAAACTAATTGATCAGTTTGTCACCCATGTTTCCCTTCTATAGATATATGCATGCAGTCCTAGCATGCAGCTTGAATCCATTTTAGCCAAAGAGATTTTGGATTTGAATGTTCTCCCTTTGGTTTATTGCTGCTGACCGAGTGGTGCAGAAAATTCCTATTTGGTCTAATTTGTGATTTCCTCCTTTCAAATATGCATCACCTTATCCTGAATTTAAGAATTAGGAATTAAGCTACTAATAATAATATGACTTGCAACCAAAATTTCCCATATGCTATTGATGTTAAGTAACAATATAATTACAGATTTTGCCATTTGCTTAGGTATATAGTAGTGTAGCTGGGATTACACAAATACACAGGGATGCATCATGTAAGTAGTTTTATCATTGAGTAGTTTTATTATTTGACACCTAGAGCTTCTACTTTGAGCACAAAGATAGAACTTCAAATTACAATTAAAAAAATTTTAAACTTCAATAATTGAAGACAGTTATTTAGCCAATTTCTTCAAGGATCCTTAGGTGGACTGGGAAGGTTTTTTTTTTTTTTTGGTTTTTTTTCCCCCTAGCTATAAATCACAGTCTGAGATGTCATGGATTGTGGAGATGTTGACTTTTTTTTTTTTTTTTGGGTAGTAATGTTTCCTCTTCTCACAGGAAGCTATCTAGCTAGCCGGATGTGCACTTACTTAGAAATGTAATGAGTTTTATGTTCCAGAAATATACATTTCAAAATTACTTTTCACATAAAAACATGAAAAATAGAAAAACAAGATTTTTTTTTTGCATTCATTTTGCATTGTCAGAATTAGCTGATACAAAGTTAGTTAAGTAATGCAAGATAAAACATAAAATGCTCACTTTTCTTTTTTCTAAAACCATGTTTGTTGGTAGTAAGGACATGGAAGAAACCAAACAGTTCAAGGCAAACCAAACACCTATGCCTTGCTGTTAGTTAGCCATGTTGTAATATTATTGACATGAAGAAATGAGGTCTGTGTCCCACAACCATCTCTGTGAGTATGTCGTACAATTAATGGAAAGCAAAATACTTTTCCACAAGAAGTGGTAGGTGAGTCTTAACATAGATTGAATTAACACTACAGTGTACAGAGAGGAAATTTCTAGCAAAAGCAATAAATTCACTATGAGAGTCATAAGGTCAGTTGAGATGGCTTTGTGGACTGAGAGTTTACAGTCCATTACACCTTACACATATCCTGAGCCTGAGTGCTGTCTGTAGAACTTTTACACTGTAGTTTGGTCAGCTGTCATGTCCATATTATGGGCCCTGAACCTAGCGAATGTTAGCTAAATGTCTTTAATGAATCCCAAGTAGGAGGAGTCGCCTGTCTGCCGTGCTTACCCAGACTAGGGTAATTAAGATATTTAGATTGTCCATCTCAGGCCAAATGTTAATGATCACATGCAAGGCAGCGAAGCTGAGCCTGGGCATCTGGCCCAAAGCCGCCATAAGTACACAGAGCAGGGGAGGGGAGATTTAAGGGGGACCAGGTGGTATCACAGTGCTCCACCATATGTTTCTCTTTCTCATTCACCCTTTTTTTTCTTTAAATGAGGAGATGCTTTGGTTGTTTACTGTCTGGTGGTGCAGTGGACTGCCTGGACCAACTGGGACATCATGCTTTGTGTCATCAGGCGTCATAAGTAGGTCAATAATGGTGTTATGACAGATTATTTGCTTATGTAATCTCCCTCTGTGTTACTGCAGTCCATTCTTGCCTGAAGAACCTCCTCAGATTGATTTGTGTTTATTGAATCCAGTTTTCATTAAATTGGGCAGTGCTTCACAGTGGGTCATCTAGCAGGCCAGATAAACAGTATAGCTCCTTCAGGCCTCAACTCATAAGGATTAAACATAAATATTTTTGGTGCAGACTTGTAAGTTTCCAAGCAAGCAAGCAAGCTCTGTTTCTTAAAATTTCTTTTCAAATGTTCACTCATGTAAACCATCACTATTTAATGTCCAGTCTACATATATTATTAAAGATCACCGTAAACTTTAAATGGCAAAACAGGTCATTGAATTGGAGTATTTGATATACAGGGTAACTGTGTTCCAGCCCTGGAAGACAGCAGAAGCATACCTGTAATAAAATCAAATGAAAAGTCACAAAATAGGTATGACTATTCATTTTACACAGATTATCCGGTGATGTCAGATGTATAAAATCCCATCTTAACCCCTCACAGTCCAGTTGTGGCTGCACCAATTTAAAAATGCTAATGTTAAACCTGTTCAGTATTTTACGACTCAACCTCCTGTAGTGTAGGGGATGCCGATGGTCTTGTGTGAAAACATGATTTTGATATACTGTGTAAAAGACAGACAATCAATGACACCCGAGCCAAGTCTGCCATGTTTGTTTTGATCTGAAGCAACGTTTGTTCAGAAGAATCTCTGCAGCATCTCAACCATTTGTGAACATAATCCGAAAGTGTGTTGTATTGTTTGATGGAAGGACGATCCAGGACAAAGAAAAGTCTGTGAAATCTGTCATTCTGAGAATGTTCACATTTTCATTTTGCAATGTAGCCCTAACATTAGTCTCTGGCTATTGTTTATGTAATATTCCATTTGTTTATGTCAGAGGCTTTATGTATCCCTGCCCACTGTAATATTTAATCGCTCTGTTCACAGTGGAAGTGGGATGAGATAAGACAGGATTCTATGCCCAAACTCTCTTCTTAAAGACAGAAGGGGATTGTATTGGCAGGGTGAGAGGCTCGGAACATGTGTAAGGTATAATGGACTGTAAATGGAAGGAATGTGCTGAGAGAGAGAAATGTGGTATGAGATTAAAAACATTTACCTGAAATGGTGGTAGACAGGCGTAAAGCACTACAGCCCACAGAAATGACACTCCTCAGACATATCACGATATCACTTTAACTGACTTAAGAGGGAGGAAGAAAGAGATTGAATATCAATGATGAAGGAAGAACAAAGACTCTGCATTTGTGTGAGTTGATAAGGGAGAGAGAGAGAGAGAGAGAGAGAGAGAGAGAGAGAACTAACAGTAAGAACGAATGGGCTGCTGGATTCTAATCAAATTAATGAGTTGATGCGTAATCCTGAGTTTATGAAAACTAGTTGGTGATTGAGGTTGGGCTGAGACACAAAAGCACACAATTGCTAGCACATCTCTCAATGTTCAAGAGATATTCGAGTAGAGATTGATTCCAAGCTTTGCGTACACATTCCCACACACACCTTTTAAGTATTGGCTAAAGAGGAAAAGATGATGAAGAGTAGCTTTTACATTTAGATTTACAGGATGTACTTTTACAATAAACATGCACATACTCCCAGGACAAGTCAAAACAGTAGTATACACTAACACAGCTCAGGGAAATTGATGTGAAGAGGTCATGTTGTCCTGAATGATTGAAATCTTGCTTTCTCTTACCCCTGCAACTCTGCACTCACCCTGGTTATACCCCGTAAATATAAACCATCACAGCATCTTTTTGTTCTTTCCCTACGTTGCATTGTAGACTCTTTAGGCTGCTCAGACCCAGTCTGGATGTATGATCCCATCTTGGTCCATATGGACTTACTGCATGGAGTTTGCCTCACTCTTTCTCTTATGTTTCTTTTTAGATTGAGATCCGTGACACGAAGGATCCACGTTTTGGAGTCCAGCGGTTCCATTAAAGAGACGCCACCTCCACTTCTTTCTTCTCTTCCTTCTTCATCCCTGTGTCCTTCTCTCCTTGTCCTCTCAGGTCTGCGTCTCTGACCTCAGTTAGGAAGCTGCTAGCTCAGCTCTTTGTAACATAGGACTGGCCTGGAGCACATTTCAAGAAGAGAACCTATTCTACTTACCTGTTTAAAGAGAATTCAAAATCAAGACAAAAATCAATAAAAAAAAAAATCAGCTTTACAAATCCAACAACTCTGGGAAAGTAATGAACCTTACACAGTATTGTTATTCTATGTTATTACTATGATTACAATGTTACAGTGATAATTATGCTTGCAACAGCAGTATTATGTTCAAATTTACATATTTTATCTAAAATGGGAAAAAGCAATTATTTCTAGCTTTTAAAAAAATACATTCTAATAATGAATTAATGCATACGTATAAGTGCTTGGGTGCTACTAGAGACACAGATGAATAAACAAAATCAAGCCAAAAATCAAATAAAAGAAAAAAGGGGCAACATTTTGTACAGCACAAGATGTAATTTTGAAGACCTACTTTTTTTCCTGGAAGATTTTGAACTCCCTTCTTTGTACACGTGGTCAACAACCAGAGATTAGTATGAGAAAAGAAGTAGTTCATTTGTAAATAATAGATTTCTATGGAGACAGGGTACAGACATAACACGTTTATTGACCCAAACTATATTCCCACTCCACCCTGGAGAGGACTTATGAAACTTCTCACCATTTCTTCATCTCTTGATCAAATGGGAACAGCCAGTTCTCAGAGTTTATAGCTACACACCACGAGGAGGCTATGTTAATGTCTGAAGGTTAAACATTTATTTTGGCATGGACCTTTCCATTCACACAGCTTCACTGGTTATTTAATATTTGGTCATCTGGTTTTGTTTTGTTTTTTAGAATTTGTTTTAATTAGCCTCTATAAAACAGCAGGGAAGTGACAAACAATGGCTACCAAAATGACAATTTTTGCATTCTGCTTACAATAATTTCACTAATTACTTAATCTTGCTTGTTATAGTCCTGTTACATTTTTTGTTTGTTTGTTTGTATGTTTGTTTCATACATTTTGTCTTGATAAAAAGCCCTGCATGCTGCATTCTACTCAGGCCCAACAAGTGGAGCACTGATAAGTTGTATTTCACCATTTCCCAGACCCAACAAGTTGAGCATCAGTGAGACCAACTGCACAGCACAGCATAGCTGACCATGATGGGTCAACATATGAGGTCAAGGAGCATATGTCTGTCTTCAAGGGGATACAAGCAGACTGAAGAATCATCTCAGTGTTAGCTTCTAAACTCACATTAGCTAAGAAACATTTTGTTCACTTCTGCAATGAACAATCCCTGTGCTACAATCAGCCCCAGGTAAATGAATCTTTTTAATTACAGAACGATCCTAAACTCTGCCGGACTCTCAGCTCAGGCCATTGTGCGTTTCAGAACATCTGGAAATAGCTTCACACTTTGGCGTCCTCATGTTTAACGTGAGGAGGAAAAACATTGTAATGTCGGTTTTGGTCACAGCTATGCAGTGATGTGATTGAAAGACTAATTAATTTTCAGTTTTTGAAAAGCTATGATTGATGGGGTGGTGGAAGTCAGGTGCAGAACTGCCAGAACAGCACTATGCTCTAAGATTCTTAACTAGCATGGCAAATATACATGGCAAATATAAAGCTTCTGATGTTGCAGTATTAAATCTGAGCTGTCAGTTGCAGCGATCTTGATTGGGGCTTTGAGAAGATATATACATCACTGAGGCTAATTGTGCAATTAAATACACCATGTAGATGTTTATATTCAAAGTGTGTTTACAATGCCAATAAAGGTTGCATTTTTGTTCTCTGGTCAATGTTGGTTTTTAAAATAGCTGTAATTTATTTTTTTTTTGTCTCTTCTCCCCAAAATAACCCTTACACATACATGTAACATCTTTTGTGCTCCCTGGGCAGAGAATTTCTTGTACAGAGACTTTCCTTGTTCTCCACAAGAAAGTGTTACATTGATGCTGGGAATCATTTCCTGGGTCATTCAAAGGACAACACACACTGGAGGGAGGGTCTGGATAGTACTGTGCAGCTTTGTGGTTGGACACTTTCAGATCCATGAAGCTGAAGAGTGAAACGGGAATTCCTCCTTATGGTGCTTTATCCCTGTCCCCTTCTCAATCAGCGTTCTCTCCATCACCCCAGCCTCAAACGCCCCACAGCCCTATGACCATGCAGGACGGGGGGGATGAAGGGGATGGGAATGCAATCTGTGAATGGGAAGGAGAGAAGGGAGTGGTACAGACCAAGCAGAACTTTTCCTCAGTGAAGCCTGCGAAACAGAAGCAATGATCTCCTTGCAGACACGGCAAAGAGCCTCACAATCCCTACATGTCCACCTTCTCTCTTTTGCCACACTCCCTCTCTCTCACCCTCATCCATGAAGACTTATAAATGCAACTCTGTGTTTCCTTGATAATATATGAACAAACATAATAGTGGTTTTGATCATGTTTAATTTCATGCCTTTTAAGTCTAAAATCTTCGTTGGAGCATATAGGGGTCACGAGTGGTTCTAAAGTCCTGGAGAATCCCTGTACTACACAGTTTAATGCCATTCCATGTTGCAACCCACCCGATTAAACTCATTAAGGCCAGATACCTCAGACAAACCGGCTTCTTTTTTTTTACTTATACATAATGAAACTGTTCTTCTTAAAATGTGTTCAAATATGCAAATGAGACAACAATATATTAAATATGCACTAATTGGCATATTGCGATTTTCTTTTTTAACAAATAGATTAACTTGAAGTGACTTTTGAAGCTTTCCAACTATATATAATTCAAAGTGAAGCTATTTAAAAGAAACTTTAAAGTTGTTTTACCTTTTTTTGGAAGCAAAATCACCATTTTTGCCTGTGGTGCCTGGCCTTAAGCAGTAAAAACACTAGATTATAGAACAAGGGTCTCGAACAGTGTGATCTGAGAACCACTGAAAAACAGCTTACTGTCCTCAGGAGTTTTTATTGTAGTGGGAGTGAATGTCTGGTTTGGAAAGGAAAAGATTGAATACAGAAATACATTTGGATTATTTTTATTTCACAAGATTAAAGGTCATGCTTTAAACTGCAGTATTGTGCTGTATTGTCTATGACATTGACCATTCTATTATTAAAATAAGAGCAAGAAAAGTAAATAGAGCATGATTTGAGAATAATAACTGTGTAAAGGAATGAGGGCACACACACTCAATGACGTGGATTGGCACAAGCTCTAAGTACAAGTCCATGGACCTTGCGAAACAATATTTAGAAAGGTTTTACAGTGTGTGTTTTGGATGTTCAGAAAGGCCATCTTTACATCACAACAAGTCTGCTTTATATTTAATCAGTTATCAAAACCTAATTCAAAATTGAAAGCATTTAGCTGCCTCAGTGCTACTATTTCCTTTAGTACGGACTATTGTCACTTTTATTTGTAAACAATGATGTTATCTTCTTTGAAGAAATATGATTAAACAAAATTGCATTTGATTTCTTCACTTATTCATAACTGAAATTCAGTGGATTCTGAATTTTGAACCTGTTTGTACACAGTGATGGTTTGACCATTAACTATTTGCAGAACCGTTTTTTTGTTTCTCGCAGTTAATTCTGCTTCTGTGTGTAATTATGTGCACTCAGTATTGAGTTAGGTTTTCGTTTGAAAAGAAGGATTGAGGAGATGCAAATGGAAAAGGTGATTTGCTTTTTTCACGTCTTAACCGTGGTCCTGGAGTACTGCAGCTGCTCTCTATCAATAACAATCACAATGTCAGTGTCCTATCAAAAACAATCCTTTCACAGTGTCATCATTACGTACAACTGGAAAAACACAAAGGACTCCAGTCTTGGGAAAGTTATTAATTGCTGTCACTTTACATCTCCCTTTTCCCTTTCAATAATTTTGTAACTTTCTCTGCAATCTTTTCCTTGGAAACAGATGTGCCAAACTGAACTGAGCAGACTGCTGTGGACTGATATGACTGGTTGTTTTTTTTCAGTATGTATTTATTTCCCCTGTGCAAGTGTTGAATGCCTTTCTGTTGGAGTTTGTTTGTTTGTTTTGTTTTGTTTGGGGCCAGTTGTAAATGTTCTTTTTAATCTGACATTTTCTGGGATGCTGCAATGTCTCTTCATAAAATGAAAAATGTTATGTGAATATTTCTGCAAGATTGTCATGGGGGAGTGCAAAATGGCTGCCGTCACCGCCACTTATACATTGTTGGTGTTGTTTTAAACGATGAAAAAAATGAAATAAATCAAATGAATCGGGTTTGGATGTTTATTTGGCTGTGCAACTGAATGAGTTGAAATGTGCAGAGGTATATTTAATTTGATAAACTGATTAAGCAATAACTAACTAAAACTAACAGTGACAGGTATCATGACTGACAAAGTATGCATGAGAAACAAGAACGTAGTAATTATTCAAATTAATATATGATGTATATTACACTATTTTGTTTGTTTGGATAATTCAACCATCAAAAATTATTGCAACTATCAATGTTCTTTTCTCTCTCTTTTGCCATGCTTGTGTGAGCTGAAGCTTTGGCAAATGCCATTGGACTGTCACTGATCGCACTATCAGCCCTAATGAGAGCTCGGTCTCTCTCTCTCTCTCTCTCTCTCTCTCTCTCTCTCTCTCTCTCTCTCTCT
>JAOTRR010000018.1:14466048-14476205 GCA_028570945.1 Gogo arcuatus | reverse complement strand
ATACACACACACACACATATATACATATATACACACACACACACACACACACACATACCTTCCCCACTCCCATGGACAACTCCATATTCACAACAAAAACCATCTTGAACATCATATCTTCATCCCCTTCTTCCTGAGACAATGAACAAGACAAATGCACTCAGAAACAGACAGCCAAAGCAATTTGCATTAATGTGGCTGTGTAAATGCGTCATCAACAACAGACCTCATTTTCTAGTTTGTTGAAGTAGTACATTGCTGCCTCCTCAGCAGACACATTCCTTGTATGTAGGAGTGCCTAAGAGAAGCGGATAATATACATACACTTATATCAGTAAAACAAAAAAGCAGAATGGAACAACAAAAAATATAATATATGCAGTAGAGGTTTGTTATTTTCTTGTGACTTTTTAATTGTTTAAAAACACTTTCTTAGAATTGAAACATGGACTGTTATTCTTTTGCACCTTAACATTTTTTCTCCCTGTGTAATATTATGATATTAATCCAATAAAAATGGACCAAGACGGTCTAACATTTAAAATAACACACATTTATCATTTACTAGAAACTGAAAAGTATTGGGGCACAAAAATACAACATCTAGGCTTTAACTCAGATGATTTTATAATGCAATCTGAACTGAATTTTTCTGATTCTATAACTGACCCTATTTTATCTAGCATTGCCCTCTCATAGCTCCAGGATCCCTGGCTTAATCCGGAGTTTGGCTGTGCTAAGTTCTACCTAAATGTGTGTGTGTGTGTGTGTGTGTATGTATGTATGTATGTATGTATGGTGCCCCATCCAGGGTGTGTCCCAGCTTCGGGCTCAGTGTTCCAGGAATAGGATCCTGATCCACCACAATCCTGGCCAGGATAAAGTGGTTACGGAAGATGAACAAACGAAGTCTACAATAGCTGTCACTGCTGTCTACTTGTGATAGCGTCCACAGATATTACACTTGCAGTACTGGTGAACGGTCAGGCAGGCGGCTGATGCAGACCTGTCTGGCTGCCTCCTCAGGGATATCCAGTTCTCTGAGCTGCTGGAGGAAGACCGGGTTCACCTCCTGATGGACCGAGTCTGGAGGACATTGCTCAGATGACTCCATCACTTCACTTCTCTGCACAAAACACACGACTGGGAGTTAAAGGGATGGTTTAGCCAACGATCACCATGCACGGCTGCCTAACCCTGAATACCACAATCACGTATAAATAAATCTCTCGTTATATGACAGCCTGTACACGAGACTGTTTTATTCGCTAATGTAGTTAGCTTCAGCAAACAGCACGCATGCTCTATTAGCTGTCTGTGCACTTTAGCACTTGTCTCTAGTCACTGCCACTGAGTCGGGGAGATGCGCTCACGGACCAGGCCCTGCACTTGGTGAAAGCTTCACATAAAACACGAGCAATGAGTCGTATTTTCTATTAGCTATAACGTTACATACCTGCTGCAGCTCACACGCTAACACTGAACTCTCACAAAACCCGAGCACCGTCACGCGCTTTGCTCGCTAACAGGCGACTGTGCCTTTTTTTTTTTTACTTTGTCAAAAAAGTATACGGTGACATTAAGATTAAGCCACTTATCTAATTATCTTCTAGCGTTTGACTGAATATTTTATTCCGCTAGCTACGGCATATTTTTGTGCGAATGCGCATCTCCGGACACGCCATACTGCTAAGCTCCCGTTCTACTTCCGGGTCAGAGCGGAGGCTTTTTTTACTTCCCTTTTTAACTGTAAGAGAAATTCTTTTACAAATGTATTGTTATAGCACATGAATACAACCCACATATTTAAACTGTAATGCACATTATTTAAATGTGAACGACGATATTGACTTTTTAATTTGACCATTTCTTTCTTTAATTACTGAAGTTTGGATTAATTTCGAGTAAACAGGTCAAACAGTCTGATAACTATAAGAAGTGAATGATCCATTTTGTTAAGCAGTGATCCAGAAGGCCCTGAGAGCACCACCTTCATCAGAGCGAACCAAAAGCCTGAAGATGAATCTGCTAGTGATGAGAAGACAGAAATTCAAAAGGCTGTTGAATCTGCCAGCCCTCCCAGACAAAGCACACATGAGCTAGCCTCTTGGGATGCAAAAGGTTTAATCTAGAACCCTTACAGGTTCTTGAGCTTGTAACTGTGGAGAAACCCTACAGGTTCTACACAGAACCTGACAACAGTGTTTCCTCATCGGTTCCAAGCACACTCGAATCCTTAGCTATTAAGGAGCCATTTCTTTCCAAGTGTGTCCAGCTCATTGCTGCTGCTTGACTGTATATATGGTATTGATTTATTTATTTAGAAGATCCTCAACTCATGCACAATGAAGTTATGTAGATACATACACTCCCTGGTCACTTTAATAGGAACATCTGTAAACCTGCTCATTTATACAGTTATCCAATCAGCCAATAATGTGACAGCAGCACAGTGCATAAAATCATAAAATACAGGCCAAGAGTTTCAGTTAATGTTCACATCAAGCATCACAATGAGGAAAAAAATGTCATCTCTCTGTGACTTAAACTGTGCCGTGGTTATTGGGCTGGTTTGAGTATTTCAGAAACTGTGGATCTCCTGGGATTTTCACACACCACAGTTGCTAGAGTTTACATAGAATGGTGCAAAAAAACAAAACAAAAAACATCGAGTGAGCGACAATTCTGTGGAAACACCTTGTTGATAAGAGAAATGGCCAGATTGGTTTGAGCTGCAAGGAAGGATATAGTAACTAAAATAATCACTTGTTACAACTACAGTGAGCAGAAAATCATCTCAGCATACACAAAACATTGAACCTTGAGGTAGATGGGCTACAGCAGCAGCAGACCACATCAGGTTCCACTCGTGTCAGTAGCAGACTCACTCGGGCACAGTTGGCATGGGCACAGACTCATTGAAACTAGACAGTTGAAGAATTGAAAAAGACCAGGTGATTTTTTTTTTCTCTCTCTCTCATCTTTAACTGTCCAGTTTCACTGAACTGTTGCCCATGATAGCCTCAGATTCCTGTTCCTGGGTGACAGGAAAACATGCATTACCGCTTTTATGAATATCCCTGTCCAGATTTAGTCCCCTTTGCTGTTATTATAACCTCCACTGTTCTGGGAAGTTTCCTCTAGATTTTGGAACATTTCTGTGCGGATTTGTGCTCATTCAGCCACAACAGCATTAGGCACTGAGGTCAAGTGAGGAGGCCTGAGGCGCAGTTGCTGTTTCTGTTCATCCCAAAGGTGTTCATTGGGGTTGAGGTGAAGGCTTTGTGCAGGCCACTTGAGTTCTTCTACTCCAACCTTGGCAAACCAGGTCTTCATGGAGCTCACTTTGTGTACAGGAGCACTGTCATGTTGGAACAGGTTTGGGTCCCTTAATTCCAGTGGAAGTGTCCATATACTTTTGGCCACATACTGTAAATCATCTTGTGCAACTAGGATACCACTTGAAGTAATGTATTTCAGTCAAAAATACATTACTACAATAAGTTTTGTATTTTAGTACATACTCATATTTCAGTGTGTTTTATTGCAGTGCATGTGGCTGTGGTAAACTAATGTCAAGTAGTTAGCAAAGCAGTACATAATAGCTCAGGTTCTCCATAACTAGCAGGCTAACTACGGTCATGTTATCTTACCAATTAAATGTGGATTGGACAGTGTGGTACAAACAGTTGACACTTTTATTCAACCCAGTCGCATGGAAGTTTGTGTATAACACATTCATTATTACTGCATCCTTTCCACTAAAACTTTTAATAAATCTATACCCATTGTCAAAAGTCATTTTAATAAAGTTTAATTACATCATTTATTACACGTGTACATACAAAGCAGTTTAACAAATCCATCAGACACATAAAAATCACTTTATTCATGGGGTAGTAACTAAAAAGTTTGCTCCATTTTATTACTGTATTAATTTAAATGTTCTGAATACATTTCAATTTTTAGACGACTATACCAGGGTGTTGCACTGTTTAAGCATAGTAATAGTTTGGCCTACTCTTGGACCACTTTGCCTTACAGATGTGAAATTTACCTATTAAGATAAATACACATGAGAAAACAGGTATTTTTGACTGGTATGTAATGATATACGACATCAAATAACTAGACTTTAGCTGTTGCCCCTATGGTTCTGCTTAATAAATTTGAAACAACAATCCAACGCATTCTAGTATAAGCACAGTAAATCTTTCTAAGACCTGTTTCACTTGATAAATTGTGTAATATTTTGAAAGTCCATTGTCAAAAGTGTATGGCCTGGTTTATATTTCTGTGTTAATACATATTTGCGTCTGAACACAGAGAGGGTTTTTTTTTTTTTTTTTTGAGTACGATGTTCCTTTGTTCAACTATTTGACATAATATTATTAACCAGCATTAACAGGTTTCAGTGAAATTTCCAGCCCAACAACATCTCAAAACACACACAAAAGACCTGAAACTAGCCCTCAAAAATGTTGGTGTTGGAAAAGTGAGGCATGTTTCTTCATTTTCTCAGATTTGCTTTGGGAAACAATGCAAGGGCTGGGCAGCACAAACCCCTATGGGTCTCTAGTTGCACAATCATGGGACCACTAGATGCAATTATGACAATAACTCTATGAAAGCTAAGTGGGGCAGTGAGTGGACTGCCCCATGACTGTGCTATATCTAGAAACGTAAGCAAATGTGCAGAAAGTCGGATGATATCTGTCAAATAATGTTTTTGTTTTTTTGTTTTTTAAATCGTTGGTCCCTCAAAAGAGGTAACTAATATTAAAACGGAATTGTATTGGAATAAATTGTATGGAGTTGTGACTGCATGTTGTTGACTCTCAACTGCCTATTAAGGGGTTATTCACTATAGCATAAGTCAAGTGTAATAGCCTATCAAAATTTGTTTGAGGCTATGTTATTGTTAACGCAGGCCTGCCACACCAAAATGTATGGTCATGAGCCGCTGATGCTAAAAATTCTACTGCAATCATAAAAGACCTTGACGCTCTTAATGAACATCCCTTCAAAACACTGAGTACTTTTTCACTTTATATTATACAGCTGTGGAAAGTAATGGTTTGTAATCGCACTATCCTGCGTCACCCAGAAGGGGTTCCCTTTCGAGTCTGGTTCCTCTCGAGGTTTCTTCATGTCGTCTCAGGGAGTTTTTCCCTCCCGCTGTCGCCTCTGACTTCCTCATTAGGGATCAAAATCTATATCCATATTTTTGTAAAGCTGCTTTGTGACAATGTCTATGGTTAAAAGTTCTATACAAATAAAATTGAATTAAATTGGATGAAAATCAGCCATACCATTTTCCTCTGCGACCGGTGATGTCATCTCTCTTCCTGAACACAATGTAAGCACAGTACTACTGACTGGCACCAGGTGGTGCACTGAGACCGCTGTAGTCAGAGACGGTGTACATAGAAGAGGTGGCATTACATCTTCACAGGGTTGACTGCCGGGGCTCTAACAATTTGTTCTACCTTATCAAACTGTCACAGCATGCATTTATAATGCTTCATAAAACAATACCACAAGTATTTAGTGATACTTTGTCTACTTTATTACTGTGACCTTATCCGAAAATGCCTTCAGCAGAAAACTATAGCATGTAGTATTTACACTATATGGCCAAACGTATGTGGACAACTGACCATCACACCCATATGTGGTTCTTCCCCAAACTGTTGCCACAAATTTGGAAGCACACAATTGTCTACAATGTGTTCAGGCTGTAGATTTAACATTTCCCTTCACTGGAACTAAGGGGCCCAAACCTGTTCCAGCATGACAATGCCCTTGTGCACAAAGTGAAATTCATGAAGACATGGTTTGCCAAAGTTGGAGTGGAAGAACTCGAGTGGCCTGCACAGAGCCGTGACCTCAACCCCACTGAACACCTTCAGGATGAACTGGAAAACCGACTGCACACCAGGTCTCCTCACTCGACATCAGTGCCTGACTTCACTATATGCTTTTGTAGCTGAATGGAAAATCCCCACAGCCACGCTCCAAAATCTAGTGGAAAGACATCCTAGAAGAGTGGAGGTTATTATAACAGCAAAGGGGGATTAAATCCATATTAATGCCCATGGTTTTGAAATGGGATGTTCAACAAGCACATATGGGTGTGATGGTCAAGTGTCTACATATTTTTGGCCATGTTTTGTATGTCTCGATAGGTAGGACAACTTGTCAGAACACACAGAGCTCAGGAACATTGTTTGAAGCATTTTTTTCCCCTCAAATGACTCAAAAGTGCTCACTTTCCCACCTTTCACAGAACATCTGGGTGCAGGTTTCTACCTTAACTCTAAGCTTCTTGCATGTAAAATCATTTCCGATGATGGAAATAAAATGGATTAAACACAACACAAAAGATTAGTTGAGGAGCCATAATGAGCTGCTTACCACAGAGGTGGATTACTGTAATTCGAGGATATTTCCATGTTTTACAGAAGTATGACATACATCAGCAGAAAAGGGAAACAGCAGAAAAACTGAAAGTGTTACATAAATATTGTAATGTTTAGTCTAGAGAAGGTACACACTGCAAGATCTACAGGACTTGAATTAATGTTTCAGATTAGAAATTCAGTCAACTTCATTTAGAATATTTTATTAAATCTCCATATAATTTGTAAAAATTTTCACATACTGTTGGTAAGAAGCTACAGCTGAAAGACAATCATTACGTATGATGATATTAACAACATATTTTAAAACTTAAAGAGCCTGCTCTAGTCTACACATAATTTATATAACCTAATAATAGTTATAGCTTTATACTTCCTTCTGAAACTTCTGCACATATTTTATCTTGTACAATTACATCACACCACTAATTACATGTGTGGTCCATGTATCTTACATTTAATGTACCATTGAAGCATTTATGTATCACTAGTTCCAGATTTCTGCATATTAGCCTCTTTTTAAATGAACTGTGTTGTTGAAGTTCTCTCCCCCTTTCTATGTGTCTGTTTCAGGATGGATGCTAATCAGCTTTTGTTAAAATCAAATCAAAACAAACAAACAACACTAAAATTAAAATGGCTAGTGATCAATGCGCTTGTTGAAAATGAATAGCTGAAAGTTGCCAAAAACCTGTCTCCATAAACTGAACATGTTCTGTCTAGTGTGTATGTGAAGCAATGTAGTAAAATATTAGATCTATACTGTAGTATGAAGTAAACATGACTCCCACCCACCCACCCAAGCAAAAATACTTTTAAAAGGCTAATTATTCGGAGAACAGCTCCTCTCATACCATATAAAAGGAATGTTAGTGCAGAACCGACAATGTCCAAATATAGAGCATACTTCAGTCATAACACCTTACAGATTTACAAAGTTGTGTTCCTGCATACTGCCCTTCCAGTGATTCTTATACAATTTATATTTTTTTAAAAAACAAACTAAAATGTGGGGGAAAGTCACCAGCTATCTCTTTAGTGCCATACACAGAAAATACATTAAAACAAAAGACAAAATGTTGAAATAAATTCTAGTGCTAGATAAGAGATGACTGACAGTTTTTGCCTGTAATTTTCCTTTAGTATCAGAGCGCCTTTTAATGACCTGGACGGATGATATATACAGTCGTGGAAGAAACAGAAGATGCATGTTACATGTGCTAATATTAAATAAATAATAATCTAAAATGAAAAGATTCCACATTGATGTTTTACACCATGAACCTTCTGTCTTTCACTCCCTGCCAGTGACAACAGGCAGGAGAAATAAAATGACCAGAGACAAAACCCCCACTTCATTATATTAGTACACACTGTAACTGCTGCACGGAAGGGTGTAGTCTGCATATTGGCAAAACACAGAACGAATGGTGTAGAGAGAATCGGAAAGAGAAACACATGAGGAGGTAGAGAACGGCAGGAAGAAGCAAATGTTCCGTGAGGCACAGATTTTGTTTATGACCTGTACAAGTAATTTTCACGCTTTTTAAAGCCTTACTTGTCTCTAACTTGACAGGTGTCGTATTCCTCCTCAGTATATGTCTGCCTACGTGGAACAAAACTGCATTAACTTGCAGGACTGATTTTGAATGGCGTGAGTGGCTGGAACTGGCGAGACCACAATCGCTCTTTGTGTTGGGAAAATTGCAGTAGTCACCTGATCGAGTAGTGGAGGAGACGGACAACACGGCTGTTCCTGTTGCAGTGACTTCACTCATGTCCCACCACACCGGTACATGCCCTCCTTGTTTTCTCTTGAAGGACCATCAGAGAACTGCCTCTTGAACCTGTTCCATCATTGTGAGGACGCCGAAGAGCCTCCAATTCACTAATCTCTCAAATAATGACAGAAACCGTGTAGTCTTATCACACACACAGTCCTCTTTTCCTATGTAAAGTGGCAGTGTGTTTACTCCATCGTTGAAGTCAACACCCACGGTGCTGTGGTTCTCACTTGCTGCTTCTACACAACTCTCTGCAGTAACTACATACAGTAGGTCCATTCTTCAGTGCAACCCATGTCTTTCACCTTCTCCTTATTTCTTTTCCCTCCTATCAATCATCTCAGCATGACCTCTTAATTACAAGTCTGTCACTTTGTTTTCCACCGCGGCTGCGATCTGTTGAAGTCGATAACCAAGCTGCATCTTCTGAGCTGTGGTGTCCTCTTCTAAGGCAGTGATGATCTGAAACACACAGAATCGGTATGTTAATTAAACCTTCTTTCTCGCCACTTCCTCTAATGTCCACGCCTAATATTACTATTCATACATACCTGGTCATAATATTTGTTGATATACTTGTACAGCTCATGCAGGGCCACTAGGTAATTCAGCTCTCCTGAGTAATTCTATGCAGAAAGACAGGGAAGTCAGGAAAATGTCTTCCTATACACTGCAGGAATCAGGACTTCTCTGATTAAGATATATAAAATGAAGGCTGACGAGGTAAAGGATTCCACTTACCCTGGAGAGCTCAGCTAAAGCAGAGTTCATCTCCTGATCACTAGCTGGGATGGTTTGTCTGATGTCAGCATAGTACCTGAGATATTTGGACAAACTGAATTATAAAGTAAATACTGACTCAAACAATAATTAATTTCAGTTTAGGATTTTAAGTCAAGTGCCTGGTTCAAAATCAAATATTTCCATATTCTGAAGGACATGCAAAAACAAAACAAAACAGGTTTGTTCATCATACTTCTCCACCATCTGCTTATAACGAGGAATGTCTCTGGCATATAGCAGCTTGTTGATGGGGGAGTCCTGAAGAAGAGAAAGACAAGATGTAAAATGAAAAGGAAAACAATCAACAAGGTTGATGTGTTTAAAAAAAAAAAAAAAAAGGCTTTGTGGTAAATTGGTTTAATTTCACACTGAAAATATGAGAGAAATCTAATAGAAGCTAATTTATCCTAAGAAATTTAGAAGTATTTAAAAAAACAAAACCATGTTTTACAATTATTGCCATTCCTTGCATGTTCCCCTTTCTATTTTGCTTTTTTGAGTTCACCAGAGTGTTTAGGAACTCTTAAGTGGTTAGCAGTTACTTCCTGGTTCACTGAGGTATAAAAATGAGGTGATGGAGGTCAAATTCACATTCATCAACATGGAAACAATAAATAAATAAATAAATAAATAAATAAATAAATAAATAAAATGAAACAAGACCTTCATAAATCAGGCAATAGATATAAAAAAAAATACCCATATCCATTCGTGCAATAATTGAGAACAAGTGTAATGCACCTCAATGGAAAAGGATGCAAGTGCATTTTGCCCCTGGGTATTATAGGGGGATGGTTAGAGACACAAACATTTTTCCAAGGATTATGGTTGGAGATTTGGAGAAGATAGTTGGGGTCAAATATACTTGTGGGGCGCACTGCAGAGGAGAGTCCACAGGAGAGGAGCTGAAGAGATTCTGTACTGAGGAGTGGTCACAGGTTTTTTTTGTTTTTTTTTTGTATTCTCCAATCTCATCAAGAATTATAAGAGAAGACTCGGTGCTGTTAGGTTGGCAAAAGAAGGTTGTACAAAGTACTAAATGCAAGGGTGCCAATAACTGATACATGTGGCTTTGGTAAGAAAAAAAAATTGATAAGGTTTGACTTAAAAGTTATTTCTCTCAGTTTCAGCATGAAATTAAGCTAATTAACCACACAGATATATATAT
>JAOTRR010000018.1:14341666-14355004 GCA_028570945.1 Gogo arcuatus | reverse complement strand
GGGTGCATGACTTTTTTTTTTTTTTTTTTTTTTTTTGGCAGGGCAGTGTGCTTTCTGATGTAGGCAGGAAAAGAAACTGGCTGGGTTGTCATTTCAGAGTTTATGGGTTGATACGCACTCCAGATTCCCAAGTGTATGTACACAAGCACAGAAAAAGTGAGTTTTTGTCCCCTTTATATATGTCCCCTACTATAATATATTGTGAAATAATTAGCTAGATAATGTTAACGTTAGCAAACTCAGGGAATCGTAATACTGGAATTATTTCAATAAACATCAGTAAAATAATTGCCAACGATGTTTATATAAGCTATATATTAAATTACTGATTTGCATTTTCAGATGAGTTTGTTAAAATATTTCCTCAAGAAGAGAGAGATGCCTGATATCGATGAAGGTTAGCTAGGGAGGGGCTCAAGGAGATTGGCTAAGACATGCAAGGGCTTCTGGAGTTATTTTGGCTGTATGTTTGGGGTTGTTGTCTTGTTGAAACAGCCATCTTCTCCCCAGATTCAGTTTCTTGCCCGATGAGCTTAAATTCTCCTTTAATTTGTATTTCCTATCATGACATTTAATGCTCTGGTATCATTTGTAGAGAATCATCCATATCATAATGCTCCCATCTCCATACTTCAGTGTGGGTGTGGTGTTCTTGGGGGAAACTCTTCTTTAACCAAACATGACCAGCTAAATTATTTGAATGAGTTTTTTTTTTTTTGTTTTGTCTGACCAAAAAGTATAGTTTCAAAAGAGTTCTGTTTTGTCTGAATGCTATTAGAAACACATCTCTCTGCTTCTTTTTTTTAGCAGTAGAGTTTTGTGTGGGGTGCCGGAACAGGGATGACTTTGGTGCACATTATTGCCTATTGTTCTGTGTAACTGTTGCTCCTGCTGCTTTCAGGTCATCCTGCAACTCTTTTTGAGTGACTGCTGGCTTACCGCACTTACTAGTCTGAGAGTTTATTGTGAAATCGTGCGTGGTACACCTGTCCAGGGATGATCAGTTGTAATTCCATGAACTGTCCTCTTGCATATTATCAAACCAGTTGCACTAACTGAGTGGGATCTTCAGGGTCTTTGTTAGGGCTCTATAGATTTTTCTATTTGTGGATTTAATAATGTTGTCCCTGAGGACATTAGGAAGCACCCTTCACCATGATTGCTTGATGTGTTAGAAATCTTCTGAACAAATGGCACTGTCATTATAAAAGATGCAATTTGCGAAAGAATATTTTTGCCAAATTTATATCTGGAACCTGATTTATTTTTATGTAACCGTTACATACACATTTTTAATATAGTGTCTGAATACGTTTTCCCTGTCAATTTTGTTTTTTAAACATTTTTATGGTTGAGTACATAATTTTTTTGTTTGTTTACTATTATAAAGTAAGACATATGTGTGAATTTGAAGCAGTTATATGCACTGGAAGTATATTAAACAAAAACAAATCTGTCTGAATACTTATTTCCTCTCACTGTATGTTTTGTTACAGAACTGGCTTGAATTGTATAGTTTCTAGCTTGTGGTAGGGAAGTGCACAAGTATTCAAATAGCTAGTTAACCGTTTGCAACACCAGACTGGCAGTATTCTGATGCAGAGAGTAGCAGTGCCGTGGTAGGCACAAAAGAAATAATATATTTCCAATAATGCACAGTACAGCAACTTAAAGTTTAAAACGCCAACCGGGTAACTTATGTTTCAGATGTAGTTTATTTTGCACCAGACATGACGCAGCGGAAATTGTCTTCACGGCTCAACGGCGTAATTCGTTTTTCACCAGCCACATTTTTGTGTTTTCACTGGTTCAGGGAATTATGCAAATATACACTCACTGTCCACTTAATTAAGAATTCCTGCACATTTATTCAGTCGGTAAATCATGTAGCAGCAATGCAATGCTGAAAATCATGCAGATGCAGGTCAAGAGCTTCAGTTCATATCAGACAGCAGAACGGGGGAGGAAAATGTGATCTCGGTGACCTTGACCTTGGTTCGAGTATTTCCCTGCTGAATTGCTGATCTCCTGGGATTTTCACACGCAACAATCTTTCAAGTTTACACACACAAAAAAACATTGTGAGCAGTGGTTCTGCAGATGGAAACGCCTTGTTGATGAGAGAGGTCTGAGGAGAATGGCCAAACTGGTTTAAGCTGCCTGGTTGTCTAGGTCACTGGTTCTCAATCCTGCTCTGCATGTTTTCCATCTTTCCCTACTCGACCTGCCTGACTGAACTCGTCAGTGGCACTTTTGATTAGCTGAGCACACCTGATTTAATCAAGAGCATGTTAATCACACTATCTTCAATCAGGTGTGTTTTTGGTTTGGAGCAAGGATAGATAGAAGATATGCAGGACAAGGGGGCTCCAGGAGGAGGACTGACAAACACTGGTCTAGGGTAACTGAAATAGCCACTCTTTTTACAACCGTGGTGAGCAGAAAAGCATTTCAGAATGCACAACACATTAAACCTTGAGGTTGACTACATTGGGCTCCACTCCTATCAGCCACGAAGAGGACTCTGGAGCTACAGTGAGAATAGGCTGACCAAAACTGGACTGTTGAAGATTGAAAAAAGACCAGGTAGTGTTTTTCAGATCTGTGCAGTTTAAGTGAACTTGTCTCACTGTAGCCTCATATTTCTGTTCTTGGCTGAAAGAAGTGGACCCCAGTGTGGTCTAATGTTCTAGCTCATAGAACTGATGCTCACTAGATTCCCCCCCACCCCATATTGTGTAAGGTCTAGAGCCTGGTGTGTGTGTGTGTGTGTGTGTGTGTGTGTGTGTGTGTGTGTGTGAGAAAATCCCAGGAGATCAGCAGTTATAGAAATACTCAAACCAGTCTGTCAACACCAACAATCATGCCACGGTCAAAATCATTGATATCACAATTTTCCCCCATTCTGATGGTTGATATGAACGTTACCCGAAGCTGCTGGCCCGTATCTACGTGATTTTATGCATTGCACTGCTGCCACATGATTGACTGATTAAATTCCATGAATGAGTAGGTGTACAGGTGTTCCTAATAAAGTATCTGGTGAGTGTATTTTACTAAGATGGTGTACTGTTAACTATAGAGTTAGAGTTAACTATTAGTGCTAGAATGCACATTTGCTGCATCTTTTATTTGCAAAAAAACTTGCAGTTCAGTTCAACAGTCACTCTGTTTGTGTCTTTCAGATAATGGGACATGGACTCAGTTGTGGCTGGTGTCTGATTATCACGAGCATGGCTCTCTGTTCGACTATCTGAACCGATATTCTGTCACCATCGAGATCATGATCAAACTGGCGCTTTCTGCTGCCAGTGGCCTGGCACACCTGCATATGGAGATCCTGGGCACTCAAGGTATGTGTGAGGGGGTGAGAGATTTGGAAAATGCAAGGCAGTCGAATCACCAGATTATTTTGTAGTGAATTTACCAGTCAGACGTCTGGTAGTAATAAGTTGAAGCTGCTTATCCTATGTTCATAAACAATTTGCTATTTGTTTTAGAAGTAGGACTGACAAAGGCTCTTGTCTGTCTCGTGGCACATCTGTTTATTAAGTCCAGTTGCCTTTGTTTTTTTATTCCTAAGCATTAAAAATACCTTGGATGATTAGACACAGGTCAAGTAAGAATGTTTTTGATTTCCGTAATTTAATGGGATTCTTTCTCTTATCAATCAGGTAAACCTGGTATTGCTCACCGTGACCTGAAATCAAAGAACATTCTGGTAAAGAAGAATCTCACGTGTGCCATCGCTGATCTGGGCCTCGCAGTACGCCACGAGTCTGTCACAGATACCATCGACATCGCCCCCAACCAGCGCGTGGGCACCAAGAGGTAGACACACACACTCCACCCACACATATAAACTGTCTGTCACAAAAGTGAGTCAAATACCACCAAATATTGTAGTATACACTGCTTGTGTGTGTCTGAACAGTTTGGTGTGTGTGTGTTTCAGGTACATGGCTCCTGAGGTGTTGGATGAGAGTATCAACATGTGCCACTTTGACTCCTTTAAATGTGCTGACATCTATGCGCTGGGGCTGGTGTACTGGGAGATCGCTCGCCGCTGCAATGCCGGAGGTGAGACCAGCCTGAGGAAGAAGGGTATTAACTCTCTTATTAAGACACCGGGATAGTTATGTTAGCACAACACGCAACGAAGCTAAAGAGTGGGCTACAAGAATTGATGTTTTCTGAGCACAAGCCAAAAAGCGGAGCTACACGACAGGAATCTGAGCTACTTAGAAGCCACTGCTGTGGTTTAAGGCTGATTTGTTCTTTCTCTTATGAGGGCAGCATGCTTGCAATCAGTTGGCCTGGAGTAGTGCACGTTAGGCAGAGAACAGCTTGGAAAGAGAGAAATAAAAGGCTGAGGCTGTTTGCACCTAGGTGAAAATAGAAATTTATACTGTTTGAAGAGGCAGACAGCTAAGGAAACATGCAGACAGGTGGAATACACATTTTTTCCTTTTGAGATGGACGTTACCTTTACGTAACATATATTCATACGTATGTAGTAGGGCTGGAGAGTATGTAAGGAGTAAAACATGACATGGTGTGCTGTTAAAGGAAATTAATGAACAAACGGGTGTGTGATGCAGTCCAATGCAAGTGGAAGGCTGTTACCACCCAAGAGTTGATTGTTTTCCAATAACAGCACATCCCAAAGTGTTTTATTCTTCTTATACCACTGCAGTTTGCCCACCATTATGATTTTTATTCATTAAAGTATGTCACGTCATATTTGTTTCTTCCTATTACCATTTGCACAGTCGTTCCTTCACCAGTCTCTTTTTTTTTTTTTTCTCTCTTGGTGTTAATTAGAGAAACAAATGCAACTTGTCATGTTGCCAATAAACTGCAAAATCCAATGTCCTATAGACGTTACTGTCTTAGAATACTTAAAGTTAAAGCCTTACCTGTGACTGTTATGAAGCGCTGATACTGGACACTCTTTCCAAAAATGTTAAACATCTTACAGAACACTTTACTATATCACCAATTACATTACATTACATTTTTAAATCTGTTTTATGGAGCGTCCACTAAACAAGTCCCTGGCTGCATCCGAATTCTCAGTATGTATTAACGATGGTTGAGTACGTGCTACCTGACCATAACTGTAGTATGTTCTATAAGTATGTGAGCAAGTAGTAAGGACACAAGTTGGACGTACTCCGAACTGCTGAATTGCAACTGCAGAAATGTTTAAACAATTCCTGATACATTTGTACACCGCTGCAACATCCAACTTTGCTTCAGACAGCCATCTTCTTTCTATTTTTTCCGGGGGAATTCTTCTTCTTCTGTTATTCGGAGGCTGCAGCTGAATTATGGGATAACGTAGTGTGGTATGTTTGCATACCGTGTAGCGTATCATTTGACTACTATTAAATGCCTACTGAGTATTCAGTCAGACTAAATGCTACTGTTTGTGTATTTATAGTATGGAAGTATGTGTATCCGGATGCATCTTCTATGTGAGTTGTTTCTATAGAAACAGTGAAGTATTAAAACGAGGGCATTAATGTAAACCTTGTAGCCAGCACTACTGCTGTTAGAAATTTAATCAACACCTTCTTTCCAGTAAATTTAAGAAGTTAACAGTGCTGTGATATAAGACTATATAATGTCAGAAATCGTCATAATACACTTTTCTGAGATATTGTAGGTATTGTTGGTAGTTTTATAACAATTACATACTCTATTAGATCAGCTGATTTGATGTTACAATTTTATACTTTTTAAAATATTAGAAATTATGTTCCGATTTTTCAGTTTGTATTTATTGTTAACGAACCTGCATATTGTGATTACATGTAATGTTTTGCAGAAATGTCTTTCAGTTGTGTGTGTGTGTGTGTGTGTGTGTGTGTGTGTGTGTGTGTGTCAGGTATCCATGAGGAATACCAGCTCCCCTACTATGACCTGGTCCCCTCTGACCCATCCATTGAGGAGATGAGAAAGGTGGTGTGTGACCAGAGGTTACGACCCAATGTACCCAACTGGTGGCAGAGCTATGAGGTATGCACGCGCGCACACACACTAAGCATATTGCCCACCAGATGGATGTAAATATCAGCCCTCTCACTGCCCTCTTCCTGTCTTTCAGGCCCTGCGTGTGATGGGGAAAATTATGAGGGAATGCTGGTATGCCAATGGTGCCGCTCGACTGACCGCTCTGCGCATCAAAAAGACCCTGTCTCAGCTCAGCGTGGATGAGGATGTCAAGATGTGAAAGAAGCCTAAGCAGAGTGACGGTCAGAGAACACTAACAGAAAAAAAAGTGTACAAAATTACTACTACTCCAAACTATCCTGCCAGTTTGAGAAAATGTAACGCTGTCAGTCGAGTTGTGACGCGGCCTACCTCACCCACAAAGCCAAAACTACTAACAAAATTGTATTGCATCATATTCTTGAACTCAACTGCTCCTCCATCCCTTTTTAATGTATGGCTACAGAGTGCAAGTTCTGATCCTACTGATCTACAGCGAGTACTGCTGCCTCTATAATAGCTGTAATATCTGATAGCAAAACTCTCTTCTCATGGTATTGCTGTTTAATTTCCCAAATATTTCAATTAGCCCCATATCAGCAACTCGCAGCAGAGAGCACTTTTAACTCGAATATAGTGTGAACTCCTAACATGTCACTGAATCCAGTTCTGGGCTGCTGTCTTGTCGAGAAGTGAAATTTGAATGTGGGTTTGTACAGATCTTATTGCACTCCATCCGTCTCGCTTCTGTAGGAACGTAGGTTGTATGTGTTAATCGTGAGCAGAGTATCTTACTTGAATGCAGGTGCTATTTTGAGCTTTAGCTTTTGGTATAATCGGGATGCATATAATTTTACCCAAACCTCAGATTTAAAGCGAGGGTTAAATACACAGATTAGGTAGGTGACTCCAAGGAAAGCTGACACCTATCTGGAAAAATATTTTAAAAAAATATGTTGGGTTATATTCTGGCACTACTGATGTATGTATTCAGTGGAGTGACTTCAGGAAAGCTGGACAGTGCCTAAAATGTTTTTTTTTGCTCTTGAGACATGAATTAATCTGTTATTACTGCATTCATTCATGGATGACCTGTGTATTTCGTGTGTGTGTGTGAACTGGATATTTGGCATCTCTCTCTTTCTATGACTCATTCACACACTTGGTGAATGGTACATTTGTGTATTTATTTTTGATTTAACTTTCTCCATTTGCTCTTTTTTTTGCTTTAGTGTCATTCGATTTCTCCTTTACTCCATAAGTAAAGCTAAATGTATATAGAACGTATTTTTGGAAAGGTACAGCAGCATGTATCTCATTCCCTTTCCCATTTGGTTTTAAGTTGATTAGATACGAAGCTAAGTTCAAGTGTTGGGGTGATTTTTAGCTGCTCTCACACTTGATTGGTGGGATGAAGCTGTCTGAAGATTAACCCAACACGCTGGTGAATTTTCATTTTTGGTTCTACATTTTCACTTATCACTGTAGCATCCCGTAGCAACAGTATGACCAATTTAACAGTATCTATTAGGCAATATGCCTTTTAACCACGAAAGCACTGGAAATGTTGAGTAGACGAAAGGTTGATGCAATATTCACAGGGAGTGCGCCAGGTAGGTCGAATTTACTGTACCTACATGACAAACTGAAACTTGATGGTGCATTAGTACTGTTAAAAGTACACTGGTGTAGTGTGCATGTGGAGACAGGATGAGCTGTTAAACCTTACCTTATGGAGTGGCCTCAGCTCTTTGACACTGTATTTTTGACTACTGTACCACACAAGAACCTTTTATATAATCAGTACTACTGCCCTGCTCCTGCTCACGCTCCCTTACTCTTCTTGATATGCAAGTTGTAAATAGTTTGTATGTATGGTTTTTTTTTTTTTTGTTTTGTTTTTATCCTATAGACAATTCTTGAAGCTTGCTGTATTTTTGTGATGAACTTATTTTGTTGTTGTTGTGTACACTCACAGGTACTACTGATCTCTGATAATTCTTTCTCTCTCTGTAGAATCTTCAGTCTTAATGATCGGTATACAGATACTCACTGTATAAATAGGACGCATAGTCGTGTTAAAGGATGAAGAGTTCTTAGGATTCGATGCCAACTTGGCATGAAACTGTTCATCAAAACCTCTCTAGCATGTGAAAGCCAAAAATAATATTTATGGAGAGTTGGTTGTCTTTTACGTGGTTCTTATTTTCTTATTAAGAGACTCTTGTTTTTGTTTTGTTTTTTTTAACTTGGGAAAACCTGTATGTGTTTATTACACTGGATTATACACTACTGAATACACTACAGTACTCCAAAAAGATTAAACACAAAACCCATACTACTGTCTGTGCTCTGCTGATCCTGAAACTGCTCTTCTGGTGTAGCATCAGCCAGTTGTGAAATTGTTCATTTTTTAGGTACAGATAAGATGATTGTTCATGTTTATTTTTTTGTCTATTTGATTTCCTTCCTATTGTGCAGTGGTTTTTTTTTTTCTCTTCCCCCCACTTTGGTTTCACCTCTCCAGCTGAAAGTGTATGTACATATATTTATAGCTTCCTGACAAAGTTTCTGCTGCTGCTGTGTTTTGGAGGCATGAGCATAGTCAGGGTTATAATATTTATGAATATAGGTCGGCTCCTGTTATGCTTCTAATTCAGAAGAGACCTGTGTAGCTATGATGCCTGAAATGCCTCGTTGTTATTCTAATACACAGGCTGGATATGAGCCTTCGTTCCTATGTATTACTATAAGGAAAGGTGTATATTGTAACAGATTGACCTTTGACCCTGCAGCCTGTCTGCTGAGTATAATCTCAGTGAGCTCCTAAACCCAAATCAGTCTTTTCAGGAATTGTTTCCAATCATGTACATAAGTAATATACAGTAATAAAGACATTTTCCTACATTCAAGGCTCCTTCATTTACATCTAGTCTTTTCACACGCTTACTTTCCACTGTAACCCTGTGTGTAGTTATGATGGTGATATGGGGTGTCCATCATGTCATCATGTCCTGAAAGTTGCACATCAGCCATTTAAAACTTAATTGATACAGGACAGCTGAGAAGAATTTTTTTTTAAAAAACACTTTTAAACCTAGCATGTGGCCTAAACAATACTTCCATTTTAATACACAAGATTTGAAATATTTCCACCATAATTACACTTCTAACACACTTAACACTTTCACAAAAAAGATGCTTTAGATAAGGAACATAAGTTCAAGGTTTGCACATATGCTTCCAAAAAAAAAAAAAAGGCTAGGACTTCTGATGACATCAGGTTTGTTTTTTGAGATGTTTTTGCTGAGCAGTGGGAGAGCAGACGTAAGGGCCGAGTGTGTTCAGACGGTTGCTGTAAATCAGTGTCATCTTTGCGCACAATTTTCTAAAATCAAATAATTAACATAACATTATAGAGTAAATGTATTATTCTTGATGTTACACATTAAATGTTTTTTTCAAAGTCTTCAGGCGTAAGTATAACTTTTTCTCAAGTTTTCAGTTTCAAACTTCTGAACCCAAGTACTTTGTTGGAAATGTGCTAGTCATCCACAAATATATGAAACCACAAAACCAAAGCATGTTTAAGAGAAAAAGTTTATTTCAGTCATGCATTATAAATTGACATGAAATATAAAATGTAAATATTTATATATACACATTTGTATACACATTTCATTAATGAAGAATAAACCCAAAAAACCCCTGCTAATACAGTAGAATGGTCATTTCCCTTTCCTATGGTTTGGGCAAGAGCCTTCCATGACATGAACCCTAGAGGAAGAGCTGTCAATATTTACTAAACAGATCCATCAGCCACACTCACCATTAAAGATACTGGTCTTTCAAGGTGTCCAAATGTAATAATGCAAATAAACTGGCATTTATCATGAATTTGGTTTAGAAGAATTTAGGTTGAAGCCAGAATGAGAACAGTTACAGCTTTACCAGCTCTAACAGGGTTAAAGCACTGTTTAAAAATGTATTATATGGAAAACTACAACACTCCACTGTTTGCCCATTCAAACAACACTTCAGGTTTGCCTTCATGCTCGTTCCAAAACACCAAAAGTATGAATTTGCTGCACTGTATTTTATAAGCATTCACTTCAACCATACCATGAAAGACGATGTGAGACAGATGATATGCAATACTAAAAACTCGCGCATGCGCGCGCACACAAAAATAGTGTTAAGATTTCATTAGCTGCTAATTTTAAAATCGTGTTGAATAGCAAAGTTCCAGATTTTCTGGACTGTGAGATGAAAAAAAAAAAAGTTCAGTCGAGATTCTTAGGACAAAAAAAAAACCTAAACGGAGTGGACTGGATACTACAGCAAAGGTCACTAGACGACAGGTCAGTAGCTAATATTAGAGAATGTTTACAAGGACCCATATGCTTCAAACATCTGTACAGAGTCGTCTTCCTTCAGAATATAAAATCCTCTCTCTCCTTTTATGTACATCATCCCATATTTTGGATGAAGTGGATCACAATTACTCTTAACAAGACATGAACCAGAAGTAAAGTAAAAGCCTATTTAGGTACATACTACTGGAAATTATGCCTTGATCTGCCATTGAAACATCAAGTAAATGGGGAGTGACATTTCCACATCCCTTCCATTGCTACACCGTGTGTAATAAATAAACAAAACTGCTAGTATGTGGTTCTGAGTCATGAAAAGCTGCATGTTTCAGTGGGCTTTAGAGCTGCTTCAGGTTTTACAGGAAGAGGATTTTGGTGTGCACTTTGCTATGATTGCAGGTGTGCTTCACTCCTTACACATCTGTATATTACTCTTTTTCACAGGTATTCTCGAGAGAGAGGAAGAGAAGAAGGGCGAGCTCATCTTTTTCTCTAGACATAAAACAGGTTGTTGACACGTCAACTTAAATTAGAAAACAATCTGGATTTTATCATTACCTAAAAGCAGAGGCTCGTGGGAGATTTTGCTTTTCACTCTACAAGCTAAGATTAGATGAGTCCTTGCTGTTTGTTTGTGATTGGTCTTTGCAGGAGCATCGACTGGCTTACTTCGCTTTGCTTTGTTAGCTCCAACTTCTCAGCAACCACCTCTCTCTCGTCTCGCCTCTTCCTCTCATCTCACCTCTCAAGCAGAGTCTAGATAAAAGGTTGAGGTTTATCACTTAGTGTTTCCAACTGCACTCTGAATCAAGGAAACATGTTTTTAATCAATAACGAACATTCCAGAAACATTTGGGGCGGATATAAGATGCACTTTAAAGCACATGGTATTTTAAAGCAGTCTTACCGGTGTCTCCATTGGTGAGCACCAGAGCCTGAAGAATATCTGAGAGAGAAACAATGCCTTTCACCACCTCGTGATCGTCTACTATCACTAATCTGTGCACCTGAAAGAACATGGAGCAGAGGGAAAGAGTGGCAAAAATCATTTATGCTTTAAACCAGTTTAGGAATATCTTTTGAAACGTACTTTACAGTGATTCTACCCTTGAGTAGTTAAACAAAACGATGTAGAAATACAATTTTCTCTTATTAAAAAGCAGGTAATCCTTTTATATCCTCATGACTGGTAGAGCATAGTGTAATGGTACCATTATTGTAAATTTCTTTAACACACTATACCATCATATTAAAAAATAATCTCAGCAGAAGTGTGTGCTCATTTGTGTTTCACCTCTGCCTCCACCAGTCTGCTGATGATGGCCTCCAGTGTCTCATGTGCTTGACAGGTCAGAACTCCCTCAAAGTACTGAGAGCGATGCTGAAGAGCCTTTGTGACAGTAATATCCAGGTTGTTATACGTCTTTTCTGCAGCCAGGTTCTTTTAGCGTAAAAAGAGTAAGAGACAAACAGATCTGTGAATGTGGACTGAAAACAGAGGTGGTGGTGAACTCTGCCTGACTGATCAATAATCAAGCCGGAGGCTTTAAATAGACACCAGTAACCTACATTGACCCAGCATGGTCATCACACACACACACTTCAACAATGTCAATTCAGTGTCAGTTCATCTGTCCTGACTGACACCTACACTACTCACTGACTCCACACACAAGCAGGGAGAATGTAAAACTGGCTATTTTTGGATATTCTGCAGCAAGGAATAAATCTTCCATGGAAGTCACACACCATCAAAGTGTATACAGTTTACAGCACAGTCCGCAGTCACACAGGTGTTACTCAGTGAGATTATTCGCTGTTCTTCACACGCTTTTCATTTAATTTACCCAAATCAAATGTCTCTCTGTATGCTAGCTCAAAAGCAAATAGCTAACACTAGCTTCACTGCACAAGTCCAAGTGATCTTGTATTATCCAGCGTATGCGTGTTTGTGAGGTGATGTCAAATATGTTAGAAAACACCAGATTAAAAAACACATAAAAAGCCCATGGTCTAACAGCAGTTAAATTTTCATTTAAGGCAGCCTTTCACTGGTAAAAATAGAAATCACACAAAAATTGATAACCTTTCAGAACCCACATACACAAACAACATTTAGAAACTTACTATGACGTCAAACTTGGAGTATATGTCAACCACCCTTCCTGTGTGGAGAAAAGGGGGCGGAGGGGGCAGAAGGGAAAACACAATCTGCAATTAACTGCCATCAAACATCATAATACAAACCATTCTACCCCAACTCTCTGCTCTCACACAATCATCTCCGAGTCTTACCATTATCATCGACTACAGGCAGGGCAGACACCCTCTGGTCGACGAAGATTCCCAACGCCGTGTAGAGCGGTGTGTCGGTGTGGACCATTGCAATGTTCTGGAATGTTCCGATGTTGAGTTCTTCTACAGACTTTGATAGGAATGCTGGTTTGGGCATATCTGAAATCTGAAAACAGCCACGAAGGGATTAAAGATTAGCTTGAAATGATTGTGCCAGCTCAATCACTCTGAAGCATAAAACATCATGTTAATGTGACATTAATGGTTTCTTCTGAGCGTGTTACAGACTGTGAGGTTCAGTGTGCCTCATCCACCCACCCACAAGGCACATGGAGGACGCTAGACTATGGAGTATATCTTAATGTTTATTTTGTATTTTAAAACATTCTAAATATTTAGAGTGAACTTGTCTTTAATTACTGCTCTACCATATGATATTAAACATGGTGTCCATGGGCTGCTTCCAAGCACCTGCAGCTCTTCCAACACACCAAATTCACACCATGATGGCCTTGGTACTAGCTGAATCAAGGTGGCTGGAACTGTTATAAACTTGCCTGGAAGAGGACCCGAGTTTATTTTGCCCCCACAGACAGTGAGGAGGATGGTAAGAGAGGCAAAAAAAAAAAAAATCCCCAAGGATCACTGTTGGTGAATTACAAGAAAAAGTAAA
>JAOTRR010000018.1:14231722-14246118 GCA_028570945.1 Gogo arcuatus | reverse complement strand
ACACACACACACACACACACACACACACACACACACACACACACGTGTGTACAGGAGTCGTTTCTGTAAGATTTTACAAATTTCTTTTCGTACAGTGATAGCTCAGTGGATAAGACCTTGGACTTCTGCTCAGAAGGCACTTAACCCTCCACTGCTCACTTTGTATAGATGAAATAATAATAATAATGTTAGTCGCTCTGGAGAAGGGCGTCTGTCAAATAATGTAAATGTAGGTAAATAATTTAATTATAAAGAGAGTCGATGTTGTCCTTACCTTTCCACCAATGCCTCTCTCTTCGCTAGCAGTTCGTAACATCAATGTTTCTAATAGTAACTATGCCAGAAACGACCGGGTTGTTGTAGTGACGGCTCCGTGGCCAAGTAGGGACATGTCTTAGGTTATTCCAGCCCCTTGGTGCTAACAGCCAATCCCATGGCGCGATTGCGCAGGTAATGCACGCGCTCAGGCAGATGTCAACCTGTAAACAGCAAGCAGCTCAGGTGATAATAGGGGATTTTACTGCTGTTGTTTCGGTATACTGCTGCCAGCGTATGAGGAAGTAGGTGTACATTTTAGAGGAAGCTGTTTTGTAGTTGAGGCGTGTTCTATAAACCGGTAAATAGGCTAGATTTCGTGTTTATGGCCATGTTTACAACTCTCGTCTTTTTAACGCGTCTTTCCCTATTTCTGACTACCTCATTTGGTTAGAAGATTTATTAGGCAAGTAGCGTTGAAATAAAAGTAGTCTCGTCAACAGAAACTGTTTGATCACCATACTAGTTTACTTGACCTCTGGACTGGGAGTGTTAGATTAAGATAAGATCAAAAAGGAAACGTAACCTCACGGCTTTCTTTGTGCCATAACATTATTTAATGGTTTTAATATTCTTGGACACTTTATTGATTTTTTTTTTTCATGTTTAATACTGGCAAAGAGCCATAAGGTTAGGCTTGCATAATTGTCTTTTGGCCCCTTTTGATTCTTCTCTCCAAGCCCTGGAACTACACAAGTAATAAATATTGACAAATCAAAAGAATTTATATCAAATCATCACTAAACAAAACAACTGGAATACATAATGTCATTTATTTAATGAGTAACAGTAATAGGTTTTATACATTGCTATTGAGCTAATTATCCTCCACGCTATCAGAAAGAAAAGAGAAGCGTTTTAGCTAAGGCCCTTTAAAGAATGCTCAAATGGTTGTTTTAGTGATCTGTTTGTTAACAAGAATGTATTTCTGATGAAAATAAGAAATGAATAATTTTGTGCACTTGATCCTTGTTGGAACAGAAGTGTAGGCCACGTGCAGGTCTGCTGGGTAAGATTACATGCCTCCTCCATAGGATCTTGATGAACTTCTTAGGTTTCCACTTGCTGTACATGGTAAGGCACTTAACCCATTAGATAAAAATAACATAACAGCCTGTGAATCTGTAGTTTTGTATCATGTTTAAATCACTGACTTAAATGAAAACTGAGCAATCTGTAACCCCTGCATGTGATGAACCATACACAAACTAATTTATTCTTTGAGAAATAGACATATCTAAACAGATTCAGAGGCTGTTTAGTTCAAATGTTACTTAAAATTATATTATTTAAAATTCATTCCAAAACAATATAACCAGGTATTTTATCTGTATTCCCGAATAGATGTTTTATTTTTAAGCACTTTTATAGACCTATGGGAGTTAGTCTTTTTTTTTTTTTTTAAACTTTCTCTTGATTGGCTTATATTATGTTTAACACCAGTTTAACACCATATAGAGTCATTACATGAGTCACAACTGACATCTATCTCTCTTTTTAAAAATGGTTCTGCTGCTCTATATTGTCAAAATGTCATTTTCAAAGGTTATCACAATTTTACTTGCAACTGTCTGCCAAAGGAACTTTTTTATTTATTCTTTTTTTATATTATAAATAGAGTCATGATTTATAACAAGCTTTATAATTTATAACAAGATAAGTATAAAACATTATTCATCTGATATTAATGCACACAGTGTGTATATACTGTATGTACACTATAGACCCTACACTTTATAGCTGAAACCAAACTTATAGTGAACAGTGTTCTAGCATGTCCACTAGGGGGCACTTAAAGGACATCTAAAGTCATTGACAGCAGCCTAATCACTGCGTTTACTCAGCATTTCCAACAGCAGTAGTGTACGTGTGACACCATTTCACTGATCCTGCTCAATAGACGTGCACAAATGATTGATGACCGAAACACACTTGACTTCTGAGTTTAGGAGTTACATATTACAGGGAAAGACCAGAATTTCAGCTGTCTTCAGTATCATTAGATCAGCTGAGTTCCAGAGTCCTCTAAACAATGAAACACTATTTTTGATTCACATTGCATATAGATACATTAATGTAAACATCAAACATCCATTATGTAAATGGTGCTATATAAAACACCCTATCTGGTTGACTGACTACTTAGTTTTACTAATCACATTAAAACAGTAATAATGTCCCAGCTGAAATAACCCAGTTTCTGTATACTAATACACCCCATAGGGCAGCATGGTGGTACCACTTCACAGTCCTGAATTGATCCTGAGCTCAAGTTACTGTCTGTGTAGGGTTCCACTATGTCCACAGGGGTTTCCTCTGAGTTCTCTGGTTTCCTCCCTCCTCCCCAAAATTGCTACACTAAATTGCTCCTGTGTGTAAATGAGTGCATGAGTGTGTCTGAAAGGTCCTCCGTGATGGAGTAGCATCCCATTAAGGGTGTATTTCTACTTCACGCCCAATGTTCCCAGAATAGCGAATGGGTGATATAATGTAATCCAGTAGGGAAAAGGTCACAGCATAGCTGGTATCTCATCTCATCCATGTACTATATTAACTGGTAGTAATAGTTCAATGAGTCATGGAATTGCCCATATCTTCTTGAATGCAGTATATGCGGGTTTACTCAGACAGTCCACTGGTTAAACAAACTGTAAAATGTCTCAGTCATGGTTTGTGACTCATTGGTGCTATCACCAGGGCTGCTGTTTCACTTTTGTTCCATGTGTTTATAATAATTTTAACCAATGCATTTTAGTATATATTCCCAAAATGACAACCGATTCAAGACGTGACTGGATACATCATAAATGTTTCTCTCTAAGGTATAATGACTAGTAATAGAAACTAAGTCATCAGATCAGTCTGGGACCATTTTGAATTATTGAGCAAGACCAAAATGACAGCTAAATAATTAACAAACTGGGTGTAACAAAGGTAGGTGTGAGAGAGAGAGGAGAGAGAAAGAGGAAACTACTAAGTGAAGCAACATTTATTAAGCAATGCTTATAAGAATCTTTTATTTTTCTTCCTGTTTCTCATTTCTGCAAATTAGGTGTACTTACAAGAACTTTTATCCACAAGTCAAGTGAATGCCTGATAGACTATCACTATCACAATAGTGTGATGTTTATATCTTCTATAAAACTTTCTGAGGTGCGTGAAGAGTTCAAAACATGTACATTAAATGGCATATGAATTTGGTTCATTTATAATATGTTGACCTAGTACAGTAATATGTAGGTTGGGATTTTATAAGAAAAAGAAGCTTGTTGTTTTTACTAACTACTCATTTCAGAAAATGTCTAGCACAAATATATAATTAGAGAGAGTTAGGGAGAGGAGAGCTAGTCAATTAGGAGATCTGTAGCTAACAGAACAGATGGAAGGCCACCCTACAAACACCCACGTGCACACACACTGACTGCAGACCTCTGGTAGATGTCACATGTAAATCATCACACTAGCCTGCTATGTATGTCACACAGGCAATCAAGAACAAGGCATACTGTTCGCACAGCGGCTTCATCACATACAGTTTGTGTGTCTCGAGAAGAAATCGGTCTTAGTATTAGTACATGGTAATTTATTTTAAGATGGGTTGTTTAATTATTGGACAGTGAATATGTGCACTTCAGTTACATTAGTAATCAGGACTGTGTGAAGGGACAAACTGTAGCATGCTCGGGTTATAAGGGTCAGTATCTTTCACTTTCTGGCACTTGTAGATGTAATCAGTCTTTCCTCAGCCCTAGCGGGAGAGTAATGTTTTCCAGCTACAGAACTAGAAAGATCTGGACATTCTACACACTGCAAGACTAGAACAAAATGGCTGGCCATTAATTGTTGATGGTCAGGTCTGTCTTCATTCTGTGGCTGACCTCATGGCACACCTGACCAGTTAAGTATGAGACAGACCAAGGCTATAGTGTATTAAACCGACTACGTGCTCTTGTGTTTTTTTTTTCTCTTTTCTCCACTTTCCTAATTAGTCTTAACAGGGGCTATCAGCTCAGTGTCAGGTTCTAGAGATAAAACTCAGCACACAGTTTTTAGCAGGCAGACAGCCAAAGGATCAGCTCAGGAGCCACCACAGGGCCATTTGATCTCGTACAGTCCCATGCACTCATTTTCAAATAATTTATTTGTTATATGAAAACAATAATCATTAACACTCTGAACTCATTTGACATCATTTTCAAAAAGAAGTACATTGCAAAAATGTGGCTTTCAAACTGTTTTTTCCCTAATGATTTATAAGAGACAATTATACAACCACCAAATATGATGTTTTGCAAAAATAACACTACTCAGATGTTTGTCACTCAATCCTTTCCAGTCATCTTACATAACCAGAATCCTCCAACAGCATTCTCTTACATAACATATGCATACTATTAGGTTGCATTCCTGTCTCACTGCTCAATATTTTATTACCTGTGCTGCGCTTTCACCTCCAGGTAACACATTCCTCATGACTAAATGCCAAACTGACTCATGTTGCTTATAATGATCAATTCTAACTTAATGTAATGTAATAAAATGGTTCGTTTTCTTAAAACAGTGATGGCTGCCTTAATTCTGTGCTCAAGTCAAACCACATTGGTAAATTATGCTAATTATAGTATTATAATATATCCTATTGTTTCAAAATCACATCTGAAGGTCATTAGGGCTGTCATAAATGTAATGCAAAACTTGGATCAAATGTTCTGACTCAGCAAAGTCACTCAGTCTCAGTGGCTGGAGGCTTTATGTATGGTAGAGGCAAATACTGCACCCGAATTAAAACTGGGTTCAGGAAGGAAAAACTGCAATGTCAGCTGCTGGCTAAGTTCGGATGTAGGTTTTCTTTTTCACTTTCACTGTGATATTTTAAGCCAGTGAGACAAGAGAGAATTTAACCAAACTCTGTAGGAATGTCACTCAGAAATGGGAAAAGTCTGATTTAGTTTTTATTAGTCAGGTAGTGTCTTTTGTGTGAAGATTATTTTTGTGTTTTCCCCCCACTGTATTAGTTCAGGTATTCTGTGTACAGAGGAGCCTTCAGTTTACTATTACTCTGGGCCAGCTATGGCCAACTCCGACACTTAACTCTTTGAGATTACTTTACATACAGAGCAGAGATACTATGTGTACTTAAAGATTAATGCCTTCTCAAAATGCACACACCTGGTCAAACTCTTTCCTAACAGACCCCAATTTCGGTATTTGTGGTTAATATCAAGTGTTTGGGGAAGGAGGACTATTGCACTTTCTATAGAATGCTTGAAAAGGAACTGATGAGGCCACTGATGAAGGGAACCTCTGTAAAACAGTTGTGCGTACATGAGTTTTGATAAGAAGTAAGTCATCTACACTTAATACACCATTACTGCATTGACAATGCATAGACTGTTCAATAAAGGATAAAGAAAATAATATATTTTTTATTTTAGTATATTTGTTTAATAAAAGGCACTCAGAATATCATGATTAAAATAGTGTTTCTATGATCGATTTTAAACATGCACCCATTTATGAAATGCTCTATTATGAATTCAAGGCCATAAACTATTGCAAGCATCACCTCTGTCATAGACTGTAGGCATTCCAAGAGTCTTCTTAGGGTCTTAGGTCATCTATGAATACGTAATATAGACACACGCTAACATATGCTATGCATGCAGTGTGTTTGGTCCATAACATTTACCATTGACACAATGGAGTATTAATTGTTAACCAAGACACCAAGTCAGAGTGCAAGCTTTAAACTAAATGCTGAGAGAAAACTAAATTTTTTTTTTTTGTTGACCAATTTAGATTTTCGCATTGCACTTATTTTTACCTGCTGTTGGTGTGAAGGTTAGGTACCTACTATTTGAGGAAAATTAACCTCACATGAAAGTGCAGCATTGTATTGATGTAATGTATGCATATAAATGTTACCATATTGTTTAAAATGAGCAGCTGTGATATTTATAAAATATATTGCATTAATCAAAAATGAGTGTAATGACAGAAAAATACATTTGGTTACTGCATAGTTGTATGTCAGGAGATTATTTTTAACTTTAACTTTTTGATTTTCTCTTTAACTGCAGACAATTGTTTTACCGAATGTATGACTTTATATATTACATAGAAGAGCCTGTGTGTGTGTGTGTGTGTGTGTGTGTGTGTGTGTGTGCGTGCATGTGTCCTGAGATGGGCTGCCTTGTGCCCAGTGTTCCCAGGATAGGCTTCTGACTCTAACCAGGATGAAGCGGTTACTGAAAGTAAGTGAGTAAACAGTTTGATATATTAGACCACAAATTATGAGGATAATTCATATCCTCAGGTAATCAATATACATGCATCATCTCTTAGATATAAATGATAATTTAGTTACGTGTCTTGTAATGCACTATGAAATTCTAGAATGTTTAAAAGTGATCATTTAGGTTAAAAACAAATGAGATAAAGTACAGTTCTCTTTCTGTTGTTTTAGTTTTTTTAACAGTATGTTTTACATCATGCTCAGTATTGTCATGCTTTTTGTCTCAACACTGACTAATCAACTTAGCTAAGCTATAATGACCCAAGGCTACAGTGAACAGATGCTACACTTTCTTCTAAAGATGGTACACATGCTTCTAAAAAGGCACATTTTAGATAGAGTTTGTCCATATTCTAACTAAGAGGTAGTTCTATAAGCTTATAACAGAGATCACCTCATGCATGGTGTGCACTATTTGGCCATAACTCTTCTGAGTGCATACTGGGGAACCAGTGAAGCCATCAACTAATTGCTGTGTACTGCAGTGGCAGAGATCTTCACAAAATATGAAACCCTACATGTATACAGTAGATGAAATTATATTGCTTGAGTCTACACTATATACTACATATTCTTATGTGGTTTTCATATAGAAATAGTAACAAATAGATAGATGCATGCCCAATTAAAACTATGTGATCAAAATTATATGCTGCTTCACTGTAATGTGAATTTTGCATTCCAGACTACAGACCAGACTCCCAATTTTAGACATGTCTTGGTATGAATAGCAACTCCTGGATAAATGTGGGACAAATGGCAGATGCTACCTTGACAGTGTGGGTCATCCAAATATAGTACAGTATCACAATCTGTAGTAAGAAACCAAACCAATAAGCCTCATATATTTCAAAGGACACATTCCGAGACATTTAAAGATGGAAGACAGTTTGGTGTAAGCTTTTTTCACATGCAGCAGTGTCAAAAGTTATGTTAGCATGACCGTAAAAGAACAACATGTTCAGCAAAGTGCAGTTGTAGGAGCTGGCTAAGAGTGCAAAACCATCGATTGAAGGGCTCTGGGGGAAAAAGCACCTAATTTCTAGTAATTTAGCAGCCTATTTTGACTTCAGTGAAGTCAGATTCCTTAGAAAAAAAATTTAGTAAGCATCTTTACATTTTTGACTCTTTTTTTTGTTCAGTGCTAATTAATCTCTAGTGCTGATAAGCTGCTTAGAATGCATTAAAGGGGAAATCTCCTTCATCAGCCTTTGTAATTGCCCTACTGGCTCTTTACTAGGCAGACTGACCCAAGAGGTTTTACAGTGTAGCACAGCCATGCTTCTGAGGTGTTTTCAGCAGCCTTTGGCCTGCTCTGTATCGTTTCTTGATATGACTGCACTTACAACAAAAGAACTGTTCATTTATGCATTGCATTAAGTACATAATTGTTAATCCAAAATGATGTTTTCTAAGTGCATTGTTGTTCAGTCTTTTTATTGCTAATAATCCTGGTTTTAGCAGAACTGCATTTTTCAAGGGATGCCATTTTTTTCAGTCTGCCAGTTCCCATTGGACTTGTCCAGAGAATAGCTACTATCATATTTGTCATCAGTTTTCTGATTTGCAGCAGCCTCTGCAGCTGCATCCATCACTTGCTTCTCTGCCTGCTCTGTTTCACGATGGTAGAAATAGTTGAAGTTAGAAACAATGACAGGAACAGGCAGAGCAATTGTCAGCACTCCAGCGATGGCACAGAGGATTCCCACCATCTTACCCCCCAAGGTGATTGGGCACATGTCACCATAGCCAACTGTTGTCATGGTGACCACAGCCCACCAGAACCCCTCTGGGATGCTCACAAATTGTGTTTCAGGTTCATCAACCTCAGCAAAATAAATGGCACTGGAGAAAAGGATGACTCCAATGAATAGGAAAAAGATGAGCAAGCCAAGCTCCCTCATACTAGCCTTTAGGGTTTGACCCAGAATCTGCAGCCCCTTGGAATGACGGGAGAGTTTGAAGATCCTGAATACTCTCACCAGTCTGATGACACGTAACGTGGCCAGAGACATGTTCTGATTAGCTCCTGAGTCTTGAGTGGCCATGAGCTCTGTGATTACAGTTATGAAGTACGGCATGATAGAAACAATATCAATCACGTTCATGATATTGCTGAAAAACTCACTCTTGCTGGGGCACACAACAAAGCGTACTCCTAGCTCAAAGCAGAACCAAATTATGCATATAGTTTCTAACATAAAGAAGGGATCTCTAAAGGTATATTCCAGGGTTTTGGGAGGAGGGCTTGGGGACAGAAGTGTTCCGTTAGCATCATGGGTTAAGTTAACAACTTTATGGGGGAATTCATGATCATCGCGGAACTCTGGGAGAGTCTCTAGACAGAAGATACAAATAGAGATAGTGATGACAACAACAGACACTACGGCCACAGATCTGGCAGCACTAGAGCTCTCCGGATACTCAAATAAGAGCCAGAACTGACGGTAAAGCTCGCTTTCCGGCAACTGAGGTTCGGGGTCTTTGATGAAACCTTCATCCTCCCTGAACTGTTCCATCACTTCATGTCCCAGCCTGTAGAAGACAATTTCGTCAGCGAAAACATCCAGTGGTACATTTGCTGGTCTGCGGATCTTACCACCAGACTGATAGAAGTACAGGATTCCATCAAAACTTGGGCGATTGCGGTCAAAAAAATACTCATTCTTCATGGGGTCAAAATAGTCAATCCTCCTATTAGGATCTCCAAGCAGAGTATCAGGGAACTGGTTCAGAGTTTTAAGTGTTGTCTCATACATCATTCCTGAGACATTGATGACTACTCTTTGGTCACCCTCTTCAAGGTTCTGCTTTTCTGCAAACAAGTCATCACAACAGTCTTTAGCTACCTTGCCTAGGAGACCCTCACAGGGACTGCCTTCAGTGTTCATAAGTACCTTCCAGTTAGAGATGAGACTGTTGCAACTTGAGGTCCCTTTCTTAGTGAGTGTTGTGGGAGAGGTTGTTGTGTTTCCAGGCCTCCTATATCTTTGTGGTGAATGCGTTGGTGAATCCAGACTATGGGTCAGCTGGTTCTGCTCTGGTGTCTCTGAAGTAGGTGAAGCTGGATAACCTGAGTCACTTGGGTCTCCCAGGTTAATTCCGATATCGTCCAGGTTCTCAAAGTTTACCAGAGGAACCTCCATGGCCTCCCTGCCCTCCCTGGGGCACACCTGAGCTGCTTAACCCAGGATGAACTGCTGAGTGGAAACCACGGGCACAGGTCACCCTGTTCTATGTATACTGCAGAGTGGAGCAAGCTAGAGGAGGATCCAGGCTTGTCTGAACTCGTTCGGCAGCAGGGAGACAAATCCCAAGACACCCTCACCTGATCTGTAGACAAAGACAAAGAATACAGAACAGCCATGTCATTGCCCATAACTGAACTTCATAGTGGAATTCAACTGAGTTAAGTCAGATTAACCTGACTCTGTATACTGTATAAAATCTAGGAATTCCTATCGGATAGAATTTCCTGTCAACTCTTGGACATTTCCTTTTCCAGGCTTCAAATTGATTTTTGTTGGACTGTATTCTGTACAGCTTAGCTTATTCGGTTTGCCCTCTCCTTGAAAAGTCTTCAGCATTAATAAAAAATGCATTCATAAGCCTCATGTGTGTTCTCTTCGCCTGTGTCCAGTCCAAAGTGAAGATCACATTTTATAATCCTATTTCATTCACATGTCTCTCTTACTGTACCTCAGCTAACCACAACCTCCAATCCCCAACAACACAAAAGACTACCAAGCTCAGCAAATGTAGCTAATTGGAGTCATTGCTCAACAAAAAGAGCCTGACAGACACTCAGAGTTTGAAAAGCAAAAAGACAGACAACAGTCAAAGGCATGTGGAATAAATCAGGCTTCACAGTTACGTCTAGGGTAATTTGAAAATTTTCCAGGAGTGGGGTCTAATAGCATTCAGTTATAAATGGAACATCATTATTACATTTATATATCTATAATGTTATATTTTGGTCTAATTATGTTATACTTTTATATTATCAAATACATAATGGACTAATACAATATATTCATCAAGGTTTGTGATGTGACTGTAAGTCACAAATGACAAATGTGTGGACACGTGTGGACAAAAACTACTGCTACTTCTTAACTTCTACTTCTGTTTCCCAGTAGAAAGGTCCTAACTCAGTCACAACACCTTCACGTCTAAAAGACCATATATAAGTGAGTTAATACATTTTGAATGTTTCTGATAAAACACTTACTTTTTCGTTTTTACAGAATATAACAAATATCTGTGTATCAAACAACCAAGCAACAAACATTAAAAACTTTCCATTATCAACACACACAATCACACACTTATATAACATGGTCAGTCTTATTAACAGTATCCCACGGTGACACAGTCGATTCTTCGCTTAAGAGAATTATCTAAGCTTGACACTGTGAAACCAGCAGCAACTTAATAGAAAAGCCTTTGGGACCAAGGCAAGTTCAAGTGGCAAAACAGGACAGTAACACACTTGACAGCTTTCGCTCTGTGTGTACTGAACATTTGGAGCATAGTGAACAGAACCATGGTGCAGAGGGTACCCTGACCGGGATAAAGGAGCTACTGAAGATGAATGAACACATGAATGATTTTGGAGTATAGTAATGAGTGATTTAAAGGTGACAACAACATTTATTGTTCTAGGTAAATGCCTTTTTTAAATCAGAAGAACTAATAAGCATCAACATATTGCTATTACTTACGATATAAGAGCATAACAGCTGATATAACACTTAAATAATATAATTTATTAACAGTACCTTTCAGCTCCTAATGGAATAAACAAGATAGAAGGCTGATCACGTGCATTTGTCTAATGCTTTATGAAAACATTTGTGGTGGAGAACCATGTCAGGTTCCTTAATATCAGTCAACTATTTTCCGGGGAGTTTACTTGAGACAGGTAACCAAAGCCTAAACAAAGGATTTAAACAGCTAGCCGCCTTAAAACTTGACACTGTGAAACCAGCAGCAGCTAAAGAGAAAAGCCATTGGCACCATGACAACTCAAGTGGCAACATTGGACAGTAATACATCTGACACCTCTCACCTTCGCTCCGTGTGATATTCCACTGACCCTATTAGTATACTGCAGGGACTGTCCTTTCCACTATAGTAGTCAGAGGACCGAGTTACACTGACACTGGAGCTTTGTGTGGCCATGCATATTTTTTTTTTTTTAAATATCAGCAAAATATATCTTAGTTTTGCTGTTAGCTAAAAGCACGTCCATTCATTGATAGTGTAAGATTTCACAGATACAACATTCAGGACAACAAACATGTATAACAATAAAATAAGCAAAGTTCACTGTTTTTATGACCCCAGCCCCCATGCATTTATATATTTCTTTTCTTGGCAATCAGGAAAATACATTTAAGGTCCTGGTGTACTACAGATGTTGTAAATAATAAAAAAAAATATTGAAGAACTTTAAATAGGTAATAGCACTAATTTGTCATTATATATAGTGAAAGCTGCACAAAATGATTTTTCAATGAGCTAAATGTGGTAGAAAGGAAACAATTAGTCGTTTACTTCCAAACTCATTAAATACTGTTAAAAATAAGTTAAACTTTTGAAAGTAGTTACATTTTTTTTTCCAAATGATCATTCTGCTTTTCCCTGGTTATGTTACAAATGGGGAAACTGGGAAGTTAATTATTACTTAATTATTTGTTCCTTAACTTGAAACAAATGTGCTTGCACAGAGTCAATTTTGCCAATGCTAAACGTTTGCCAAAGATAACCGGCAGCAGTGAATATGTGCAAATGGTGTTAGAAAAGTGACTTCTATTGTATGGTAAAATTTAAGGTTAAAGTCAGATGATGCTACAAATCCAGTTTGTCATATGCACATACTTCAAAACAGTTCCTTCGTAAAGAAAATGATTTTGCTTATTTGCATGATCATCACTCGCAGAAAGCTGAAAACACTAACCTTAACCAGTGCTACTGCTAACATTTAGAATTAAGTATTGCCTTTTATAGTAACTATAATTATCAGGAATAAGTAATTATTGTAAAAATGAAACTCAAAAATGAAACTTTATATGCACTAAAATTCCATTCATGTCCCACCACTAAAAATGTGTATACCTACTGAATGTTTTGTCTTTTTGACACTGATTATTTTTCACCTTTCTTGTATGGTCAGAGGGTGTTAAATTACACACATTCAGCCTGTCTGCTCAGTGAACATTATTGCATGCCAAACTGCGGATTTTCTGTCTTAGACTGGAGATAGGTTTCTGCATTGCAAAGATGAAAGACTTTTAAAGACATTTTAACTTAAATATAAACTGAAATTTCACTGTAGTGGTAAGAGAAATGTCCATTGTAACCCAGAGGTTATAAATGTCTCCATGGACATGTCATAGTTTACACATTTTAGTTTGTACACCATCTAGTTTGAGAGTGTATTTTTTTTCTCCATATACTGAATATTCTTGCATTTTGTTCCTTTCTTCATTCAACTGAACAACTGCAGTTTTAATGCATTCTATTTATATAGTTGTTACAATATCATGGTATAAAATCTTATTTCAAGGTCAAGAAAATTCTCTGTAGTAGAGAGCTGTAAATGTACTGTATATGTTTTCAATATGGTTTAGTGCATTATACAGTCCATTTTAAGGTGTGATTTACAGAATTTAGATACACAGTTGGAGTTTACTACAGTATTAGGTGCTGGTTTAAGATGGATAAAACAGAGAGGAAAGTGACATGAGCATCTGTCCTTATTCTGCAGCACTTTGTCTAGAAAAATGCATAGAGGGAAGATATCTAAGTCCACTGCAGAGGAAGTGTGTGTGCAGTTTAGGGAACATCAATCATAAAATGGTAGGAAAGTTTCCCTGGGTACACCACAAGGATAAACCCATTGTTTAACACTGGGCACATCTGGATTATTTGCTGACTCCACACTCATTGCAGCACTGTAGAGGACAAAAGTGCTTTGTACGGTGTTAGGTCATCTCTTGAAACATTCCATCCTGAAAGACCTTTTTATAAAATCACTATAATCACCACAAAAGGGTAGTTTCATAGTCAAAAAAAAAAACTTGAAAAAAATCACATGCATTTTAAGAACAGTTTCTATTTCAGTAGGTGTTTTTGCTTCTTATGGTTGTCCTTTACATATCTAGTTCTTGATGAATGGATATACTTAATATTTAGCTTGTTTCAATTTAAACATCTAAAATTTGAGCTCATAAATCTGCTGGTACTGAGTCTGATAAGTCAGTGAGTCCAAGATGTTCGAATACAGCTTTGCACTCTAACTGAAAGTTTCCAGGCAGTACAAGATATCCTTTTTTTCTTAGAATATGTTTGGAATATTAAACATTATGTATTACATTATAAGAATGTCTTTAATTTACATGTCTTCTATGGTAGTAGTGCCAGGAAAGGGACCTCTCTAGCTAAATTTTTTATATTAGTGCTCTAAATAGAAGATTAGCCTCTCTTAAGCTCACTTATAACCTATGCAAACTATTTTAATATGCAAATACACACAAAGAGAATCCACCAAGACTACACACTAACTATAGTAAACACTCACTCACAAGTCATTACTCTAAATGGCTCCAAAACTTTGCCAACAAACACTTTCACACTCTCCACTAGAAATGGAGTCAGAGAGATACTCACCAGACTGTCCTCTGATCTTAGAGTCTCTATATGATCTTGTAGCTCCGGGTGGCATGGGGGGGTCTCTCTCTCTCTCTCTCTCTCTCTCTCTCTCTCTCTCTCTCTCTCTCTC
>JAOTRR010000018.1:14209865-14220334 GCA_028570945.1 Gogo arcuatus | reverse complement strand
CCCCCCCCCCCCCCGCACACACACACACACACACACACACACACACACACACACAAAACAGATGAACACAGAAAAGTAAAATGCAAACACAAGTTTAAGATTGCTTCTTCATTTTCATTATTGATGTAGCATTAAGACACAGACATTTGATACGGTTATATGCTTAGTCTCAGTCATTAGATTGTCTCCTTATTGTACTATTAAAGTGCATCTCATTCAGAACCAAAGAATGTGCTGAATTTCTCTTCCCTCCCTATGCCAATCTTATGTGTTTTTATTTTTATTTTTGTAAATGTTATTTTCATAGAAAAAAGAAATGGCTGTATTCTAGAGCATACTGTAATTGCTAGGCTTCACTGATATGAAGAATGAAAGGTATAAGCTACATGTCACTTATGTTTACAATCTAAAGCACTTCTCTGCAGCTTACCAGGTAAAATGAAGATGTCCAAATAACAGATTTTGCACAGAACTATGCAGACTTGCTGATTTTTAACTCATTATTTACATACAGTATAATGGCATATGTGTAGCGGCAATCTGCCCAAAATCTTCATTATTTAAATACCTGATCAGACTGCAGTTGTAAAGCTCTAAGATGATTGTGCCTTATGAAACAAACTTGACTAAGAGTTCTAAAACTCTCCAAACAGTGGCGCATAGATACACAAATACACAGTTTACGATTCATGCTCAACACACACAAAAACAGGTTTGCATAATTGAGTAATGAGATCCATTTTTAACCTTGCCGGTTCCATCAGCATTCAGTGAAGTCACATGCTTTATCTCAGTGAAAGCAGCTGAAATACACTGAGCCACATCAAAAAGGTATATAATGGCTTCTAGCAAAGCCAACTCTTAATTGATATTCAATCAAAATCTTAACTATTGTACTGTTATACAAATTCATGTTTATACAGATTTTCTTTTTGGTCTGCTAATGATCAATGGCAAAAAAAAAATGTAGTGAACATTTACATGATGAAGCAAATCTCAATCTCTATAATAGTTTGGGTAATAAATTGTTTCAGATAGAACAGATCTTTCCTCTTCATTTTTAACTAATATATTGCACTTACATATCTCAGTAAAGCTTGATATATCCTATTAACATTCAGTCCTGTATACATACAGTAAATACACAACAGAATAAGAGGTGAGGTTTGCATTCTTCCAGTCCTTGGCAATGGAATGATCGTAATATGCTTATACACAATTCCTTAAGACATTCAGTGATCCAAAAAACACAAAACAAACAAAAAAAAAAACACAAAACCTGCAATCAATATGATGGCAGTGGTTTGTAAATCTACCTTTTAAAAGTGCTAAATATGCAATGAGGAAAACGTTATTCACAGAGATATATTTTTCATTTTCAGGTCCAACATACGATGCTTCCTGGTGAAAATGGAATAAAAGGAATAAAACATCCAGTGTGCAAGTGTGCAGGAAATGGGATGATACATTCATTCTGTGTACCTTTCCATGCATAGAATAAAGCTCCCTGTCTGCTTGCATTAAAGTTATTATATGTAAATCCTATAGGCACTGGCTATGTACAGTGTGCATACACCAGGTTTTTTTCTTTCCTTTTTTAAACCTCAACCTAAGGTCTTGAATGCAAATGACCAAAATATGAACATTGCAGGAATGCATTTCAAACCTCAGCTAAAACATGGCTGACAGCTAACAGCTGTGAGGCATTCTGCGTCTTTTAAAGAAGCATCAGCACATACAGTCTGTGTTTCAGAAAAGAAAAAAGAAAAAAGATGCACCATGTGCATAAGATGAGTGCTACACTAAAACATTTCACCTCCATTATTTCCTCCATTACTTCCTGGCAAACAACATAAGATGAAATCACAAAAACACATTGAAGTTCAATGCACTGGTTAACCAGCCTTGAGTGCCAATTTGGAAGTTTGAACAACCAAAACGTATTGAAATCTGGCTACATTGACATACTATATCCAGCTGTACCCATAGTGCACTAGCTGCCATTGCAAGACCCTTACAAGAAAGTAAAAGAGCTACTGGCTTAAGAAAAAACTCGGGCTACCACAGTATGACCTAGTATGACCAATATGAAATTTATACAACTTTGTGGCCATCTCAATATCATTGATATCCACAAAGCTCTAATGTTATATATTGATTTATAGTCTGTTCCTTATCATGAGAGAAGTAAACATGGTATGTATGTATCACTTGTGTAAAGATGCACTGGGAAGGTCAGCTGATGCTAAGAGGAATGGGACATTGCAGTTGCAGCTCCTGCAGTGTACCGTTAAGTCATTCTAGTCACGTACTGACGCTCTGCCACTACCTAAAGGTCACTGTGTGCATCCTAATGCCTTTGACAGCCAAAGACAAAAAACAAACCAAAACAAAACAAAACAAAACAAAACATACAAACAAAAACCTGAAAGCAGCACTGGTGCTCAGAACCATCATTTTTACAGTAGATATAGCACACACAATACACTTATTAGACATACAGTGGGGTCTACAATTCTGAGACCACTAGTGAAAATGCTTTTGTTTTGTATTCTTTTCTAATTTAATACAACAATTTTCAGTGAATCCTGATATGTGAATGAAAAGTAGAATTTTTGAAATAGATACATGAATTTCAAAACATTTTTATATCAAATCCATTTGAGTGTCATCTGAACCCATGCTTCAATAGAAGAGATTAGGCATGAAGAAAGTCTGACCTTGTGTTCAAAGCAGTTAACATGGTCATTATCACACATTTGCTTACATTTAAATAGGGACCTTGAAATAGTGCATAATCTTGAATATTAAATATTCAAGACATTGAACGTTTACTTTCTGTGTTTTAAATATTTCAAAATTCTAAAAACTTCTGTTTATTTCCAATTTTAAAAAAACCCAGATTTTCAATGAGGTTTCAGAATTTTGGACCTGTGCATGTCTAAATATTTCTATCAAGCCTCTGCTTACAAATGAAATAATTAAAAAGTTATAGGCAACTCTAAAATTAGTCACTGCAAAAAATAATTAATATTGATAATTGATAATAAAATAATTGATATATTGATATTAATGCTACCAATTTGTTATAGCGATTGGCTAAATATTTGCTAAGCTTTATTACAGTGTAAAGTCGATATGGCTTGTTTACTTCCCAGGTAAACTGAATATCAACCATCTCTTTAAAAAAAGTAATGAAATGATCAGAATGTTGCAAGCTGAAATACAACACAATGCTGTGGTACCATTGTAACATCGCTCCATAATCACATCACTGTCACACTACATGAATTTTGCTACAATATCATCATTGGTACAGCCAGCTTGTGTTCTAAGGATATTCAGAGATAGGTTTGGGATGTGATTGAATCATTAGTTCTCATTATTAAACACATTATGCATTGGTGTAACTGTAATTGGTGCAAGCTTAGGTCAGTCTTACTGTTTTCTTAACCAAAGCTTAGAGCTGACTTTAACCAAAGGTTGGTTAGCAAATAACAGCATAATCTGGTCTGTATGATGGATTGTATCATTAAAAAGATGATATAGATACATACATTTTATAAACTGCATTAAACTGCATAAAATGTGGCACAGAAACATTCAGTCTTTCTTGAAAGCTTTGCCGTAAATCTTGATTTCATCATGAGAACATAAATGTTAGTGTAGTTCATATGTATGTAGGCTACTGGAGTCGATAATTGTTTTGAAACAAAAGCAGACTGCTTTTGTCATTTTCAGTCTGGAGGAAAATAGTGATATTAATAATAAAAACGTTTAAATGCTTTGAGCTAATTGAATCTGAGTGCATTGTGTTTATCATGTTCAAATATTACTTCTGTCAGACATCTAAAATAAGCAGCAGCAACAATGGAGGAAGTTTTTGTTCTCATAATCTTATATCATTATTACTACACTCCCCATGAGGACTTGTTTTCCTTACAGCAGAAGCACAATAATATTTTCTTTGGAGAAGCAAAGAGATGTAGCTGAACTTTGATGGCATGATACGCTGTGATGATACATACATGGTACAAGGTTGTTTTCTGGAGACATAAAGTTTAGTTAGGTTGTTTCTTCATCCTCCTCTAGTTTCTACATTTTCTGCTGCTATGGGAAGTTTGACTTTTCAGTGAGAGTCACAGAGATGAAAGCTAATTGCATGCACACTCAGATGATTGTTTGAATATGAAGACGATCTTACACAGAGGGCTGGGCTGATCTTGGGAATTCTGAGCAGAGCAGAAAAGTTCATATCAGTAGCAGAGGTTCTGACTTATCATGATCCTCTTTAATCCTTTAAAGCTTTAAAGCCTCAGAACTTTTGCAAACTAAGGCTGCCATCCCCCTCCCTCTCAGCTCTCATTTTCCAATAACATAATCTCAGTTGATTATACATCAGTCAGCATTTTTTTGATATTCACATAGTTTGTGTTGGCCAAAGTGCAATTGCCTTTTTTGAGGTCCTCCTCCTGGAAGTCCTCATTGCTGTTGTTCACTCCTTCTTGGATCTCCATATAGTCAGATTTGCTGATGGTAGAACCACTTTGACTTCTTTTCAGTTCTTCTTGGGAATCAGCTTTCGGGGTGTTAACCTGCAGATACTGGGCTTGCTCCTCACCCTCTGTTTCACGGTGGTAGAAGTAGTTGAAATTTGAGACAATGACAGGCACAGGCAAGGCAATGGTCAGCACTCCAGCAATGGCACAAAGAGACCCAACAATCTTGCCCCCAATGGTAGTGGGTACCATATCTCCATAGCCAACAGTCGTCATAGAAACCACAGCCCACCAGAAGGCATCTGGGATGCTGTAGAACTGGGACTCAGGTTCGTCTGCTTCAGCAAAATAGACGGCACTGGAGAACAGGATGACTCCAATGAAGAGGAAGAAGATAAGCAACCCAAGTTCTCTCATGCTGGCCTTCAGGGTTTGTCCCAGAATCTGGAGTCCCTTGGAATGACGTGAGAGCTTGAAGATTCTGAAGACCCTCACTAGTCGGATGACTCGCAAGATGGCTAAAGACATGGCCTGCTGCCCTTGCTGGCCGTCCTCTGCTTTCTCTGCCAGTTCTGTTCCTAGTGTAATGAAGTAGGGGATAATAGCCACCACATCAATCATATTCATTATGTTCACAAAGAAGCTGGCTTTACTGGGGCAGGCAAAGAAACGAACCAGGAACTCAAAGGAGAACCAGATTATGCAGAGTGTCTCCAGGATGAAGAAAGGGTCAGTGAAAGAGGTGGACACGTAGTTTGTGGTGGAGTTACTATTATATGTGTGGACTTTATGCATATTCTCTTCATCACTACGGAATATAGGCAGAGTCTCCAGACAGAAGCTGACTATAGAAATAAGAATCACCATGACAGATATGATGGCTATAATCCTTGCTGGTCCTGAACTTTCTGGATACTCAAACAACAACCAGACCTGCTTCTGAAATTCATTATCAGGCAAAGGCCTCTCCTCTTCCTTTATGAACCCTTCATCCTCCCTGAACATTTCAATAGCCTCCTCTCCAAGCTCATAAAACCGAATTTCTTCCGAAAATATATCCAGAGTCACGTTTACGGGACGCCGTAACCTTCCTCCAGACTGGTAGTAGTAGAGGATGGCATCAAAGCTTGGTCGGTTTCTATCAAAGAAATACTCATTCCTTAAAGGGTCAAAGTATCGCATTCGCTTTTTTGGATCCCCAAGCAAGGTCTCAGGAAATTGTGAGAGGGTCTTGAGCTGTGTCTCAAAGCGCAGGCCTGAAATGTTTATGACAACTCTTTCGCAACATTCCTGTTCTCCCTCTGTGTCATAGTCCTGAGGGTGTCCTGGATGTGCTGCTGCCTCATCTGAGGGATCTCCTGTTGCCACCGTCATTATGCAGGAGGGCGAGGCCTGCACTTTTCACCTGAGCCAGACACCACAGTGTGAGGAAAATGGAGGGTAAAGTCTGACAAGGAGGGGTGTAACGCCACAGTGTGTTCCCAGAGGATTCACTAAAACAGAGCAAACAGAGGTGCAAATGAATATTAATATTGTACATTGCAAACGTTTCTAAATCACATGAAATCAGACAGAAGTATAAGATGTTTGCTCAGTAAAACTGATCTGATCAGATAAGAAACCGAGAACTCTGAAATCACGCTGAACAAAAATCTCTCCCGAGTTCTCACAAAATTGTGTTGTATGATTCATATCTTTAAAAAAAATACAAAACAAGCCCTACACTTTTTTTTCCTATCAAATTAGTTGAAAGGAACAACATGTTTACCAAATTGTTATGACAATGATTTCACATTACACAGTGAATGCTACTGTATGCCTTCTCTACAGCTACAATGCATAGCTTTTTTTTTTGTTGTTAAAAAACCATGATTAATGAGTCTGGGTAGAAATATTACTGTATAATGTGATGATTTTGAGCTGCATTGAGTCACCCTGTCAATCCTATAATAATAATTCACAGTCTGAGCTGCATCAGCAATGTTGAGTCAAATTTGGCGGGAAATATGTATGCATACAGTACAAGTGTGCAAAAGTCTTAGGTGTGGAATGCAGGACAGGGGAAACTCCAGGACCAGGGCTGGAAACCTGGCACTACACCATTGGTGTTACTACATTTTAGTTATACTACTTAGAGTGCATTGTGCAATTTGAGACACAGCCTTGAATTCTCTCTAAATGCATGCACTTGCAGCAGTGATATTATTCCTCGTAGTGGCAGAAGGACACAGCACAACCCACATTATGCTGCAATAACATTTATCTACAAGAGAGGTTAAGAATTCCAAAAATTTTTTTTACATCCTGTAGCTTTGACGTATAGAATTTACAGATGGCCAAATCCACACAAAAGAGTTAGGTAAGACAACATGGGTTGTGCAAAGAACATACCATCAATCCATAAATCATGTGACAGTGATGGTCTATTAACCAAGCTTTGACAGTTCATTCTTAGTGGCACTGCACTGCAATAACATGAACTTCATCTCTCACAGTACCATCATTCAAAATAAGCCAAAGTCTGCGACAGACATACTGCCCCCATCCTCACCTCCACCTAAAAGTAAACACAGTCTGCTTCTGGGTGAGCTCTGCCTATTCATCTTTCTCCATGAATTCCTCAAATGGTGATCCTGGTCCTCTGGTATGAGCTCTAAAGTATTCCACATGAAAAATTAAACTGCAGAAAAGTCCATATCACCCTCCCCTTAGGCACAAAATTACATCATGCTGTCTTTCCTGTAAATAACTGTAAATATTGCTAACAAGGAAAACTATTAAAGGGGCATACTAATATACATTGCTGAAGCCATTCCTTGACAAGACCTGTGCAGCAGGCTATATTCACAGCAAAACCACCAGTGCTGAAGTTACACGCATGTAGTAGCCTCCCTACTGAATGATCTTTTACAGGGTTTATTTGTACCCATTATGTTTTAAGCACAGCAGGTATTCAGTCTACACTGTACGAGTTCGTTCAGCACTGGAGGTTTTGCTGTGTGCTATTTTAAAAAAGAACAGTCGATACTAACCAGGACCATGTCCAGATTTACTCTACCTCTAAGAATAAACTTCCACCGCTGAAAAGCTCTACCGGTTTTATTCTAGATGCCAGGAAGTGTCCAGGAGTTCCTGCGGTGAGGAGAGCACCGGTGTGGTGGAGATGCCAAATATTCGTTCAAAAAAAATGTCGTTAACAGGCTACTGGCCGTGTCTTTCTCTGGCGTGGAAGGAGAAAAGGTGAAGAGAAGATATAGATATAGTACTTGGGTGTGTCCTCGCCTCCTCCTCACGGAGCACCTCGATCTCCACGGCAGGTTGTGTGAAGCGAAGGACCGCAGAGCGGGAAAAAGGCAAATAAGGCACGAGCGCTTCACGTAGTATCCAAGGAAACGACGCGTGCACGCAGCAGTCTCACGAGCGCGGCCACAACAGAGAGGAGAAAAACCTGCAACAGTAAAAAGCAGCATCATTAAACATCAGTATCATTTCTTCACAAACATTAGTCGAGCCCGAATCACAAGCAATATTTACATGGATAAATGATGCAACCTGTGAGTTAGTAGGTTAAAGGCCACAGGATGTGAGGCTTTAGGCTACTGTTAAGTTTACAGATGTCCGAGCAAACTCATTAGCGCGCCTTTTGCATCTTTTTTGTGACGTTCAAATGCATGCATGTTAATCTAAACAGGGCTATATCCAAGCAGGAAAGCTCGAACTGGCGGTCTAACAGGTTGAGCGCTCACGAATTTTCTACAAATCCACACAACACAGCCGAACAAGTCAGCAAATAAGAAAAAAAGGGGGGGAAAAAGCTCAACAAATAGTTAACGAGGTTAAGCGTCAGTCACTGCTTCCTACCTGTCTATGTCCTTCGCCTTGCAGGTGATACGCAGTGGTTTATATATACATATAAATATAATTATTGTGCTAGTCCTTGTCGCAATATGACGACTCGGTGTTATTCCAAGTAGCCATTAGTCAGTTAGTTAAGGCGTTAAATGGAAGCTGCAGCGGAGCGATGCTGTGCATACCAAAAAGACTACGGCACCGTGGATGGACGAGCCGCACTGTACCACTCCTCACTTTTCCGCAGAGTGGCCCGCTTTAAAGGGAACGCGCTGTAGATGCTGAGTGCTGCACGGTTGCCAGGTTTGAGTAAACGTTTCCATCCCAAATCACAGTTTTCAACCAAGTGAAACTCTCAGACAAAGACCATGTTTTCCAGGTCAGTGTTTTAAACACAGACCAAATGGGCGAGTTAGGCTCAGTGACAACTTAGTTGAGGAGTTCTCCAGAAAAAAAAAGTTGAAAACAGCAAAAACATCCCCTTCCCCTTCCCCCCACAGTTCAGTATACCAGTTCTTACCAAATTACCACATTACCAGATTAAATAATTAGCTCATTCATTTGCATTCCAGCTACCATTTGGCACCAAATGTTATCTACAGACTAACATGTAATACCAAATCACCTAAACAATTAAACAACTAAAACACCAGCCAATCTAGACCTTGTCATATAGGTTTAAAGGTACATGTAGCTGAGATTAAATTTGATGGTTCAGCATCATTGTAGGGGTGGCATGGTGGTGGTGCAGTGGTTAGCACTGTTGCCTCATAGCAAGCAGGTTTTGGGTTCAAACCTGCTGGTTGACCAGGCCCTTTCTGTCTGGAGTTCACAGGTTCTAGTTGTGCCTGTGTGGGTTTACTCCAGGTGCTCTGGTTTCCTCCCACAGTCCAAAGAGTGCATGTATTAGATCAACTGGCTACTCTAAATTGCCCATAGGTGTGAGTATGAATGTCTGTCTATCTCTCTGTGATAGATTGGTGACCTGTCCAGATTGTACCCTGTCTCTTGCTCAATGTCAGATAGGATTGAGTCCAGCTTCCCTTGCAACCTGCAATGGGAATGCAAAGTGACAGAAAAGGAATGAATGAGTGTCACTGTAAACTGCTTTTATGGACAGCCTGGACACAGATAGCTCAAATCCATTCAAAACTAACACTCACAAACTCACCTCATTTGTTTGAACACTCGCTACTTCAACACTCTAAATGACACACTGATATCCCCCTGAGCTGACGAGCAATCCAAATAGTGCACTCTAAAAAGTTCTGGGTTGAAAGTAACCAAACACTGAGTAAATATTGAATGGTTGGTTTATGCAGTTTAACCAATCTGTTGGGTTATTACAATGGCCCATCTGTGAGGGTTATATTTTCCACAATTCTGGGTTAATTTTACTATTCTATTATTCTATTACTATTCTATGTAACACATTCTGTCATCGCACACATACATAACTTCCATATTTAAACCCACATGTTTTGCCCCCCACATTTGATTCTGACAGATGACCCATTTTTTAGTATATAAAAATGAATAAAGTGCCATTGATTGTATTAATACCTCTGTATATGCCCATATGATTGTATTATATGTATGATTGTATTAATACCGCTGAGAATATAGTCAATACATCTTGGCAGCATCATAAACTCATGAACCAATAAGATCACTGTGTCCTTAAAACTTACTTAGGCCTTATCTATCTATCACCATCTAACACCTATACTATTACAACCCCAATTCCAAAAAAGTTGGGATGCTGTGTAATACATAAATAAAAACAGAATGCAATGATTTGAAAATCCTTTTTGACCTACATTCAATACATTGAATACAATACAAAGACAAGATATTTAATGTTCAAACTGATGAACCTTATTGTTTTTTCATAAATATACACTTATTCTGAATTTGATGCCTGTAACACATTCCAAAAAAGTTTGGACAGGGGCAACAAAAAACTGGGAAAGTTGTGGAATGCTAAAACCCCCCCCACCTGTTTGGAACATTCTATGGGTAAACAGGTTAATTGGTAATTAGAAAGGCTCAGTCATTCACAAGCGAGGATGAGGTGAGGTTCACCACTTTGTGAAAAACTGCATGGGCAAATAGTCCAAC
>JAOTRR010000018.1:13879064-13893373 GCA_028570945.1 Gogo arcuatus | reverse complement strand
GTCTGGCCAATTTCTGGGGTCCAAACACTTCTATACACATGGTAGCCCCTCATTGTGCTTGCCACTTCAAAAATGTTAAAAGAAAAACTTTAAAATGACGCACCCCCTCACAACTTCATATAGGGAATAACCCAATCAGACCGATTCCGCATCTATCGGATTCCTTATTTAATGCACCCCTGAATGGCCATACGATGTTTTTCTAAGCACCCTGTGCGCTAATTAGGTCAAATACGGTAACCCTACCAGCCCTACCCAGCAGAAGAAGGAGCAAACTCATGACTTCTAGCACAACCCCTGGCATGTACTTCCTGTTCACATTCTCATTCCATAGTATATAAACTCCACAGGTTTAACAAAGTCAATTTTGCAAAGTCTTGCCAGTCCCCATATTAAATTCTGAGCCTGTTAATCACTACTTGTGTTTTGACCCTTTGCCTAGTTTATCAGACTACACTTTGAATTTGAAATTTTGGCCTTTGCTTGCCTCACCATTCTGAGCATTGTGTTGTGTATGCAATTGGATTTGCTTGTTTGTATTTAATAGCAAAGTCTCTCAGCACATGGATCCCAATTCTCTGAATGAGTCTGGCTTGTTACAGCTAGTTTTATACCATATGCTGCTTTCATTTAATGCTATGTTTTAGCTTGCTGTCATGATGCATGACCAAGGATGATTTTTAAATCACTGAAAGACACCCTGGCATTGTGTTGTAGACCTTAATACACACCATGAAGCAGCAAAGTGGCTCCACTCCATTAAAATCCTGTTTCATATTGCAGTGTTGGTATGCAGTGTTTTGTTTTATCAAACATAATGCTTAGGTTTATTTAAAAACATTGTTGCAGTAGAGTTGTGGGACATGCAAATGGTCTTTGGGAAAGCTGAGAAGGGATATGATGTATGATGTCCTCTCATAGAAGGAGTAGCAACAATGATGATTTTCTACCCCTTCCAAAATATTTAATAGATACTGGACTAATGGCCCATGTCTTTAGAATAATGTTGATACCCTTTCAGTTTTAGGAGGTTTTTATCCCTGGTGTTTTCTCAAATATCTTGTGCTCATGTGACACCCACTAAAGTTATGGTCATAATTTTGTGATATATTGAATTAGTTTACCTTTATTTTCTTGAATATTGTTGCGTTTGATTTTCAGTCTACCAATAATTTCAAATGAATGCTATGCTATTCTAGTTTTCACCTCAGGGGGGAGCTGTCTGAGAGGGAGTCTGCGCTAGGTAGTGTAGAAAGCTGTCATCTTGCTTCAGATGCTGATGAGCAGAACTGAAGAACAGCAAACTCTCTCCCTCTAGTCATTTCTTTCTCTTTTTTTCCCCTGTTTCTAATAGGTTGCAGCAGCCACAGCAGCAACAGCAGGCTATGCCCAATATTTACCCACCTGTTCATGGGATCCCAACCCCTTGGGACCTGTAACAGATTGTTGGAGGCACCGCTGGGATCGACATCTTCAGCCTGGTGATGCCGGTCCTAAAAATTAACAACCCAACAGGTGACGTGTGTACTGAAATGGGTGTGTGTCTACAGGTCCAGTGACATGATGTGCTGTCAAAAAGGGTGTTCCAGTGAGGCTGTGGGTTTGTGAGTCTACTTACCTGGATACTGGAAGGGCTGTCTTCTTGCCAAGGGACTGACAGCACTACAGTTAGCCTGGTACAGCGAGTCTACAAGTGTCCAGTGAGAACCACCCACCATGGCTGAGAAAAAGAGACCGGTATGGGAAGTAAAGAAGACACTACACACTTTCGCTGCAGATTAACTTTTTAAAGTTGTCGAGAGCACCCCTCAGGTACTGGGTCTGGACTCTTTTGCAATAAATGGGGGCAATGAAGAAGGTTGCATAGATTACATCTGTTCATATATGCAGTGTAAAACTTTACTTGATCTAGAGGATGAGGGGTTTTCACAGCTGCTAGAGCTGAGAGATGTTGTCTGTGAACTTGAGCATGGTCATGTATTTACTGCAGAGAACTTACCTGTAAATCCTGAGGTTGGAGACAATATGCCCACACAGACACCCACATCACCACCAATCACAGATCAGTTACAGACTAACACAACCATTGCACATCGCAACCTGACACCAAGCAGTACAGACACAGCTAGCCCTAACACTGAAATGCAAACATTTGAGTATCAGAGGTTATTATCAAGGTATGAAGAGATAGGCAGGAAGCTTGCAGCATGTCAGATGTCACCCATCACCACTACACCTGTCCAACCACCTTCTTTCACAGGGCAGAACAGGATGACACCTACTCACCAGTCTGAAGGGGTTACACAAGGTAGGGATGATACCATGTTTTCTCTACGAGATCTGTCATTCTTACCACTCCGGGAGTTCAAAGTACATGGGGGTCAGGTAGGGGACCATTCATCTGACATCAGCTACAGCAACCTGTGCAAACAGATTGAAGAAGGATGCAGAGCCAACCACACTGAAAGCGAAATCATCCAAGGTGTGTTCCGCATAATAAAGCTGGGACAATTCAAAGATATGCTTTTCAATAAAGACGACATGACTGTGGCTGAATTGAAAAGCTTTCTTCAGTCTCACTTGAGTGAGAAGAGCAGTACAGAGCTCTTCCAGGAGCTGATGAGCAACAGACAACATGAAAGTGAAACACTTCAACAGTTCCTTTACAAGGTAATTGGACTGAAACAAAAAGTGATGTTCGCATCCAGACACGCTATTACTGACATTGAGTATGACCCACAGAATGTCCAAAATGTTTTCCTGCACACCGCCTATCAGGGCCTCGCTCCACAGTACAGTGGTGTCAGGAATGAACTAAAGCCCCTCCTTACTGACCACAATGTATCTGATGAAGCTGTAATTAAGCAGGTGACCAAAGTAGTGAGTGAGGAAAATGAAAGACAGCGTAGCCTAGGTTACTCTCCACGTCAGAAGATGACAGCAGCCCAAAGTGTGCAGCTTGAATCAGCACAAGAAGCCAAATCAGAGGCAACCCCTCATACCAAGAACAAAAATAAAACCAAAATGATACAGGAGTTAAGTGCCCAGGTCAAGGCTTTGACCAGCATCATTGAGTCCCTGAAACAAACAAAGGCCACAGAACACTCATGTCATTGTTCAGTGAAGAGACCGCCATTTCGAAGGGAAGAGAGACCATGTGGCTGTCCAAGATGTGTTGAGCAGGGCATCACCCCTTGTACTCATGGTTTTGGCTGTGGAGAAGTAGGTCACAGGGTTATAGGATGTCTGAAGAGGAAAGGACGGATGGGAAACGGGTCCCAGTCCTCAGCAGAGAGACAACTATGAGCCAACCCTAACAGACAGCTTCCATCTGGGACCAAACTGAGACAACCTGAAGTGAACAACATCAATGCCAACTGTACAGTCTCCCCTCAGGTGCCTAGTAGAATCCAACCTGCGCATGACAAAGTGGCAGCTCTAGTGGGAAATAAGTGCCTGCTCAAATGTTACATGAATGGCTATGCTGTTACCATGCTACTTGACACTGGTGCACAGGTTAGTATCCTGGATCACAAGTGGAGACAAACATACTTACCTGACCATAGGATCCGGCCACTGAACGAACTGTTAGGAAACAAACCTCTTAATATCCTCACCATTAATTTGAGCTCCCGTGCCCTATGACGGATGGGTCGAGGTAATGGTGAACCTCCCTGGCAACAGCGATCCTAGTCTGTCAATCCAAGTGCCATTCCTGGTCGGAAGTATGTCACTTGAATGTCCGCTTCTAGGGTTCAATGTGATAGAGCAGCTGATCAAGGGACAAAAGAATGGGGCTGAGATCTTCTCTATTATTGCGAGCCTGTTGAGTGGTGCGATGGAAATTGAAGGTGACAAAGCCACCACAATAGTGAACTTCATTTAGACACAGACTGTTGCTGGAGTTGGTCATGCCTCGGCCAAAGTTGGGCTACAGGACGTTATCATTTGTGCAGGCCAGGTTACACGTGTCAAATGCAAGGTGCCAGCTAACCTTGACCTCACTGAGCCGGTCATGTTGTTTGAACCCAGCCAAGATGATGTCTGACTGCAACAGCTCGATATGGGGGATGGGTTGATTGAAGTCCGCAATGCAGGAGTTGCTTTTGTCAGAGTCCCCATTGGTAACCACACAAGGCATGACGTGATTCTCCCTCGCAGGACCGCACTCGGAAGCATTCATCCTATCGCAAGAATAATAGAAACTGACCAGACTGAAATGTCCAGACAACCAGAAAGGGTTGAAGTACACAGTGATGAGCCACCTATTGATCTGAGCAGTAGCAGAGACAATTCAGTCATAAAATGGGACCCTCCAGTTGATGTAAGTCATCTTGATGACAAACAGCAGAGGATTGTCAAGAAGATGCTCCATGAGGAATCACTAGCCTTCGCTCAAGATGAAGATGGCACGGGATGCATTACAAGCTTACACATGTCCATCACCCTCAAAGATGATATTCCAGTTCAGAAATCATACACCTCGGTGCCAAAACCTCTGTACAAAGAGGTGAAGGAATATATCCAAGATCTGCTGGCCAGGGGCTGGATTGTCAAATCTAAATCCCAATACTCCGCACCAGTTGTATGCGTTCAGAAGAAGGACAGTACACTCTGACTCTGCATCGATTACCGGAAGTTGAATCAGAAAATTGTCCTTGATAGACACCCCTTGCCCCGGATCCAGGACCTCACAGACACCTTTGGTGGGTATAGCTGGTTTTCCATCTTGGACCAGGGAAAGGCGTATCATCAGGGGTTCATCACTGAAGGTTCACGCCACTTGACAGCATTCATAACACCCTGGGGTCTCTACGAATGAGTGAGGATTCCCTTCGGTCTGACCAATGCCCCAGCTGCATTTCAACGTAGCATGGAAGAGATGTTAGACTCCCTGTGAGATGAATGTTGCATTCCGTACCTGGATCACATGCTTTGCTATGCCAAGACGTTTGAGGACCATGTTGAAGGCCTGAGGAACGTTCTTCAAGCCTTGCAGTATCATGGTGTAAAGCTGAGACCAACCAAATGTGAGTTGTTCAGATGGGAAGTGTGATACGTGGGATGACTATTATCAGCGGACGGTGTCCGTATCGACCCAAAAGACTTGGAAGCCATCTATGCACTGAGGAACAAGACACCTACTACTGTGGGAGACATTCACAGGGTTCTTGGGTTCCTGAGCTATTATTGGGGTTATGTCCAACATTTTGCAAGGATTGCTAAACCAATCTATGAGTTACTGCAAGTGAAAGAGGCCATATCAGATGCCCGGCAAGGAAAACGCAAGAGAGGGAAAGGAAAGGGTGCCCAGTTATCAGTTATCATCGAGAGCTCCAGTGGTATGGTGTGAGGAACATTAAAGAGCCCTCTGCAGACTGGTTGACACATTGACCAACCCACCCACCCTGGCCTATCCAAATTTTGACTTACCTTTCACACTCCATACTGATGCTTCGGAGCAGGGGCTGGGAACTGTTCTGTACCAATGGCAGAATGGGAAGCTGAGGGTCATTGGGTATGGCTCAAGTACCCTTACAACAGCAGAACTACACAGACAATAATTCCCTGACATATGTGCTGACCACCGCCAAGTTGAACACAGCCAGCCACAGGTGGGTTGGGGAATTGTCAGATTTCCCGTTTGACATCCGGTACAGACCTGGGAAAACCAATATTGACACGGACACACTCTCTCACTGTCCCCTGGAGGCGGATAAGTACGTTGCTGAGTGCACAGAGGAGCTACCTCAGGAGGTTGTCAATGCTACATGGGAGGGAAGCAGAGCAAAGGTGCAAGAGGTTGCATGGGTTGCAGTTCTGGATATGAGGCAAGACAGTTCACCTGAATGCAGTGTCCCAGGCCCTATGCCTGTGATTGACCACGATGTACTGGTGAAAGCTCAAAGGTCCGATCCAGCCATTAGAACAATAATGAAGCTGAAAGAGACAAATAAGACACTTACCAAACAGATGAGACAAGAAGTCAGCAATGCAGTCAAAAAACTGATGCATGAGTGGAGCAAGCTCCACATTGAAAATGGACTCTTAAACCAGAAGACCAGCCACAGATGTCAGTTTGTCTTACCTGCCCAGTATATACCAGTGGTCCTCAAACAGCTGCATGATGATATGGGTCACGTTGGTACAGAGAGAGTCCTGAGCTTGGCAAGAGAACACTTTTACTGGTCTTTTATGAAACATGATGTGGATGTGGATGTCACTAGACACTGTCCATGCATAAAACAAAAGAAGCCAGCTGTACATATAAGAGCACCAATGAGCAGTATCACAACCACCTCACCATTCGAGCTTGTCTCCATCAACTACTTACATCTGGAGCCTAGTAAGGGTGGCTACAAGGATATCCTCATGGTTGTCAACCATTTCACCAGGTACGCCCAAGCCTATGCAATGAAGAACAAGTCGAGAAAGACAGCTGCAGAAAGAATATTCAATGACTTTGTCCCAAGGTTTGGCTATCCTGAAAAATTACACCATGACCAAGGCCGCAAGTTCAAAAACGAACTTTTCACCACCCTGCAAAATTTGAGTGAGGTTGAGCACTCTAGGGCATTCCCGTATCATCCACAGGGCAACCTGGTCGAGCGCTTTAATAGGGCCCTGTTACAAATGCTGAGAACCCTTGCTGAAAAGGAGAAAAACAGATGGAAGGAGCACCTCCCTCACATAGTCCATGCTTATAATTGCACACACCATGAGCCGACAGGATACTCATCTTTCTACCTACTGTATGGATGCCATCCACACCTCCCAGTTGACCTTTTGTTCAGGCTGAATGCTAATGAACAATCCCAGACCCCAAGGGGCTATGCAGAGATTTGGGCCAAGAGAATGACTGAAGCCTACTGGATTGCATTGGAGAATAGTAAACAGTCCAGCGCCCGATGGAAAAAGTACTACAACCAACATGTGAGGGGGGCCATCCTGCATCCAGGCGACAGAGTTCTTGTATGTAATCTGGGAGAGAGAGGTGGACCTGGGAAGCTAAGGGCCTATTGGGAAAACACAATCTATGTTGTAAAAGAAAGAGTCAACAACAGTCCAGTGTACAGAGTGGTCTTGGAGACAGAGGGGTCAAGGTCACGTATCCTGCACCGAAACCTATTATATCTGGTGAATGACCTGCCTGCAGACTTACCTGCACTAGTAAAGCCACCAGCACCTAGAAAGAAAAGGGGAAATAACAGACACCAATTGCCTGAGAGCAAAATATCACATGTCCAACAGAGTGAGACAGACTCGGATGATGATAGAACTCCAGGTACCAGTACTGACTGAGAATGCCTACAGGAAATTGGCACAGACAGGAGAACAATGTACTACTTACCAGTAACCCTTGAAGTCCTCGCCACACTGAACCTGCAACAGAAAAGGAAAGAGTTAGAGTGGAGACATCTGGAAAGGAAATGAGAGAACCTCAAGGGCTAGAGGAAATAATAGAGGATGACCCACTTGAGGGGGTTGAGCTATTAGATGGCAACGGCAAGAAGGAGTGTTGAGCCTACACATGAAGACGGGCCTTTTCCACCTAGCCCTGACCCCCCCAACTAATACTCACACACAGTCAGTTAGAAGGTCAACCCGAGCAAGAAAACCAACACAGACATTTACCTACCAAACATTAGGTCAGCCTTCATTGCAGCCATACTCTGCAGTCAATAGTTTAGCAGTTTGGGGTGTACCCTCTATGTCGGTGACAGCAGTCCCACCTTATCATTTCACACATCCACACCAGATGTTATCATACCAAACACTATCATACCCACCAGTAATACCTTACAGTATTCCCACATATGTGTACTAAGTATAGAAACTTACCTTGAGTGCTTACCGTCACAAGACATTTGGGGTATAAATAAGTTTGGAGAGTTGTTATGTCAGTAGCCATTTTTTCTTGTTGGGGAGCTTGTGATGCCCACTAAAGGTATGGTCATAATTTTGTGATATATTGAATTAATTGACCTTTATTTTCTTGAATATTGTTGTGTTTGATTTTCAGTCTACCAATACTTTCAAATGAATGCTATGCTATTCTAGTTTTCACCTCAGGAGGAGCTGTCTGAGAGGTCTGTGCTAGGTAGTGTAGAAAGCTGGCATCTCGCTTCAGATGCTGACAAGCAGAACTGAAGAACAGCAAACTCTCTCCCTCTCATCATTTCTTTCTCTTTTTTCCCCTGTTTCTAACAGGTTGCAGCAGCAACAGCCACAGCAGCAGCAACAGCCGGCTATGTCCAATATTTGCCTACCTGTTCATGGGATCCCAACCCCTTGGGACCTGTAACACTCGGTTTATCAAACCACATTGCCCTACAATACACACTGCAACAAAATCCTGGTGCAAAGAGAAGGATACCAGAATTGTGTGTTATCAGGGTCATGATTCATTCAAAACATTTTGTAACTGTGTCAGTTTTAGGAGGATTTTCCCCTCATTTTTTCTTAAATCTTTTACAGTCATTTTTTACAGCATATTACAGTTGTGTACCACATTACAATTCTGGTGTAAAGATGTGTTCTATTGTAGATCAAGGAAGGTGTAACACACACCTGAATTGTCCTGACACCTCAGTTTTTCAACAGGTGATTTTGAAGTATTACTTCCTTTTTTTGTGTTAATGATATTGACTGATCAAACCATTTTTTTACACAAAAGAAGAAGAAGAACAGCCAAAATCTGTTGTGGCCAAAGACTCTATGACTTACAGCTCTGACCACATTTTAACAGTTATAATTCATGTACTAAATGAAGAAAGGACCCAAAGATCACAGTTTCAGAATTGCACAGAGTAGTTGGTACTTGCATCAAAATCATCTATAAAGCACCACTTCCATAACAGCAAGCTGACTGAAGGGGTTTGATTTAAAAATCCTTCCTGAGAGCAACACACATATTTCAGTGTCTAAACATTGTCCAGTGCCATTAGAACTATAAAATGTGCTCTTGTCAGGTAAAACCAAGACCTACCATTCTGGCCATGAACACCACTGGCATGTTTGCTGAAAAATGAGATGGTTAACTAAAGCACCTTATATCCACTGTAAAATATGGTTGTGGATCAGCGGTGATTTGGGGCTGGTGTGCAGCTAGTGATGCAGAGGCTCTTGTGAAGATTGATGGCATCATTCATTCTGCTAAGTACCAAGATAATGACCTCAAACAGATGTCCAAATCAATACAGGAATTGTTGCTGCAGTTTTGCAGTGGTCATTTCTGCCATTTTCTGGATTTGAACCCTGTGGAAAATATGTTCTCAGAATTGAAGAGAGCATTCAGCATCCACAAACCTAAACGTATAAAAGGACTTATGAACTCAACAACCCTCCACAATTGTCTCCAGCCTTGTTAGGCATTAAAGAAAGAGACTCAGCTGTGTTATTCTGTTCAGCACAGGCTTCATCAAAAATTAATTTCAGGTGTATAGACACTTCTAAATCTTCCAAAAAATGCACTTTTTAACACACTATTTAAGAAAATGTTGGGGGGGTGGGGTTTAAACTCTACAATGTTTCATATGTTTAAATTCAAAATAGTAATCCTTGCATTTTTGGTCATATTTCCTCTTTATTGCCCTTTTTATGAAGGGTGCCAATAATTCTGGACTTAAATAAAAGAAAGTTATTTTAGCTTTATTTTATTATTTAACTCCCTAATTTTCCAAATCTGCATCAATTGGCTAACCTTAGGTATCAGGGAATGGTGTCCAAAAGAAAGTTATTCTAAAACCATCTGGTAGTTCAGTTCTCTTGTCTTAACAGGCTTGTAGTTTGTGTTACACTTTTCTCTTTTTTATTTTAATTACAGATAGTAGGTATGGTTTAATGCAGATTAGTTGTATTCCCTGATGGGGACTGCACTGATAGGTATCTACCATAAGGAACATCTTCTGAGAAAGAAGATACAATAAGAAATATCGTCTGAGTTCCTGCAGTGTGTTGGCACACCTGCATTCTTTACAATAATGAGAAAATTAGCTGCAGATCATATCTGTTTCTTTCGCTTTTTTTTGCATGTCAGAGTTAAATAAAATTTTAGGCAATTCAGGGAGATGCCTTCACAGTTCTCTCATTGACTAAAAACTCATTTACCCATTCATTTTCTTCTGCATGTAACTAAGTTCATTCCTTGAATTAATCTCATCCTCTGGTGGCTGTATTGGAATTCATTAGCCTCAATCCGTGACTAGTTTACACGAAGCATATTTTCTTGTCTGAAAATCATTACAATGCTGTCTAATGTCTGTGCCAGATGAAACTAATGCACAAAGGGAGAAGCCAGGCATTAGCAAGGAGCAAGGCTGTAGCCAGAGAGTAAACATTGGGGAGGACCAAATATGCTGGGGGGTCTGGGAGTTGTCATTCCCCAAAGTAGTGGCAGAGATTAGGGATTCATAAAGTACAACCATAACCATAATCATGTAAACAGAAATCTATCCATTGTTATATATAATACATTTATAAGTCCAGATAATGTGGCCAAGGTTTAGAAAATTGTTATTTTTATTTACATATTTACAAGTAAATTTGGGTGGGCAGCATGGGTTTTTGCAATACTCTGCTCTTCTCTCCTATCATTTGCTCCTCTCATCCTATCTTCTCCTCTCTAGCCCTCTCTCCTCTGGTCCTATATTCTCTTCTCCTCTCCAGTAATCTCTTTTCCTCACTCCTGCTCTCCACTCATCCTCCCCAGCTCTTCTCCTCTCCTTTCCTCTGCTGTCTTCTCATTTCCTCTCCACATATCTCTATCCTGCTCTCCAGTCATCTCTTCTTCTCTCTTCTCCTTTCCTCAGCTCTATTCTCCTCTCCTCTCCTCTCCTCTCCCAGTCTCTGCTCTCCAGTCATCTCTTCTCCTCATCTCTCCATGTCACTCCTCCTCTCCTGTCCAGGCATTTTAGTGGCATCTGTTCTCCTCTACTTTCTTATTAATTTGGTTATTTGTTTGGTTGCTTGTTTGTTTGTTTTATTAATTAACCTACTGTAGCAACTCTTAATGTTCAGGCATTGAGGAACAGGGATACAGGCATCACAGTACAGGTGGGGGTTTTTTATTTACTGCATTTACTTTCACTTTTCAGTGATCTTTGCTGCACTCACACACAGACACAAACACCGTACTTGGTAACTCAGCTCTCCCTGGTTACTGGCCACTGAAAGACACACAAGACAATGTTAGTACGCAGCCAGTAATCAATCACAGGTGTTACTCATCACATGTTACCTGCCGGTTCACCTGACTCCTCACCGTTCACAGCCAACGCTTGACCACACCCACGCTGCCACATACCCCCACCGCCCGACTCAGGCCAGGGAGCCATCCGGCCTGCCACTACCCCCCTGGCTGGAGAGGTAATCCACCACCACCATCTGTGCCCCCGGCCTGTGGACCACCTCAAATTTAAAGGGCTGAAGAGCTAGACACCAATGAGTGATCTACGCATTGGCATCCTTCATGCAGTGGAGCCACTGGAGCAGGGCATGGTCAGAACAGAGGGTGAAAGGGCATCCTAGCAGGTAGTACCGGAGAGTGAGGACTGACCGCTCGATGTCCAGACACTCCTTCTCAATGATGCTGTACTTGGACTCTCACATTGAGAGCTTGCGGTTGAAGTAGAGCACCGGGTGCTCCTTCCCCTCCACCACCTGGGACAAAACTGTCCCCAGCCCTCTGTCCAATGCATTGGTCTACAAAACAAAAGGGAGAGAAAAGTCAGGCAAATGCAACAGCAGGCTCCCACAAAAAACCGCTTTAACCTGCGCAAAAGTCCATTTGCACGGCTCCGTCTACAGGACCAGATCTGGTGTCCCTTTTTAGTGAGGTCAGTCAGTGGGCTGGTGATGTCCGAAAAAGGCATGAACTGCCTATAATAGCCAGCAAGCCCCAGGAACTGCCTCACCCCCTTTTTGGTCTTAAGTCTTGGGCAGGCCGCAATTGCTGCTGTCTTATCAATTAGGGGATGCACCTGTCCATGACCCAAGTCCAGATACCATACTTCCACCCATCTAATTGCACACTTCTTTGGGTTTGCCGTGAGTTCTGCGTGCTTCAGCAATCTCAGGACGGCCCTTAGATGTTGTAAATGTCGTTGCCAGTCATTACTATAGATAATGATGTCATCTAAATAGGCAGCAGCATATGCGTTTTGGGGACAGAGGATTCTGTCCATGAGAATGTTGAAACGTTGCTGGGGTCCCAAACAACCCAAATGGAAGAGTGACAAATTGGTGTAAACCAAACGGAGTGGAAAAGGCCGTTTTTTCCCGAGATAATGGAGTCAAGCAGATCTGACAGTATCCCTTTGTTAGATCCACTGTCAAATAAAAGCAAGCCATGCCTAACCAATCGAGCAGTTCATCAATGCGAGGCATCGGATATGCATCAAATGTAGACACTGCGTTGACTTTTCTATAGTCCACACAGAACCGGACCGTCCTGTCGGTCTGGGGAACTGAGACCACCGGGTTGCTCCAGTCGTTGTGCAACTCCTCAATTACCCCTGTGTCAAGCATTGCCATGAGTTCACCCCAAACCACATTTTTCTTGTGTTCATGGAGCCGATACGGGCAACTGCGCACCGCCAGCCACAGGGGAGTCTCTATGTGGTGCTCTGTGAGGTTAGTGCGACCAGGAAGGGGCGAAAACACATTGCAGAATTCCTCCTGCAACCTGATAACCTGTGCTCTCTGTAACGGTGAGAGGTGGTCTCCACAGGGGACCAGGCTGAATTGGGCTGCACTTTTGGGACTTACCTCCAGTCCCAGCTCTGCCCTCTTGGGAACAACCATCACCAGAGCCACAGGAAACTCCTCTCTCCACAGTTTCAGGAGATTGAGGTGGTAGATTTGACATGCATCACCCCTATCCTTGCGCCTGACCTCATAGTCAACTTCCCCAATTCTCCGTGTGACCTCAAAGGGTCCTTGCCACTTGGCGAGTAATTTTGAGCTCACCATGTGCAGTAAAATGAGCATTTTATCTCCTGGTGCAAATTCTCTTAGCCGTGTCCCTCTGTTGTACAGGTGGGATTGACATTCTTACGCCTGTAGTAAATTCTCCTGTGTTATGTGACTCAGTGCATGGAGTTTTGCTCTCTGGTCAAGAACATACTGAATTTCATTTTTGCTTTGAGAAGGTCCCTCCTCCCAGTTTTCTCCAATGACGTCTAAGACACCACAGGGCTTGCACCCATACAGCAATTCAAACGGGGAAAACCCGGTGGAGGCTTGTGGGACCTCACACACTGCGAATAACAGAGGGACTACCCACCTATCCTAGTTTCCAGCGTCCCATGAATTAACTTATGAATCATGTTTTTAAGTTTTTGATTAAAACATTCAACCAGCCCATCCATATGCAGATGGTAAACACTGGTAGGAATCAATTTAATACCCAATAATTCGTACAGTTTGTGTGGTGTATGTGACATGAAAGTAGTGCCTTGGTCAGTCAGAATTTCTTTCGGAATCCCGACTTGGGAGATAATGTGAAAGAGTGCCTCTGCAACACTACGTGCAGAGATATTGCGAAGAGGCACTGCTTCTGGGTATCACATTGCATAATCCACTATGACTAACACAAAGCGATACCCTCATGCAGATCGATCTAATGGCCCGACAAGATCCATGCCAATTCTTTTGAAGGGGATCTCGATTAATGGTAATAGGTGCAAAGGCGCTTTCGGGGTCGCCACTGGATTTACCAGTTGGCATTTGCGACAAGCCGCATACCACCTGCGGACATTGGCGTGAATCCCCGGCCAATAAAAGCGGGCCATGAGATGATTATTGTCTAGTCCTGCCCTAAATGTCCAGCCATAGGATTGTGATGAGCCGCATGGAATAAAAGTTCCCTATGGCTCTTTGGGACCAACAACTGTGTTGTGTTCCTCTTTAGTCTGAGTGTCCTGCATCACTCAATATAACCTATCCTTAATAACTGCAAAATACAGGTAGGAGAGCGCAACATTAGGCTGGAAGTTTTGGCCATCAATTACTCTTACTTGTTCAAAAGCGTGCCTCAGAGTCCCATCTCGCATATGCTCCAGCGGGAAATCCATGAGGGAATTCCCAAGAGAGATGGGAAGGGCGGTGCCCTCCCCCACTCTCCATGTCATCATGATGTGGGCTGACACAGACAGCCCAGGGACCGCCTCCCCAGCCAACATTGCCACGGGATTACCCCATGATTACCCCATAATGTGCTACTACAGGACCCATCCACTACTACCTGTTTCATTAATGTTCTAAACCCCGGCCAATCTGTCCCCAGGATAAGTGGATGGGTGAGGCTC
>JAOTRR010000018.1:13800195-13814585 GCA_028570945.1 Gogo arcuatus | reverse complement strand
TCACTTGTGTGTGTGTGTTCACTGCTCAGATGGGTTAAATGCAGAGGAGGAATTTTACTGTGCGAGAGTACATGTGACAAAAATAAAGGCTTGGTTCTTCTTCTTCTTCTTGACAGGTGACCAAAATGGGGGAGAAAACAGTTGCTTATTATTAACTGCCAAATAAAAATAAATAAATAAAACCACATGAAAATAACATATATAAACAGTACGTTTTGATATAATCCTTTTACAAATCTTGTCTAATGTCCCTCTGAGAAACCGTGAATGGTTTCACTGTTGATCTGCTCAAATTGTTTAAATTCAGCTGACCAGCACAAGACATCAAAGTAAACAGTGTTTAAAATCACTGTCCAACTACAATTACCATTAATATTTGTATTTAATAATTTTTAAAGTGTTAGATTTGACACTTCATTATCATCCCATTTAATTCTCTGTTTTCAGTCAAAAATTTCAGCCTTTTTTCTCTTTCGGCCTAAAACTGAAAGAACTGTCTTGTACCATTTCCAGCAGAAAGTTTTTGCTGGCATCCCTAATAAATATACATACAACGTATGTTAACTATACAGTATTCCTATTTAGGGATAGCATGAACATACCATACCCTGACACAAAACAAGGCCGCTGCATCAAGTGGAGCATTCAAAACACATACTCAACTTTCAATTATGTCAATAATTCATATTTCGACTGGCTCATCTGACTTTTTTTTTTCAGGAAAACAGAAGACTGCTCTTTAGGCATGTGAAAGGTTCTGCACTTATTGATTAAAGAAGATGTGAGTAAACTTTAATGCCAGAACGCCTTAGCCATTTTCCAGCATTTTTAAGGAGTAACGCACAGCGGCATTATAGCCATATTTTGGTTTAAGGGTAAAGCAAACCAGTCATGATGTTTTAGTGCTTCCATGTTAAACAGCTCGTTATGTAGCAGTTCACATATCCCTGAGGCCAGGCCATGCATCTCTACTGTGCATTCACTTGTTTGAATTGCTGCAATGAGTAGACAGGGTTATGAAAGGTAATGTCATATACAAACAGGGGTCAACAGAGACATTGCAATTTCACAGTGTTGTGGCTAATAATGTAGACTTTTATTAAAATGACCCTAAAACTGCATTCCAGCACTTTCTTTTTACTCATATAAAATAGCCTCAAGCAACGTGCCACTGAATAATAAGAAAATAATAAAAAGAGTTTGGGCATGACATTTAGGTTTTGATCAGTAGGCATTTCACAACTCTAGCTTAACTGCATTTCATACAAGTGGGTGGTATAAATCACACTGATCATTGGCTGAATTTCTGACCTGAAATCAACAAAACGTATGCTGATACAAGAATGAAATGCATCAATATTTTAAAAATCAGTTAAGCTCTCATGTCATTGTGCACTTCACAAGACAGAATATATCTCAAAACAATCAATGAACACACATAAAATAACTTCTCCTGAAACAGTTCATGTTTCAGCATCTGATATTAGCTTAAAATAACAGGATTAAAAAAAGAATAGCATGGATCTATCTGCCTTGGACAAAAATATCAAATCGAGAGGCTTCACAGCCGACAAACAGGCGTTTGGAGCAAAAGGGGATTCAAACCGCCTAAATATGTAGGAGTGAGTCAGTGATGAGTGGAGACTCCTTTTGCACCTCCTGGTTTCCCCGGAAGAGTGCACCATTTTCAAACGAGCTCCTCAACCTGCCTCAGCTGCCTAATTAGTCCCATTGGAGTGCCCCCAGTACAGATGGCAAGATGTCTGACATATTTATTTCTGTTCCTATCATCAAATCCTGTTCGCTTTCACCCTCCCTCTCTCTTTTTCTCTCTCTTTTTCTGCCCTTGAGAATGGAGGCAGCTCTCTGGTGCTTTCAGTCTCAATGATGTAGGCATCACAGAGGCTGTCCAGCACTGTTTGATTTCCTGTGTATGTGTGTGTATGTGTTTGAGTGGGTGAAGCAGAAGCAGAGAGGTGTGTAAAGATTTGCCTCCCCCAGGCTCTCAGAGGAACCGGACATGCAAGTGTGCCAGTGCAAATTCAGATCCAGACATCTGTTCCATAAAGTAGGGAATAAAGCTTGAGGGTGGAAGAGGAGATTAAAGGGGAAAAAAACTAAAGAAGGGCAAAAAAGAGAGAGAGATGGAAGTATAGACAGTGGGAGGGAGGGAATGAAGGACGATGGATAAATGGTGTGACAGAATAAGAACAGAGGCCATTCAAACACATGCATGCCTGAGGTAGACCTTAAAGTCCACAGCATGAGTGTTGATTGACATTGACAAGCAAAAGCTTGGAGTAGAAAAAAGGAGTTTTTCAGCTAGCTCTTTTATACACAGACGTCACAGCATTTATGCAAGACAGGCTTGGCATTTTTGAATGAAGAGAATTTTGTCTTTGGGCTGATGCTTTCAAAAATGAAGCAATCAGACTTTTATATGCAACTTCCATGGAGCTACACAAATCTGTCACTCAATAACGTCATCCTAATTGGAGCATAAGAGCACCAGGGTTTTCAAGAAATCAATAATGCAGCATATGGTCAGCCTGTCAGGCTAACAAAAGACCTGTCTATGTGACACTGGCAGTGTCAAACACTTCAAAGAATAGTTTTGTCCATTTTGTCCAGCACCTTCTAATTTCACACATGATGCAATTTCAGTGATGTATTTTCACCACTTGATGACTTTTCACCAACCCCTTGTCTAGTGGAGATTTTGGCAAGCAGTGACAGTTTCATTTGAGCTCAGTAGCTGGACTCAGAAGACCACATTTGCTATTGCTTTCTTCGGTGACAGACATATGTAACATTCAGCATTTGCAATGAGAGAAATGTTATAAAAATAACTCAAGTGACAGCTTCACTGAGTGCTCATTTGAATTCTGCAAGCTTGCATTTGGTTGCCAGTGGCACAATATGCAAAGCAGAAAGCTATTAATCATTGAGCCTTAGGATTACTTTTAGGAAGTTTACATGCAGTAGCAACGATGAAACTGCAGGGAATCTGAAGAGGTCTGCAATAAAAATGCCGTCTAATGTCAATATGAATATTGCTGGTTTAATCCGTTATCTTTTTCTAAAGACAGGTGGAACTGGGTTCATCTCCAATAAATGCAGATTAAGCTGTGAGATGAACCTTAGGAACCCTGCAGCAACACATCCAGGGTTATTGGTTCATGTTTCTGTAAATGCTGGATGTAACAGAGCAGACGTTGGTTTTGCCAACTCATCAGCATGAACCAAAATTACACAGCTGTACCTGTCAGAGTACATCTCATCCAGACTCATCACACACCACCTCCACACACAGCACTCAGACTCATACACGCACAGGCACACACTTCATGGCTCACTTCGTTCTCTCCAGGTGTGTATTTTACGCAGACTCAGTTTTATCCAGTCCTTGCTATTAGTGTTTGTCTAGAGGATCAAAGCTTAAGCAGTGGTTTGGGTTCAAATATAACCACAAGGAAAAGAGCAAAGTTTGTCTGGACTAATGAAATATCAGAAAAGGAAATCCACGTTTGCTAGTCTACAATACACACCACCAGAAAACACCTTTGTACAGCGATACAAGTATTATATAAGTGAAGACATAGATCCAGGCATAAGTCAGCACCCAACCTAACTCAATTTAGTTCCATTTTCTGTGCACTCTCAAAAAGGAATAGTCAGTCGTTGAAAAGTATTCAGTACACAGCACCTGCTATATAAAAATGCTGCCCATAATTTGTTCTTAAAAATTTATGATTGTTGTTCAATACGGTGCCAGGTCTTTTATTCTCAGCAGCACAACGGCTCATCTGTAAAGCCAGTCTGGGCCTTAGATTTCACACAGTTAGATGAATACACTGAGGAATGAGCAGAAAGTCTGACTTAAATTGAAAGGATGAGAGTGCTCAGGAAGCTCTGATATAATCAAAGCCACCTTAAATGGATCTTCAAGCCTTACTTTTGCTTCTTGGTGTCTGGCTTGGCTTAAAATTATGCAGCTGTTTTTGCCTTTTTAAAAATACACTCTCTCTTAATGCTGAACGGCTCGGATTGGATAAGTCAAGTCTAGATTGATCTAAAGCTCTGAAAAGGCCATGTTGTACCATACCATCAACTATTCTGTCCAAAACCGTTTTACAGACTGACAACATCTGCAGCAATCCAAAACAAATGACACAATCAGTCTCCTAGTGAAGCACTGTTATTATGTTTCGATGTATTATTTTTACAAGATGATTTCTTTCTGTGACCTGAAAAAAGTAAATAATTGAAGGGACGGACAACTCAAATCCATTCCTACGTATGTCTTTTTTTTCCCCACTTTTTCTGGTGGGGGTTGCAGTTGTTACTGTATACAGTATACTAGTATAGTTAAGCAGTATCGCATGAGCAAAAGTAAAAGGTTATACTGAATATCACCACTTGATTTATACAAATTGTGAGTGTGATATTGTTTTTATACAGCAGTTATATAAACATAAAATTAATATAGAGTAAGTGACATTTTGGACACAATATGGCTAAATATTCTGTTTATTTTTGCTCTGCTCTATTTAACAGAAAGAGATCCCAAAAAAGCTACACTCACATTATAGCACATCAGCTAGCATTGATTTGTATGTTCCTGTTAAAGCTGCTTCCAGTAAAATTGGTGTCCCTTCTTCCTTTTCATCTTCATATGACAAGATTTCATATTTTTAGTCAACAGTTATATTCCTGAAAAGTATCATATGCCATGTCTGCTGATGATGCTGCTAATACTACTGTAGTAACGGTTTTGAATTAGGAGGTGGAATTTCGCTTGGTGAACATAGACGAGTGATACAGTGAAACTTCCCAGTGCAGTCACTATAAGCACTCTTGGAACCCCGTTTGACCAATTAAATCAGTTTGACCTATCAAACTGTTGTATAATAGAGTATATAGTCAGAGTGAGACTTTTGCTAGATGTTATCCCACTGTCACTTCATAACGCAATATATCCCAATCAAAAGTAACTATAAATACCTTAATTCTAAGAAACAGTACTTAAGAGAAAGTATAGATAATGTGTCAAAATCTTACTCAGTTAAAAATGAAAGTATCCAGTCAAAAGCTCAGGTGCTCATGCTCAAGCGAAAGTAAAAATGCTGGTACATTTACACGTACTCAAGTATTAAAAATGTAAATGTTCACATTAAATAAATTGTAATTTTTATTTGAAAGTTAAATTTTATTACTTATTACTTAACTTTTATAAGCAATCATGTGATTTTGCCTGAAAACATCATTCCATCTCTATAAGTAAAATATTCTACCATTAGCTAGAATTTGACTTACAGCCTAGGCAATTACTTTAGCAACTGGAATCGGTGCTAGTCTAAACTGGCATTAGCAACGAAAACAGGCTAGCTTGGTTAAATAGCCAGTTGATGTTAGCAAAGTAGCAAAACCTCTCTCAACATTCTTCTTCAAATTAAACAGAGTTCATACCTTCTAGAAAGGCAAATAAATATGTTTCGTTGTATAAGCGTCTTTGCTTACTCCAGCATATTGAAATAGCTTACTGAAGTAGGGTCAGGGGTGCTTATCCTCAAGTTCAACAGTGCAGTCATGTGGTTTATCCATATTCAAATGCATATGGAAAACTATAGTACTAACTACATTGTGTAGCATGAGATGGCCACTGCAGATGACAAATTGGCATGATTCTTGATTTTTTTTTTCTACACAACTTGACTGGATGATATAACCTGAAATGTAAATAAAATGCACAGGCACACAGTCATTGCCTGGATGAGAAAAGAAGAGACATTTGAGAACTGTAATGTTGTAATGAGTACTTAAATGTATAAAAGTATGGTTTTTTTCCTGAAAATGTAATTAAATGAGAATGCCAGTATTCAGCTTCAGTAACACTCAAGTAAAGTATAAATACCCCAAAATAAAGTACTGTAACAAAGTCTAATTACTCAAGTATTTTGCATCCCTGCACACTTCTACTCATCACTCTTATAATTTAAACATATAAAAAAATTATTTTTGTTTTGCTTTCTATGTAGTTGCTAAAGTTACTGTATAAGAAGGTTTAAGGTTTGAAAGGACCATAATAATTTTAATGGTTTCATTTTTTATTCTTTTATGTAAGCTGCCTATGACAAATTGTCTCACATACTGTATTTCTATAGCACATCTAAGAAGCACAGGCACACTATATTCCCACATCATATCATGAAAGGATAACCTTCAACATTGCTTCAAACCAGCTCCTTTAAAGTCAGATGAATGTCTTCCCTCACTTCAAACATAGATGCTATGGAAGCCTCAAGCAGCTAAAGTTACTTCTACTTCAGGTCCTTTCTGCGATCAGAGGAGAAACAGGAAGTGCTGGTCAGAGCACCAAAATGGTTGGCTGTCAGTCAGAGTCACTATCCTTCTGCTAAATGCTTTATAGGTGAGCCAGACAACTGCTTGCACTTAAATATCATTGTGTGTTAATTGACCTGACTTGAGGGCGCTTGGCCACCATCATGTGACCATAGCGATCAGATGCCTATGGACTTGGAGATCATTAGCTGACGTGAGGAGGTCAGCCAGTGGGTGTACTTCTGCAACCTGGGATGTCCAAGTGAGACGAGGGCCTCCCCAGGGGGCAACGCCAGCCCTCTGGAGGCAGATGGGAAGCTGCAGTGAGCACTCACTTCATGGGAAATTCATCCCCGAGACATGCGACGTGGCCCAAAAGCCGCAGTCTGCCCTGCTTTATGGTAATAGATAGGGGGGTAGGGTCGCCCACTCTTAAATAAACCTTGCCATTTGTGATGTGATGGCACCAGCAGATACCAAGGATGTAACGTAGGTAGGTTCGGTTGTACGCACCAAGGCGGTGATTAGAGATAGATTGTGTGTTAATGTCATAAACAAATAAGGCTTATGTCCTGCTAAAAGTTCTTTTGCTCTGACCTTATCCTTTATTGAAAGATTTTATGCTATGGTTAGAGTTGCTTAAATTCTCAGAAGTGAGAAAATAGTATTACCCCAGAATATGCATGCTGTTCCACCTTTACACGTCAGCTGCTCAGAGCTGTTTCTCTTAGTCACATAGTCTACTCTATGCATTATCAGAGACGCTGGTGGGAAAACAGTCTTTAGTGATTAATTGAGTTTTCCAAGAGCTGAAAGACTCATTCAATCAAACCAAAACAGTATTGTCTCCAGCGTTGAAACTCAAAAGTAGACCAGGTAAGACATTAACCACGAATCTACACAGGGCTTAGTAATAGAACAACACTGCTTACTCTTTTTCCTTAGTCTTTTTCTTTTTTTAATGTTTGTTCTGAGTATATCTTACTAGACACATAAAAAGAGCATAATATTTAAACATAAAGGCTTGTTTTTTTATGGTTATGCTGGCATTAAATTAACTTCCACAGTCTGGCTGTCAAACCCTTATGGAATCCCTTAAGGATTTCCGCTCCAGCTGTGCCATGCACTGTCAGCGGCTGTCAGTCCCCAAAGACGTGCTGTCACAGGGAGCTAAGGATAGCAGGACTTCTTCTTTTTAACATCGGTATGCCTTTTACTACACAGCTGGTCTGTGTGGTTGTGCAGCTCAGTTGATCACTTTCGTATTGTCTAAGACAAAGTGCCTTCTAATGATCCCCCCCCCCCAAAAAATTACAGCTTTCATGCCTCAAAATTGGTGTGAATTTTTAACTAATAGAAGCCTGTCATGGATCTTTAAAACTGCTGACACAGACCAGAGTTATGGTGAAGTATAATCAACCCCCCTTGAAGACACATCCTTTTTTCACACAATATTTTTAACCTACCAACATCTGAGCGCTACAAATATCTGCATACACAGCACAAGAACGGAGAGATAGTACAGGCATTAGAAAACAGCGCAAATGTTTCCAACCTGCGTTCATGATATCAGCATGAGTCCTGATGACACTGCAGTGGTCAGAAACCTGGTCTTGCCAGCGTCTCAATGATCATCTAGCTTGCTCCTAAATACATTATATATCCTTAATTCTTTATATATCCTACATTCTGTTCATGATGTAAGGTGTTGAAGAGCCCTGTATTCAGCATGTGTCTCTGAACAGGAATGCTGGCCTCGAGTCAGGATTCCATCTGTCTGTAGTAGTCATAGCAAGCAAGCACTAAAGAGCTAACCTGCTCTTGGAACATCACTTGGTAGTGAGCACGGCCCTTGGCCTCCTGCATTATTCACAGTATAGGCAGGCAGGGTTCCCTGCTCTGTTTGCTGCCCTGCTGTCAGGGGGCAGTGAGAATGCTCTCATCCATTATTGACCAGCAGCAGCAGCACCACACGGGGGAGGGGGAGGGGGGGGGGCATTGAGAGAGAAAGAGAAGGGAAGAGACAGTGAGACATAGACAAAGTGCTCTTAATCCTTCAGCCAGCCAAAAGAATGAAAGAGATAGTCAGATGCAGTGTGTTTCATTTGGCACTATTTTACACCTGTCAAACACAGGAGAAATGCCAAATGATGAATAAGCACATAGGGGGGAAAAAGAATGTTAAAAAAAAAAAAAGAAGGAAAATGGTTACCACAGCCACAACATTTGGGCAAACTGCCACTAAAAATGATTGGACTACTGGGATCAGCAAGTCACAGTACACATATGCACAGTTCACTGCAGGAGGATTTTATTTTCATGACTTTTCATTTGTTTTCCTTTTACAGCTTGATGACTTAGTCTGTGTGCTTGCAGACAGGCAAACTACATGGAGCTGCCTATCTACAAATACTACTGTTATTATGTCAACCAGTCTAGCACTGTCCACATTAATCACATGCAAAACAGCAATCTGTAGTGCAGCAAGCTGAAAGAAGATGCATTTCACTCATTTAGAAAGTCTTTCAAGGGACCAGCATTTGCACTCCATGCCTGGGCAATCTTGCTGATTATTCAAACATAATATTCCTTTGGAGGTCGACTAATGAAAATTGTTACAGCTCTTGCCCTGGTGAGACGCGGTCAACATTAATTGGATATGTAATTGAGTTTCTCTGCATGTTTGGACAAGCTAATTTTCCAAGCAATTTTGGGCCTTAATTTCAGTCATTACAATTCCAGAATCTTAAATTCTAAAGCAGTAAGCCTCCTTCTAGCACATGAGTCCATGGGCACTTCTGAAGTTTGACTACAAACACTAATCCACTTACAGCTCACAGAAACACACTCTTCAAATTACCGAACCGTGAGTCAAGCAGAGGCACACAGCCAAAAAAATAGCAAATTAATCTACCATTTAAGTGGATGTGCTTTTTTACCCTTGCATTACTTGCTTAACAGAAAGTAGAAAAAAAAGAAATGCTATGTAACCAAACAAAATATTACTGCAAAACTGTAAATAGTAGTATGACTGTAATTACTTAAACTTTTTTTTTTATCACAGATGTAATGTAGTCTACACAAAAACACTACTAGTCTTGGAAATTTTGGCTTTTTGCTTTTCTCTTCGTCTGAAAATGTTTGCAGTTATTTTATCTTATGTTCACTGAATGAAAAATATTTTTCATTTATTTGTTTACATGTTTTTTTTCTATTTTCATTTTATATTTGTATTCTGATATCTCTACATAAATAGATGTAAAGTAGAACTTCTGTGATCTTATCTGAGAAGATTATTTCTTCCTAATAATATCCTGTCTAATTAGATTTCTTGCTGGTAATCAGAGCCTTTCTAAAAATAATAAATAATAAATCAAAATAAATGGCATTATTGTTACCAGTGGGAATTTCAATTAATTGGGTAGCCAGTTACAAAATATATATAAAAACGTGTGATATTTCATCTTAGGTAATCTCTTTATTTTGATCAGGGTGGATGGGGCACATAGTACATATTAGGGCACCATGCACACACATTAATACACTTATTCAGTTTAGCATTGCCAATCCACCTACTGGCATGTTTGGGTACTGGGATGAAGAAATCCATGTAAAATAAATGTAAACCTCCCCATAGACATTAACACAAGCTCAGAATCAAACCAGGGACCCTGGAACTATGAGGCAACCTGCTAGTAATCAATTAATATTTAAAATAGACACTTAATAGCACTAACGCATTAAAAGAAAAATAACATTTCTCTTTTCAAGCTATGTAGCAATTCTTAAAAAAATAGAAGCTATGATATTACACTTCTACACACAGAGTGAACTTTAGCAGTAGCATTACACTGTGTTTGTCATATAAATTACAAAAGGTGAAAGCTGTGACACTTTCTAAAAAAAGTAAATCTGTACCATCATTATCACAAACTTGTTTCAGATTGTTGTTGCTGGTATTTAACTAATTTACAATTTTTAGACTAAAATCCATGTAAAACAGGTCAAATAGTTTCCAATTCACTATACTGTATATGCTCTCTACATAGGAAAAATGGCATTGCAGAACCCCCTATGGCAATAGAACCCCATTTGCGATTCACCAAGAAGACATGTATTAGTATTATGCATACTATTCACTAATATTATTATACTGGCACACTTGGTTTTGCTGTGTCTCATGTTTAATGAGAGTGCTACAAAATAAACAAGAGACAGCATCACCCCACAGATTCACATTTTTAATGGAAATTAAGTTTAGCCTGTTTTTATTTTTATTTTTTTGTCAAGCCAAAGAAGACAATTTGATTAAGTGTAGTTTTTTGGTGTTGTTTTGTGGCATTAATTATTGTGAAACAAGTACCTCATTCCCACTCACACTGAAAATCGTATATTTTCCACTATTATGCTGTAATGGTATCGTGTGGGAATAGGAGCAAAACGGCAAAATCGAAACATCAATCTATCCCCTGGCGACCTAGTAACATTTATGGTAATCTTTTGCCACGGCTCCAGTGGGAATCGGAACCATTGGATTTACGTGTCGTTGCTGGCGGTGACGTAAATGATGATGTTGTGATTGCAACAGAACTACTCATACCGTCTCAATGTAAAGCAACTGGCAGCAAACTCAAAACAACAAGCAAAGAAAACATTGGCAGATATAAACAAACATATTATTATTACATGTTAATAATATTTGCTTGAACAGAACAAAAGTTCTGAAACAGGAAGAGAACTCTCTCAACAGAGATGTAATGCAACTCAACTGGTGCCGTGCTGCTAACTAGCTAATGTTTCAGCTTGGGCTTTTCACAACAATGGACTTGCCACCTCATGAATTATATGTCATATCCGGTCATGCATGGTTCAAATGTCTCGCGGAGGTTCACGCACCACAGCATTCCATTAAATACAGTCAGGTGGGAATACATGATATCCATTAATTTTCTGTTATGGAAGACTGAGCAGGAATGATAAATAAATCTGTTATCTATCCCGTGTTGTTTATACCTCATACATTAATGAATTCCGTATGTGAAAGGGGCTAAGGACTTGAGTCTTATATAGAAATCCAAGCAATGTGTATTGTATAGGACACAGCTATCAAGTCAAGCAGGACTATCTGTTCTTAATAAACTAATTTAGAATTCCACATGCAACCAAAAGGTAGGGGAAAAATAAGAAAAGAGATTGAGTTCTCTTTGTCTCACAGTCCTGCCACCTTCGCTGGAACTTAATCCTCTTCTGTAATTGGAATTTTGGGGTAATGTTGAAGTAGTGGAATTGCTCGTGCCAACAGGCTGCAAAACATGCATTACTTATTAAGGCTAATAATCCATTCACTGGATTTTGTATAGTTGCCATGTAATTTAGTTGACACTTTTGCCCAATGTAAAATGCAGGGACAGATTTGCAGGAACAGATTTGCTGATCATGTGCAAGTCCATTAAATAGCAGGGAATGAGAAGCTTGTAAGGATCAAAGTCAAAATAATCTCCAGGTTTATAACCAGGTTCTAGGCATGATTAATGGCTCACCAACAGCCCCAAATGGCTTTTTAGCAGAGTTCTGCTGTGATATTGTACTATATTGGCTATCATTTTTGACCATTTTCATCCTGGAGATCTGCCCTGCTCAGTTTGAGTTATTCCTACCCACAACACACCTGTCCCACCTCATTAAGGGTTTTATAATTAGCTGATCAGGTGAATGAAGTGCGTCAGCAGTAGAAAAATATTCAAACTATGCAGGGCAGGGGGTCCCCTATTTTAGACAGATAATCATTTTGAGAAGAAAGGAAAGGGCTATATTTTCTTTAATTTAATTCTCTTTGACTATTTACTATGATTTCATTATGCCTATACACTGGAATGTTCACACACTCACATTTAATTAAGGCCTATTTATGGCCTAAATGGTTTCAATTAACAGCCACTAAGTCATCTGACAGACAAGTGGTAGCCAGCATATACTGTAACTACTATTTTCTGCTATACAAAAATAGCTTTTAGTGCTGAATGGAGCAATAAAATGACAGAAAATACAGAAAATGGTACTATCCGTTAGATGGCATGCTGACAGTTTGAGACAAGCAGAATGGTAAAAGCCACACAGTCCCAACATCTGCATGATCCAGATGTTCAAATAAACTACTAAGGGAAGTCAGCTACCCAAAGTGTCAGGAATGAGTAAGTACTAGGACAAACTGTTTACTTCTATCTATCTAAAGCACCGCTCTAATCAGTTACACTCTTAATTCCCATCTGCATTAGGGGGAAAGAGATGATGCCTGGCCTCAGTTCTGGTTCTCTATGTTCAACTTTGAAGTACACACAATTATAGTGTGTTTACTAACATTTTGGTAAAGGTTTGAAACTGATATTATGGCAGAGACCATGAGCTTAAAAACAGTCTGTCATGAAATGACTGACAGAAATAATATTGTCTGAACAGGAGCTGTTACAGACAGACTCATACATGACAGATTTTAACATATCCAGACAGTGGTGCTGTTACTGGGGTGAAGTTTCAATAGTAAAGACATGGAAACCTCTGCATACACTATCAGATGAAAAACAGAGATGAAGAAGGGAAAAGAGATAGAGTATGAAAGTGTCATTTCTCTATTCAAAAGCCTTTTCACATTTATGATAGCCCCGCTTAATTCACTTGATTCCCTTCAAGAAATCCTGTTGTGTGGGACTCCCTTGTGGATTCACAAAGACTATGTCGTTGTTTGTGCACTACAGTTTGTCTCAGCATATTCCCACCACTTCATTTAGAGTAAAAATGTCTGTATGCTTATTGTGATATGGATGCAGTTGGCAAAATAGCAAACATCTCTACTGTTATTATACAAACATTGTGAGGAATAAGAATCACATCTGTCTATACAGCCTGTAACTTGACCCTAAAATCCAAGCTACACAGCAGCAGAAAAACTAAATTTCATTTGAGTCTAATGTGTTGAAATATATACTTTAGGTGATGAAGCAATTAAGGACCAACAGAAACATTAAGTCCCCCTTTTGCTTGTTCACTCTAAAATCCAGCACTAGGCTGAGAAGCATAATCACTGAAGTAAGCACTGATCTTCCTCACTTTTGTGCCCTTTTTAAATTTTAGAGGAAGAAAAGATGAATTCTATTTAAAAAAAAATTCTCTCATTGGCATGCCATCTGCATACGCCTATGCTTGGTTGTGTGGGAGTTGCAGAAGTGGGGAAAACAACCCAGTGGTGTTATCAGGAGGAACTGATGCTCTTGATATTACATTAAACAGAAATAATTGCAAGTTAGCCCCTTGCAAATTGCCTACGGCAGGTTTGGGTTCCTCTGCATTATTCGATATACAGTAGCACGTTCAGAGGAATAGCCCAGAAGCTATCCAGATGGTGGAGATATTTCTATTTATTTCATTCTACACTCCCTATTTTTTCCTCTTTTAAAAGCCCTGTCTCTGAGCTCTCCCCCACTCTTACATTATCTTTTCAAAGGAAAACATGTAATGAGAATAGAAATTGAGTGTACCAAATTAAATATGAAATAAAATGCTGATAATGAATATCTTTGCAGCACAAAGATTGCAGGTCCCCAAAGGTGTATCTTGTAAAGTACTGTTCTGCAGACATGTCTCTGTAGAGTCCCTAAGGATGGTGGCTTATGGACTTTAACCACATGCCCTTAACAAAGTGACTTGGCCAAGCAAGTGGGTATCGTTCTCACAGCATGAAGAGGCAGCAGGCTGTATTCACATCAGAAAAGACATCCATGCTTCATCTTTGCTAACTGACCTCAGTGATATGTGATAGGAAGGGGCCTATTAGGAACTGGATTAATTACAGTACCAGTGAAACCTTTGGACACACCAAACTATGAAATAACATATGGAGCAGCATATATGGAATTATGTAGTAAAAAAAAAAACTAAACAAAATGTTTCATATTTTAGATACTTCAAAGTAGCTAGCATTTACCTTGATAACACTTTACACACTATTGGCATTATCTTAACCAGCTTCATGAGGTAGTCACCTGGAATGCTTT
>JAOTRR010000018.1:13563836-13574613 GCA_028570945.1 Gogo arcuatus | reverse complement strand
ACACACACACACACACACACACACACACACACACACACACACACACACACAAGGGCTAAGCCTACACACTGCTTACCATATTTCCTTCCCCAGCACCAACACTTCGTACAAACCCCTTTCCTCCACACTCTCAATCTGTCAATCATTCTCCTTTTCAGCTCAAACAAATTATCAACCCCTCTCTACTGTTTAATTGGAATGTCACATGAGAAATAGTTTCTATGTGCCCATATCCCTGCAGACAATTTCCTGCACTATGAGGAGTTAATGAATTATAGTCATGGTAATTAGATATTCTAAATATAAGAACAGGGTCTCATTATTGCACACGGCTGAAAATACACCAGGGAAATAAAACTCGCAGGATGATCTGAATAGTGTTATTGTGATATAGAGAGTGGAAATCTGTTTATAAGACACTGGGACACCAATGATAGCCAGTTTAGTAATCAGATTTCTGTTGAAGCCTCTTGTAATTGAAAAGCATTAATTTCTCATCACTATTATCATCACACATAATCATCAATATCACTGTAAGTGTAGATTGTTTGAAGTCATTGTTTGAAGTCACTTTATTTCTTTTAAAAATCTCAGTGCCCTCAGAGAAGAAAGCTCTAACCTACAGGGGAGGAAAAGATAAATAAATAAAATAACACACATTGATGTGCTATAAGAGATGTCAAAACATCTGTCATCCACAATGAAAACCAGAGCACCCAAATCGATAAATATCTTCACACGGTATATTGAGCATCTGTTGGGTTTATGTTGTGTGTTTGTGCAGATCTGCTGGTGAGAAGCGAGCTGTCACGCTGAGTTAAGCTCTTTTTCCTCCAGGTGTAAAACCAGACAGCCCACCCAGATGCTCACAGCTCATCGTTTGTAACTCCAGCCTGGCACGGCAAAACCGCATCAAGCCAATCTCTACAGTCTGCGCTTTCATCCTCCTAACAGCTGATGTGCTGGTGTGATTTCAGGATGCGGAGAAATACGAATGATGCAGATATCTATAGCTAAGTCAATCTTAAGACAAATATTAACTCAGAAAGTGTAGACTGCTTGAGCTACTACTACTCAGATTGAGCTGGTTGACTGTGAAATGTAAACAGATGAAAAAGTGTGGCATGTGGAAAGTTCGAAGGATGTGTGAGGAGAGATGTACGATGAAATAAAATAGCAGCAAAAATAACCATAAAGAGACATCCAGGTGAAGGATGAAGAAGCTCATCTTGCAGACAAAGCTCAGTTCCTACCTCCTCTGTGGGCCAGCACGCGCTCCTGTGGTGAGCCCCATCCCCCGGGAGCCTGTCGCTTCTTTGTCTGACGCGCGTGTGTGTGTGCATGCATGTGTGAGTATCCCAGTCCTGCCTCCTCAAAACGAGCATCCACCGTCCCAGCCAACTCACACTCTCCCTCTCACACACAAGCATGCATGCAAGCCCTCTGCCTCTTTCCACCCTGATTATGTGGTTTCCTAGCGACAGCCAACGGGGGGGTGCCTTTCGGAATTCCGGACACAGAGCTGCATGCTGATTGGCCAATTGGATCTCCTCTAATGAAGATGATTTTTTATCCTTTTCCATAATCATCACCAACCCCTTTAACATGAAGCAGACGAGGATGGTGCTGCCAAAAATGTAGGGACAAGACCAATTCCAGAAGAGACCTCACTGTAAATGTGATCCCAGGACACTATTATATGTCTGGTGTTCAGGTTTCAGACTGAACGTCCCCAATGTTTAAGTCATTCATTTGATGGACTGTAATACATGAAAGGGGAAGGGGCTGTGGCTAAATTAATGGAAGATTCAACTATTTTTAGAAGGACAAGGAAATCCACAAGGTTGCACTTAAATCAGTTTTCTGCTTAATGAGATCTCCTCTTGCTAATCAGCACTACAATAGGTGTATGGCACCTGGGATGCAATTATAGACATGCTATTCCTTGAAAGAAGGTCTGGCGAGAGTGCAGAGACCTCTCTCGAATTAACAGGTCAGTTATTTTTTGGGAATATCAACCAGTGCTGCACCTCAGCACTCAATGGTCAATAATTGTCATTTTCCATTAGGAGATGTCTCAAAGTGAAAATAAATGCACAGGATACTCCTGGCTTCAACTGAGGAAAGTGGATCTTGTTATCAGGGCTGGTAAATTGAACCACTTATTCTTTCAGAATTACATCTGCTAGTGTCACTTTGAATTTTCCGTCATATGTGAGTAAAATATCATATTGATTGCAGTCATGCAGATATGTACGTCATTGATTGCAGTCTGCTTATTACCATATAGATTAGCTGCTGGTGGAGGGAGATAAATTAGAACAGAGGAGTGTGGAAAGGGCGATGGAGAGAGAGAGAGAGAGAGAGAGAGAGAGAGAGAGAGAGAATATGGGTATATGGAGAGAATCAAAAAGGGAGATGAAAATGAACATAGAGGAACAGAGAAAGGGAAGGGATGAAAAAATGGAGAACTGATAGAGGAAGAATAACTAATGAATAATACGATAAACCAAAGGCAAATGGATGTGAGCACTACAAGATAGAGAAAAATTATAAACCAGGTATGGAAGCTGAAAGGAATGGGGAAAAAGCAATAAATCTAAGATGTGAATTGAGAGGGGGGGGGGGGGGGGGAGAGGACTGGAGAAGGAGTGGAAAGGAATGAGGGAAAAATAAAGACAAAAAAGCAATCAAGGGAGAGTGAGAGAGGGATGAGAAGGTAGGTAAAGGGATGATGAGAGAAGGCACAGCAGAGACAGAGAAATGAGGCTGCAGGATGAGATGGGATTGGGGGAGTGCTGTCTGTCTGCTCTGGGTTTGATCCACATTAGTTACCCACTCAGCCAGTCAGCGTGAGTGTGTGGGGGAAGGGAGGACAGCATGGTAGACAAAACACAGAGACATGAAAAAATAGCCACTTCTGTTTTTGCAGTCTTTAGACTTTCCACTACAATGCATGTAGTAAGTTGTTGAAATTGTACTGAAAGTACAATTAAAGCCTTAAATCCCCTCATTAGGGATTGCACTGATTCATGCCATGTTTGTTGCTGGTGATGTAGCAGACTGATGATGATGTGGTCATAAGTGGTGCTAATTCACCCTAATGATGATCACTGGTGCTGAGCTCTTTACTCACGTCACTGCAACATTTCAGACACTCTGTGTGCCTGCTTTAATATATTAGTTCAACTCAGACCATGGGTCTTGTTACATAAGCTTGTTTATTAAAAGCAGGTCATGGACAGGCCTTGACCTGGAAAAGTGTGATGTAATCCAGAGTGAACTTGGTAGAGTGCATACCTGCGCTAAGCCACATATTATCAACATCAAAATCAAATCCAATGAACCTAGGATAATACTAAAGCTGTACACCAAATTTCATCCAAATCTGTTCACTAATTTTTGCGTTACTTTGGGAACAAACAAACAAAAAAATCCTGGATCCACGTACATATCCGGATTTACATCAAAATCTAAATCAACTGTTTCTTGGCCCATGGCTCACCTTTCCTCAAAATTTCATTAAAGTCTGTTCACTACTTTTTGAGTTACGTTGGGAACAGACAAACAAACGGAGGCCAAAACATAACCTCCTCCAACAAAGTTGGTGGAGGTAATCAGAATGATTTATTGCTTGCTGACGCTTTTATTATATTGTACATAAGGAACAAAAACACGAACTGGCATACTGTTACGTGGTGTGATACAGCTCAATGTCCAGACACCATGTCCCAAAGTGCTTTATTACTCTTATACCATAGCAATATGTCAACTATTACAATGAACGAATGAAACATCATAGTTTTTAAACATTTACAATTATATTTAATGTTGTGGATTTAAGGTTAGTTCCTGTTATCAGTTACTTTACAGCAGCTATCTTTCCATCACCAGACTCTTTTTTCTCTCTCCTGAAGTTAATAAGCGAGAGAAAAACCCCCCCAGCATGTTATGTTACTGAGAAAGCAGAACGTGCAAAGTCCCCTGTCCTGAGGACTGTCCCATGGAGGAAACCTTTCTGACTGTTACCAAGCACTGACACCCAAGACTACTTCTACAAATGTTAAAGAAATATCTCCTAACAGAAAACTTCACCATATCAATGAGTACAGTTTTTTTATTGTGTTAAGTAACAATAGAAATGATCACGTCTTAGAACAAGCGCAATAATATAAACCTATCATTTGAATTACAGCCAGCACTATTGTCAGAGCTGTGCTTTTATAGAAAATTAGTCAACGCTTTCTGACCAATCAGATTCAAGAATTCAAAAATGCTGTTGTATAATGTAGCATAATGGACCAGTAAAAGTTTTATAGTGTATTGGATAAAAAAATGTAATGTTCTATAATGCATATTATTATATTATGTACAACAGATATAGACCTTTGATTGTACAATCATGTTTTATTGACTTTTAGTTGGGCAATAGTATATGTACTTGGGTCTATGGGAAGAGTCCCCATGCCTCACTTTCCCTCAGGGCCCCTTGAGGCTTCGTTAATTGCTATCCCTCTGCTTCCTCACTCAGTAGGAATGGGAGCTTATACAGTCAGAGAAATGTATTCTCAAGCGACTTTGTGGATCTCATGGGAGCCAGAGATCAATGCTGGGGAGCTTGGTGGAGTCTGGATGAGAAAGCCATGAATAAAGTATACCCTGAGATGGGTTACCAGAGGCCTCCTCATTTTTATTAATGCTGACTAGATTATAACAGGCACTAACAAGATCCTATGGACCTCAAAACCTGATGGAAGCACCACTCGGGTGGACGCTTCATAGCCAGAACTGCTTTATAATGATGGCACAGTCCATTGTGGACAGTATTCCTTTCCATCCATGTGTATGACATGTTTTAAAGGTTTATATTGTGTGTTACATGAAAACAATTCTATAGAGCAGTTCTATATGTGTATAATGTTCTAAGAATTAGATATTCAGTAAATTGATTATTCTTCTCTTCCAACCAGTGACGAATTCTGATTCTCTATTCTGTGTGTCATACATTATGAATTTCAAGTAACCTTAGACAAAAGAAAAACACATTCCTGAAATTTCTGCTGTCCCCATAAAAATCGTAGACATTTGGATTCCTTTTTAGTATATCTCATGGTCAGTAGGGCTGTTTTGCCACTAGCCTTTACAAATAACCATTTCCCAGGACACCAGCACACATTTTACAAATGCTGGCTGACACAAGCACTTGTGCTGGCTGCAATACCATGGAAAATGTCAGCCAATGTTCTTTGAGTGTGAAGCCTCCGTTGTTAATGTCAGAACGCTGCGATGCATGGAGAGCAGAGCACTGCTGTAGCCCAATAAGAGAATGTAAACATTGGACCAGGAAGATCCTGTCAGCTCAACAGCAGCCTGAGGACACAAGGTGTAGACACAACTGATTGGTCTACCGCTGGGAATGTGTGACATTTGCACTTCTCTACTAATGCCCTGTTGCCATGCATTCAGAGATCTTACTTTTACAGTTTTGATCTCTCTCTCTCTCTCTCTCTCTCTCTCTCTCTCTCTCTCTCTCTCTCTCTCATTGATTTAATCTTTGACCCCAGGTTAAAAGATAGACATTTGAACTCCTAATTCCTTCATGTAGTCTATGGTTCGTGCACAAAGCCTGAGTCCCTCTGCAATTAACCTTCAGTCTCTCTCACTGAGCTTCTCGGCCATGATGCCATCAGCTCAGTGAGATTATTAGATAAAAGCACTTTCAGTGGAGAACTGCAGTGGAAAAGAATGGAAGCCTGGTTACATCCAGCATTAATCAATGATTAAAATTACATTTTATACTGTACATAAATTGTATTGCACTACCTGAGCAATCAGCAGATCAACTAACTTATTTTTTTTTACATAAGAAATAAAAAAAGACAGAAAAAGAACAAGTCTAAGGTTCAATCTAAGTAGCTTCTTCTAGGTTCCTACATATAGCTTCAACAGAACCTGTTGATCCAGATACAAAATACCTACTTTAATAAAATGCAGTTGTTTTTGGTGGATTGGCATGGTTAAGGCATATTTCTAGTTCTTTTCAAGCTGAGTTGTAATCTGGCATTAAACCCACCTTAGTATTGCCAGAGAAAATATATCAACATTCAGTGGGACTAGTGCATCATGGTCTTTCAGATGCAGTGTTTTCAGCCTGGCATACTGCGCTTTTGCATTCTATAAGCATGATGGGACCTGGCCCTGACCCCTGATACTAGCCATGTGGCTGTCTCAGACATAGGGCTTAAAGGATTCCTACTTTCAAATAACTCATCATCAACCTCATAATCTGGAAATGCTGTTAGTGTCTGAATCGCTCTAAGTTTCTCTATATACAGAGGTGCAAAGACTGATCTAGAAACCTCAGCACATTCTGATCTCCTCTCCATACATGAAGAAGCAGGAGCATTTACCATGGTCTGATCTGAGCTTTAGGAACTAACAGAGGCAAATCTACTCCAAAATAGTGACTTCCCAGAAGTGGGTCACTTGTATCACAGTTCCAATGCCATCCATCAAACTGTCAGATTTGGTGAGCTCGCTCCTTTCAAAAGAGCCTGGAAGCATGCTGGCACTTGTCAAGAAAACAAACACACGCACTTACAGACACATACATACACACACACATACTCCATGAGTACCCTAGAGCCAAGTTTATGGAAATGAAAAGTCTTATACATAAACCAAGACTGACCTACCTTTAGCTTAAGCCTTAGGCCTTGTCTGTCCCTCCCTGGGTTTGATTTCTTCCTCCTCTCCTGGTCTCCTACACCATTTCTGGGCTGTGCTCTTGCTGTACTCTCGCCACAAACCAGAGACAGCAGCAGGAGGGGGTTGGTGAGGGGAATCCAGGCATTAGCATTCCTATGGTCACATGGGACCCCATTCTAGCCAATCAATGGACATAATATAGCACTATGGTCCACCCATTCCTCCGAAACCCCTCCTTCTTCCTCCTGTCCTCTGCGCCTGTCAGTCCAGCAGCACTGCTAGTCTGTGGAAGTCACCATAGCAACACAAAGAGATTTAACCCTTGCATGGCATTTTTATGGCGCCTTGCTTGAAATGAGCGAGCTTTGATGGGCCATGCAAATGCAATGAGAACATGCAAAATAAACGCGTCTGCTATGGAGAATACAAAAAATATTTAAAGGATCTTTTACCTCTAAAGTGAGATGTTTCTATGGATAAATTTCATGTTTAATAAATCATATCAGCCTGAGTCTACATACTCTCACCTCTACAAAAAAAAAAAGCTTTTACATATTTGATTTAACAGTAGAAAACAAATGTCTATTGTGAAAATAGACTCCTGGACAAATAATGATTAAGCTGTAATATAGTCAACATGAGCACATAAGAACTGTGGAATCAGAGCTTTAATACCACAGCAGAGTCATTTTATATGCATTGCTGCACATTTTAAACTGCTTGAATATGATTAGTAAATGGTGTGTAATCCGACTATGTAACACTGATGAAGAGATAAATGTCACAATATACTCACTACACTTTCCTCAGATTTAATTTTAATATTTCTACTTACAGTAATAAGTAGCTTATTGAACATTAAAATATATTTTTGTACAGATTGTTTAATTTGTCCACCTTTTCTGTGTTGTCTTTTTTTGTAGATGTTAAATAAGTATAATTGTATGTATAATTCTCTAAGGTAATTATAATTCAATCTGTTGCCACTTTTCTAGCACACTGTAAGTGTTATATATTATGTGCCTTAAAAATGCCTTCAAATATGATGATATGTTTGCCATGTTGGGCTTATGAAAGTCATTTGTTTAATAAAAAAAAACTATGAGGCCAAAAAACTTGTTTTGACATGGATCTGATCCATAAAAATGACAAATGATAATGAAAACAATATTAATACAGTTCCCATAATTCCTTTACAATTTGATAATTTATTGTTTCTTCTGCATTATTTTACACTTTGACATGTGCTATAAGGGAGTGTAGCCTGCAATTTGTGCTTGGGGGAGGGGCTGCTTGTACTGTGTGTTTCAATATATGCAAATGTATTCAAATAATGGGGTATAAAGATCTTGCTAAAATGCAGGCTTTGGGGTCTGAGGGTTAAGCTGATTGGTTGAAGGGCTAATTTTATCTTTTTTTGATTGGTCCTAAGGGTGATGGCCTTGTGTGTCTGTGTTTATGGGTATGAGGGGGAGGTGCGAGACATTTAAAACATCTCCACTATGACCTAATGTCTCTGTGTGTGTGTGTGTGTGTGTGTGTGTGTGTGTGTGTGTGTGTGTGTGTTAAAGGAGGTTTTGCTATACATATTACTTCCTTGAAGCATTTTTGTGACCCATTCAAAAAAAAATCAGGCACTCAAAGAAGAAGCTTAATTTTCCACATTATTTCTTCAAATAATTGGAACTGAAGTTGTACAAAGTCACACAAGCAAACATTAGCCCTGCCAAACTCCTACAGCATTAATTAATTCCAAAGAAAAAAAACCCTTTTTATTTGCTGTGCTAACTCTTAACTTGACCCTTTTAACTTGATAATACAGCATTCTTAGACCCTGACCTGTTTATACTAGCGTAAGGATATAATTTTGATGGAGACTACAAAATTTCTCTGGATAAGGGCGTTTTCCAAATGTTGTAAATGTACATGCATTTTTCCTCACAATCCAAATTGCACCACAGCATTGGAATAGCTGAATTCTCCAGCTGAATAAAAGTCAATTTTCTCTCCATATCCTGAGTCAAATATATAAAATGGAAATAAAGGACTGCAGTCATCACTATGGTAATGCTGAATAATTCATCTGTAATATTCTGTTTGACCAGTACTTAATTATATAGTCCCCAACAGCTCCCCAGATACTGGGCTTCCGGACACAGTGATCCGCTGCCTTAACCTCCTTTCCAGTAAGGCAGTAATTCCCATAAGCCCAGTGGTGGGAGACTGGGGGCATTCGCCACAGGATCACATGTCACCTGCACGGTAGATTTGATAGTCGTCAACTGGAGGAGCAATGGGCCTCCAAATTGACGTGAGCATCATATTATGTGGGGATGTAATAGAGTATGCATAATTCATAGAAAACCAGATGAATTATTTAAAAGGGTGAGGGGTCTCTGTGCACCATGCTCATCCCACTGGTACAGTCATACTGCTGAGAAATGTCTTCTGCGATGCTGAGGGTCTTTTCTACACATGCTTAATACTCTTTGATAAAGTGGCACAGTTTAAATATCATATTAACATTTTAACAAGAGGAAGAGATGATCATAATAATAAAACAGAAAAAGCAAAAAAAAAAAAAATGTATGAGAATGCACATGCACTAAACAACAGCCAAGACTATCACCTCACTGACCTTAAAGAAAAAACATCAGCTCAAAGACTGGATTGTTTAAATCACTTGCATACAAAGCATTACTTAGCTTTTAAAAAAAGCATTACTTATTCAAACAAATCAGATAGCTCCATGCTAACAGCAGTATTACCTACACTTTCTTTTGGATCTGAATGGTAGAGTGAGCCCAAGGACCAAAAGTAGGTCAGTGGCTCTGTTCTATGTATACAGACTGCCATCTAATGGTCAGTAATAGCATTAAGTTCATTTCACATAAAGTGAGAATTTTCAAAGATTTCCAAAACGTCTCGTTTGAAATCAGTTTTTCAAATGATCTAAATCGTTCCAACTGAAGACACTATATAATCATTTCAAATTCTACATTTTTGAAATATCTGTTGTTGGTATTGAATACAATTTCAATATATTAAGACATTAGTAGTATAAACGTCACACATGATGGGGTTTTTTTTTATAGGCGACCAAATCAGTGTTGCCTTCTGAGAAATCAGTTTTCTTCATTAGATTCATCTGACCCCATCCCATTTTTTTAAATAATTTTAATCTTTTCTAACATTTCAGTCATCTTTCTTTCTGCTGCCTACAACCTTCTCTAATCTTCTACTAGTACTTTTTCATTTCCTCTTCCATATCTTTCATCATGAGCAGCTGAATAATGTTTATACAGATTTAAGAGAGCTCACGCTGTTGCCACAGACCAAAGGAACTGAGAATAGATCTCCCACACTTGTTTGCTGTCACTGAGGCAGGTGTGTGCAACTAGATTTTATTGTATTAGATGCAGGGGGTCAAGTGGGAAAAAAATTGCAGCACCTCATACCAAACACACATACAACATTCCCATTTTTCAACACTGATGTTACCATAAGGCCATTCATAGAAAGGGTCCTCTTCAGTGTCTATTTAATCACATTGTTACATGAAGAAAGTGCTGTTTCAACTTGTTTTCAACTTTCAAACTTAATCATTCTTCAGATTTCAGGATTAACACAACCACATTAGATCAATGGTCTCTTCAAGAAATCTAACAGCATTCTGAAATCATACCTTTAATTTAAACCCATCATACCAAATGCCTTACTGTGCTGTATTTGTTATATCTATCTACATGGCTGAATAACTGATCCAGTGAGATTTTCATTAAAGTATGTTTTATAGATTGCTTTCTTATTTATGCCATTTGTTTCTTATTTCATAGTGGCAAAATAATACTGCACTTCTAAACAGTATAAGTTTTAGACCTCAATTATAGATAAAATAAAATAAAATACAAAATGGTGTACGTAACAGTGAAGTCTATACTAGTGCATCTCTAACAATTAGAATATCGTGAAAAAGTTCATTTTTCTTTTTGTAATTTAGTTCACAAAGATAACCTTTCATATATTCTATATTCATTACATGTAAAGTGAAATATTTCAAGCCTTTTTT
>JAOTRR010000018.1:13480913-13491352 GCA_028570945.1 Gogo arcuatus | reverse complement strand
CTTTAAGACATGAAGTGTCTTTTAATTAATAAAAATAAAGAAAAAACATTGAATTGGAAGGTGTGTCTAAACTTTTGACTGGTACTGTATTTAGCTGGCGTATTTTGGTGCCCAGTGAATGTACCCCTCAGTTCACCAAGTACTCGCTGCATGCTCCCACAGTGACCAGTCGTGTAGTGTGCACTGTACAGCAATGCAGTTTGCTCATTGTGCAAGCAAGTGACTGCTGTGTCTCCGATTTCTTCAAGCATATTTTATTTTCTCAATGATGATGCCAGTACAACTCCAAGAAACAGCCAATGAGAATCTGAGAGAAAATCAAATTCATTTGCTCTCATGTGCAGCAGATTCCTGAAACCACTTCTATTTTCCATTTATTTATGTGGACGTGTGAAGACAAAATGTAAGCACAATAACACTGCTTCTATAAAAACTTATTTGGCATGTCATACCCAAATGGCTGTAAGGAAAAGCAAAATAAACACACACACACACACAGGACATGATTCCTGACAGGGCACAGTATAAAAATAGCTAGGTTCCTTTTCACTATACACTGTCTGCATCTCCCCAACCAACATGTCCATGGTTTCTCTTATTTCTCTTTTTTCGTGTTTCCTTACAAAGTATTGAACGTCACATGAAAGACAGCTCCCTCTTTCACTTACTTTCATGAGAAAGCAGGATTTGCTGATTTGGGGATGTGACATGCTTTGGCAGGGATCTGTCCAGGTGGAAGATGGTGTCATGTGTGCACCTTGTATGCAAGTGATCATGCTGTGTGCACACCCCAAACAACTGTACAACATCGAACAAGTGCATGCAAACAACTCGAGCCGTGTAGTGTGAAATGGTCAGCAATTCTGAGATTCTGATAGTCGTGTAGTGTGCACTCTGTGTTATATTTGAGATTGTTGACATTTTGTCTCCTATTAAACACCATTGTAACAGTGCCAGCAATGACCTCAATGACCACCGGTGACGTCAGAGCACCAGAAAGCTGCTATTTTCTCACAGAAGTAATGAAAAAACAGCACCATTGCTCATGTTAAAGCTCATATTTGGGTGCAGGTAATATGCAGTAAAGACAAAACTCCAGGTTTTAAAAGGAAATTTAGCTTCTAATACTGAAGACACTGTTCCATAGACTCTTTTTTCTAGTGCTGTGTATGAACTGTGCTTTGCCATGATTTTGGACTTCACATTTCACTTGGTGTAGTGTTCGTGTTAATTTATTGTCTGAAATGACCTTCTTGACTAGTTAATTTCTTGAAAGTGTTGCACTCATCCACCTGCAGACGCATACAGACGAGCAGATTTCTCACGTGTGTATGTTCACAAACATATAGCTATTCTATTTGGCCAGTTCTCTCCTATATGGTTTTACATACTGTATGAGGCTTTAAATTTGCTAACAAAAGGAAGCTGTAGTATTAGGAGACAAGGCCACACTTCAGGGTGTTTGATTGCTTTAGAAGATGTGTTTTTTATTATTTTATTTTATTTTATTTTAATTTTTTTTAACTTTACACTGTTTGTAGGGAGAGCGGGAGAGAACAAAAGGGTCCGCTCCAGCTTTGAAGCACAAAAATATGCCCTTCTAGAAACACATTAAAAAACATCTTTGTGTCAACCTGATATCACCCCTGGATGAGATTTAATAAATCCTGGGGCATTCTAGCGGAAATCAATCTCCCCTTGATCTTTTGCAGTGCCATTGCCAGTTTCTACTTTAGTGCAAAGAATTACTTAAGACGGGCCAATTTAGAGGTCCTCTGTCCTCTGCAGATATGATATTAAACACAATTAGCACATTCTCACTGACTGACGGACTTATCATGCTTAGAAAAGGAGAGGAAAGAGATTGCTTTGGAACTAATTTTCTGGTCGTAGAATTTTCATTCTGTAGTTTGGATCTTTTCCTATGAAAAATATAAAATAAAAGATAAAAGAAAAGAAATAAAAATAAAAGAATAAGAAAATAAATAAAAATAAAAGAATAAGAAAATAACTTCTTTCCTTTATTGCTTTTGCTGTTTTCTATTGTTTTTTCTTTTTCCCCATTGCTTTCTGTTTGCTTGAGTGGCCAAGCTGTCACTTAACTGGCTTTGGGCGGGCCTTGCTACCCAGGCTGAGTAGTCAATTCCTGCACACGAGTCCTGCTTTGTGCAGTGAGAATGTGGTAGTGATTTGAATCAGGAGGGAAGGAGAGGATTTGCTTTCTCTGTGTGTATGCTGGCTGTTATCTGGTCTTATTTGTTTACAGTTTTACTCTTTTTTAATGGCACTCCTATGACAGTGTTCTGTATCTCCCTCATTATTTTTCTGTCTAAAATGACTTGAAAATTACTCATTATTTACTTCCTTGTGATGTGTAGTGTAGTGGGTAGTGTTGTGGTCTCAGAGCTTAAAAATTGCTGGTTTGATCCTCAGCTCAGACGAGTGCTTAATAAAGGTTTTGCTTTTATTCTGGGACTCTATCAAATCATGCTGGCTGTATGAAAACAAACTGTATACGTAGCTCCGTTCATTCACGGAAAACCAATGTACCAATGAGCTACTGTTCAAATTGTGATGTGCAATGTTATTAATTGTTGTTAGAGAGACTGAATCTGGATGTACATATTCATACTCTCATAGTCATGATAAAATACCAAAACATCCAAATGTGCAAAATGTGCACAGGTGAGGTTGGATTATATTAGTTCTGCTGTCTTATTTTTTCTTCTTTAATTTTTTTTTTATACATAATTTAGTTTATATCTGTTTCTTTTATTCTTTCAAGGCTGTCAGAGAGCATATCATCCCCATCACCAAACATCCTCATTAGCAAATTGATGTTGGACTCATGTTGGAAACTGCCAACATTTAGCCAAAAGGAAGCTCTGAAAAAGAAAATATAAGTATTTTATACATAAATGGTAGAAGTAAAACCTTTAGCATTTTGTCTCACAGCTGATTAATTGTGTTTGGAAAAAGCAGACATCTGAGATGTACAATCTTTTTGAATCACTTGAACTTTAAGAAAAAAAAAGAAACAAAACTAAAAAAAGCAACAGCAAAAATAGTATCACCAAATCCCTCAGGCTTAACACTCCAGTGGAAGATTTAATAGACCAGAACGGTCATTTTAAAGGCAAACCTTGCTTTTTGCCTCATATACACTATAGATGTTGTGTTAAAATTACCAGTTGGGGATTCAAGGCTTTCAGAGTGGAAAAGAAATATTTTAGCTGGTATATGAACATCCTGAATAGTGTATATCTCTTAATGTGAACATATATTGATATATTGAAAACATTGATATAAAACTGGATATTTGCTTGCATTTATTTCATATTGATGCAGATGTAGAAGGTCTGTTTTCTTCAAGACATGAGGTTTTTTTTTTTAATTCAGTGGAGTTTAGAGAGTAGCATAATGTCATTGAGCTTTATTTAAAGATAAGATAGATGTGAGCAAATATATTTGTAAATCGTTCATAGGGGTGTTTACACAAGAAACATGGTATTAATGAAACTCCTGGAAAAAACATTCCTATCTTCCATTTTCCATTTTCAAGCTATTTTCTTTTCACCTCTCTTAATTCATACCTAATTCACATTTTCTGTAATTTGTCTCCATATTCTGGCCTTTGAAGGTGATCTTATGCTGCTATATTTTTTCCATTGGCATAGATGCGAGTTAAAATGACTTCCACTTCTGCCTCCGAGAATTGCACTTTCAGCTCTCTGTGAGCTTTAACTTTTATGCAGTTTTGTGGGTGTCACTAAATGCAATCAGCTGTAGTGTGCACACACTTTGCACTTTATGGGTGATTGGCAAGCCCTGCTATAGATTAGCGACTTGCCCAGGGTGAACCCCGCCTCTCGCCCAAAGTCAGCTGGGATTGGCTCCAGCTTCCCCTGTGACCCTGACAGATAAGCCGTATAGAGGATGGATGGATGGATGGATGGATTGATGGGTGATTGGCATTTATCAACATATGACCATGAGTACAAATAAAAATAAGCTGAAAAGAACTAAAATGCTTGTAAATCTGGTGAGAATTTTTAGTTTGGTGTCACCTATGATAAACATTTACACACAACTTTACTAAAATAAATGAGGCCCAATGTATGCATTAAAATCACCTATTTGAACCTTTCTACAAATCTTTTTTTATGGCTTTCTTTTTTGTTAAAGCCTAGAATTATTTTGTGCTTAAACTGTAACATTTGTTGGAATGGGATAATTTAAATCTCTCTTAAAGCTGTCTGCATGTGTGTGTGTTTTTGTAAGTAATTGCATTGTATGCATTTTATGTATTTTCCAATAATTTCACAAGACTGTAGCAGAAGCAGTTGGAATATCAGTATTTGTTTGCTGGTTTCTAAGGCACTCCGATCTATATGCCTGCTTTGACCTTTAAAATGAATTCACATGGATGTGGATTCTACAAATTGCTGCATGAGTTAAGCAGAAATTTTGTACAATGTAGAAATTATTACACTGTAAATCTCATAACTCTACAGTTGTTGTGAACAGCACTTTCCATCTCATCCTCAAGATGCTCATTTGAGTTGAGATTTAGGGACTGTGCAGGAGCAATAAAAAAATTGCTGACATGAGAGCTGCAGCTACCATTCCATAAGCATATGAAAAGCACAGGACTTAATTATCAAAGACTATTAGTTACTTCGACTGTTATGATTATTTGTGATATTGTAAGCAGCAAAATTGCTGATATGTTTACAGCTGTTCACATAAATTAAGTATGTGCTGTGGTTTTTCAGCCGGTTTAGACCTCTAATTTAAGGTGGCAGTAACAGTCTTAACATCAGGTTCAATCTGAATAAGTTATCTATACAGCTCTGCTGCTCTAGCTTTGGTGAGAGGCTGAAATTAAATCCAGGTACACTTTGCAGACTGCATGCTCTAAGAGCTGTAAGAAACCCTGCATTGATTACTGAACCCTGGCACATGCCCTACTATAAATATGAGCCTCGGTTATCATTTCTCCCCATGTTCCTTCATTTGTCTTTTATCATTCATACCACAAAATCTTTGTTTTACTAATGCAAAACTTTCATCAATACTCGTAGATGTTTTTCTTTATTTTTGCTCTTTTCCATTATTCTGTTTTAAAATAACAATGAAGATATTAAACACTATGAAATAACAAATACTGAATAATGCACTGACCAAGAAGTGTTAAACAAACAAATCAAATCTATTTTATATTTTAATTTAACAGTATTCTTGATACAAAACTTGGAGCTTCACACAGGAGGGGTTTTCTGCCTTGCTGCTTCTCCTACATGCAGGGACGACGTGGGGCTTGTGATGTGGTGCACTCTCATGCCCGTAGCATCCATCCAAATATGGATTAACCATAGTAATAAATAAATGAACTTGGCCAGTAATGCTGATGATGTGCCCTGCTGTCCAATCATTCCTCAGAGTGTATCAAGGCTTCGAATCTGTGTGAGGAAAACATTCCCCACGTCAACACACTGCCACCACCAGCCTGTTTATAACAAATCAGATGGCTCCATGTTATCATTATTATTTATAGAGTTTGTGTGTGTGTGTATATATATATATATATATATATATATATATATATATATATGTATGGTGTTTGTATAAAGCAGTAGTGTTGGTGCGATGTGTGGGACCAGTGGTCTAACACTGTAATGATTTATCAGTGTAGTGGTTTAAATCAGGCACATAGGGGAAGCCTCAGCGATGGCAGTAAGACTCCAAGCAGTCACAGAGAGGAGGGACAAGACCTTCTCTATCTGTCCATCCATCTGTTCACTGTTTTATTCTTTCTGTCACATTTCTTTGATCTTTATGTTTCTTTCTTTGTCTCCCTCCTTTCTCCCTCAAGCTTGACTGTAGCAGTCACCAATGGACAGATTTTCCACTTGAGAATAAAATGCTCTTTTTGTCCTCTCTCCTCAGCCTTGTGTGCATCTCGACTTGCATTTCACTTCTTTTTCCCTTCAGTGTTTCCTTGTCCTCACACAGATAGTACCACGTTCCCTGAACATTGCCTGAAACCAACTCAATAAAAACAGTTACTAAGAGGAAAATTACCCATCTTCACATTGGTCTGATTTGTAACACTGATTTGGTCCCCCACACCTCTCCTACAGCTTGTGTCCGGGTGAAATGCTCTGTTGTTGCCAGATGCATTCGGTGAAAGCTCATGGGTTTATCGTTATCACAGGAGCAAAGCATTCATGCTTTTGAGCCACTAACTTTAAGTGAAATGTGTATTTATGGTGTGTAAATGATGCATGTTGGAGAGCTTTTGATAATATGATATTCCCATTCACTAGTCATATAGACATGTCCAAAGGGAATTGTTTTGGCTTATTTGAAATACATATATAAATGACGGGCAGATAAGAGAGGGAAAGATGAGGTTAAACAAAATTACTCCATGATAAATAAGAGCACTTTGGTGCTTCCTGCATGAGTGCTGTGTCTTTAATGTCGAGGTCAAGTTTAAACCACTCTCTGTTTCCTGTAATAAAACCTGATTTGCAGTTATGATCAGTGTGTGTGGGTGTGCATAGGAGACAGGAAGTGAGTGAGAGTGTGGTTATTTCACTGTCTATTGGTCCAAATCCAAAATAAATTTATGCAAATTATGCAGGATTAGCTGTCTGTAGAATATGAGCTGATTTTCCCCCAGACCTAATTTGATATTTATCCAATATAGAATTCCTGAGCATGCTACTGAACTGAGACAACAGACAACATCCACGGCCTCTTTCAGTTGCAGAGAGCTTCTCCAGAAGGACCCTATTTTAATGGGTCTTACACACAGACACCTTTATCTTATACTTTGCCAAAAGTACGTAGACACCTGACCATCACACCTATATGAGCTTGATGGACATCCCATTCCAAAACCATGGGCATGCAGCTGTAACGGCCTCCAGTCTTCTGGGTAGGCTTTCTACAAAAATTTGGAGTGTGTCTGTGACCATTTATGGTCCACAATCAATGGTCCAGTTCATCCCAGAGGTGTTCATTTGGTTTGAAGGTAGGGTTCTGTGCAGGTCACTGGACTTCCTCATCAAACCATGAATTTATGTACATGCTGGAACAGTAAATGGCCTTCCTCAGACACAAAGTTGCCACAAAGTTGGAAGCATACAATTTTAAAGAAAAAAAAGAAAGTCTAAAATGTCTTTGTATGCTGTAGCATTAACATTACCCTTTATTGGTACTGAGGGGCCCAAGCCCTGAAAAACAGCCCCAGACTATTATTTCTCCTCCACCAAACTTTACTGTTGTCAGTATGTGTTCCAGTAGGTAGCGTTCTCCTGGCAAACCCAGATGCACTTCAGCACTCAGTGACCCCTCTCTGTGAGCGTGCATGGTCTACACTTCATGGCTGAGCTGTTGTTGCTCCTAGACGCTTCCACTTCACAATAATAGCACTCACAGTTGACCAAGGAGGTGTGGCTGAAACATCGGAACTCACTCATTAGGAGGGGCGTGCACATACTTTTTGTCATGTAGTATATAACTATACAGTTACACTTAAAATATGACTGAATGTGTATAAGTTATAACCTGACAGATAATATAGCTAAAAAGTAAATGAAAGAACTGATTGTTGTGCATGGTAGTATGTGAAAGATCTGTGATGATGAAATTACTGTGTTTAGTGCATTTAATTCATGAAGCACTCAGGGGGAAATCACCTAAAATCTCCTATAAAATACAATGCAGTAATTGTGGTCTAGGGATGGAGAAATAATAAGTTTGCTAGACAGCCCAATGGGAAGCTCCATTCTACTTCTACATCACCTGTTTTATTTTGTTTGCCCAGAGGCCTAATTAAGTAGGCTAAAAAGTGGCAGCTAATGTAATTAAACCCTAAATTATAAAGAGCAATTGAAAATTCCCCATCCCTGAGATTTTGAGTACTCACTAATTTTCACTAGTCTCTGCATAGACACTCCTTATTCTACCTTGATGTATTTGCTGTAGCATATTGTGCTTCCACCTTCAACAAAATGGCAGCAAGTCTTTGGTGTCATCTTATTGCATCTCATATAAAAGATATGTAAGTCTTTATTTTTTGCTCAACACACTACTAAGAGTGTTGTGCAAGCTAATTTATTCACTTAGTGAAAATATTACTGTACCTACTGATGGCCAGAATGCATTCGTAATTGATGTGTGCAGTTTAAAAGTTTAAAAAGTTACTACAACTACAGCATGTCACATGCAAACAAGTAGAAGTAAGGGAGGACTTTTCTTTTTTTCTGGTCAGTGGAAGGGAGAAAACATGCTGGTAATTGCTACATCAGCAGCCTACTGAACCTACTTGTCACTCATACAACTATAGATAAGTAACCAATAGCTTTGACATGTAACCGGCTTGATTCAGCAGCTGATTTGTTCACCCTTGTGGTTCTAATTATTGAGGTATTTATCCCATTGTTTGGCATCAAAGCTCTGAGTATTGGACAATACTAATCTGGTACTGACATCTTAGTAACTGAGGCAGCTGTCTGCAAGCTTTTGTTTCTGACTTACACAACATATCACAGGCATTATAGTGGGGTGGATTTTGAAGACCCTTCCTGTTTGCTGAGTCTGCATCTGAATGACATTGATACCTTTGGTTCACTTACTATTTAGTTTGATTTGTTTTATCACTGCGTATAATAAAATACTTAAAAAAATCACCTTCTAAGAGTCACGTGGGCAGGGGCAAGGCTAAAAGACATTTAGTTGATCAGAAATGGTGAAACGGACAACGTAAGCAAACCTTTGGCAAGAAATTCTGAAAATCATTTGGGCTCAGAGAACATAGAGCCTCGCTACTAAAATAATATAGTTGTATAAATTATTAGTAATTTATTAATCTATTGATTCATTGATTGTTCTTGCAACACTCCAGCTTTGGCTCAGTTTGAGTCTTGCATGGCAGTTTAGCAGCTTGCATCTCAATTGCCCATATTACACAACATGTATGACTCACTTTCTAAAGTTGAGTTGAATTAGTTTTTGCATTGCAACCGAATCGAATTGCAAGGGTTCTCTTGGAAACCCCTCAGACCATCTCTGTCATGTGGTCTCAGACCGGTGTTTTTGATCTGCACCCAAATATAATTGCTGTGATTCATACCTGCATAAACAAACCTCACCAAATGGGAAAATATACCAAGGGACTGATTCAGACAGATGAAATGCCATGTAAGTGATAGGGCTCTGCTCACATCCTGACTGAACTGTCGTGTCAGCCAGCATCACACTTAGGGCACTATATTGAATCAGGTTAATCAGATCATTGTGAAGACTATCATAGCAGTATTGATTAACAGGCACATGATTTTCTAGCCTAACTTTGAAGTATGTAAAATTAGACCTGTGACTTAGATATCTGACATAGATATTGATATAACGGTACTGTTACACTGACATTAATATCTTTTAAATAGTTGGCTTGTAGTTTTGAAGGATGAGCTCCTACACTTTTCTTCTTTACCGTTTTAGGTAATAGTTTCACTCAGTGTTTATTTTCAGCTCCAGACCCATCCATGTCCACAGAGCTTCTTTTGTTAACAGTGCTTTTCTGTCTGTTGAGGAAGGAAGACTACAGGCCAAATGTTCTAATTTTGTGTCTCTTGAAGTATGATGCAGAGCTAAATGTGACTGTTACATAAATCAGACAAAAGTGTTTATTCTTGACTGACTCTGACTCTCTCTGTGCGTGTGTGTATGTATGCTGAGGTGAATTGCAGGGGCACAGCACATCAACACAGACCATACACACTCGCACACATGCCTTAAGGGTCATTACTCATGTTTGTGAAAGATTTTGCCTTCGTCTTCGCCTTAACATGTGCATCACACATTCGAGCATTACTAGCATCATGCCTACTACTGCATTTGTTGTTCCTTATCTACACAGTACCACAGAAATGCAAAAATACAGCTTTGCCATGTTGTTTTTTATGTTTCTGCGATTAGATGGGTCCCTTCTCATTTCAAATGCATACATTACTCTTTACATCATGGTTCATTAATGTAGAGAGAATGGAGGGGACATGGATTCCAAACTGGATTTATTTTACTTTTCATTCCCTCTCAGGCCCTGGTTCCTTTTCATGTGAGTGTGAGTGTGACTTATAAATATTAACTGCTTTCTTCCAAAATGATTGAGAAGAAGCAGACAGGCAAGTGAATAAAGGAATTTGATTGTCTGTCCACTTCCTACGGGGGAAACTAAAAGTGCTTTGGATGTCTGTGTGATGCAAACTACTACACCTGACTGCTAACTTCTAACTTACTACATACAGTACATGCACCTACACTCACCAGCCACTTTAATAGGAACTTGTTGTTGATTGTAAGATTCCTGTTTTTGGCTGGCAGGAGTGGAACCCAATGTGGTCTCCTGCTGTTGCAGAAGATGCTTT
>JAOTRR010000018.1:13423024-13436068 GCA_028570945.1 Gogo arcuatus | reverse complement strand
AGGCCCCAGTCGACCGGCAGGTTCGAACCCAGAACCTGCTTGCTGTGAGGCGACAGTGCTAACTACTGCACCACCATGCTACCTATTTTTTCTTATATTTATAGTTAATTAAACTTTGTTTAACCAGTCCATTTATTGTTGGTTAGTTCATGGTTTCATTCAGTAGGAATAATTGTGCTTAACTCTCCAAAATAACTTAATTCATTACTTAATGTTCATAACAAAGAAAAAAGCCATCTGTATAAACTTGAATGAGCAAATATGATTCCAAAAGGATGTCAGTGAGGCAAGAGGAAACAGAAAAAGAACATCTGTTATGCTGAAATCTTCCTGCCCTCCATGTGAACATGCATATGTACCTCTTTCTTAACTTGAAGTTCTAACAGGAAACTTATATTTGAAAGTAAATTTTACCTGCAATACACTGACATAATGTAATAGAGTTTCCATGGTAACATATTATGTGATTTAAAGCTTTTGAATTTTACTTGCACCTTGTTTAAAGTGCAATGTTTATACGACTCTTTGTTGACTTGATGGCTGCCAGAATCGTTCTGCCTTCTAGTTTATCGAGAACAGCCATCATACAAGACCGTAAATACTGATAGACTGTCACAATTCCAGATTTAACATGCTTGTATAACTTGTGAAGACATAGGCATGCTGGCACAAGGCAAAGAAAATGGTTGTTAATTATGAGCTTGAAAATGTATCAGGTATTAAGGCTTTAAAGGTATTTATGCTGTGCCAATAAGCTGTAAATAGGTGGGGTGGTCTGCTCTGTCATCCCATTAATGATTCTCAGCATGAACGGTGAAATTAAAAGCTGCCCTCACAATATAATTACAGTAATTACTGATTAAAGCCCATCACAAATCAATTAATAGGTGTTATCCTTATTATGGTTATTAATTATTAGCTATTGTAGAAGCTAGTGTAATGATTGCCTTTAGGGAAAATACAGGCTATGATGTAAGAATCCATGATGCTCAGAAAAACATCATAGAAAATATCAGAGATTGCCTCTGCTTTATTAAAATAATTTTTTTTAAAAACCCACCCTGCACTATCAGCTGTAGTCTTTTGTCTATGTGTCCATGCTGCTATTTCATACTGCTCACCCTGTATAAGGAGGAATTTTCTGAACAGAATTACAATTTAGATTTCTGGAAATGAAAACTCATGTCTGATAATTCTGTCTCTCTCTCTCTCTCTCTGTCTCTCTCTCGATTGGTCCCTAGAATTCAGATTTATTTGCAATGATTGAGCGGATGCAGGTAAACAAAGATTGCACCTAGTACCTGGAGAAACAGAGTGAACATGCTATTTTGTCTCTTCTTACACCTTAGCTTGTTGCTATGGCCTTGCTGGTGACACTCTCCCATCTTCAGACACTCCTTGTCCTTCTTCTTGTACATTTCTCAATCTCATTATGTATTATTCAGTCTGTATTACTTCATTGTGCACTTTCTGTACACTATACAGTCTTTGCTAATGCTTGGCCTGTGTTATATACATTCTGTGAAGATGAGATGAAATGTATATATTTTATATCTGCTTTACAGATAAGCTGACAGCTCAGTTTTTTTGAGAGTGTGTAAAAAGGGTTCTGACAGTATAATTGCAGCTCATTTTCTGCTCTACAGAATAGCAGAATGGATGAGCAGAGATGCACAATTCCACCTCCTCTTAAAGTAAGTGTGGTTATGTAAATAAATGCACTATATGGCCAAAAGTTTGTGGATACCTGGCTTTGTGGCTACCTATGCTTTGTGGATACACTCATATGTGCTTACTGAATATTCCAGATTTAATCCCCCTTTGCTTATCCCTTTGCCACACGAGATCTTCCACTTCAAATTTCTCTTTATTCTCCAGTCTTCTGGAGAACCTCCAGTTCTTGTAAAGCTACAGCATTACAAATACATCCTGTACAGTTGTGTGCTTCCAACTTTTGTGGCAACAGTTTTGGGAAGGCCTATGGGTCTGATGGTCAGGTGTCCGCAAACCTTTCTCCATATAGTGTACAATACACACACTTCATAATTATAAATATTTCCTGAGGTTTGAATTTTTGTCATCAGTCCAGTTTTAAAATACAGTGGCCTGCTCTCAAGTTACACAGTGAGACAGCAACTCACAGTATTTATATATAAAATAGGTATTTTTGTGTATGTATGAAGAAGCATACTTTCTTCAGCTTGCTAGAAGCTGCAGGGAAAGTATTCTTACATATCTGATGAATGTCACTGAAGTTCATCTTTGGGGGCTCTTGCAGAAACCGACTGTAAAATAACTCTATTGCGAGTGAAATGCAGAAGCAGTATTACGAATATCAAGGGAGTATTTGTGCACTGAGCCCATTCTAAGCATTGTGCATAACATGGCCTTTACAAATTACTCCTGTAATATTTCTGTTTTTATTACATACACTATATGGCCAAAAGTATGTGGACACTGACTGTAACACCCATATGTGTTTTCAAAGTAGTAAGCATAAAATTGCCAAGGATGTCTTTGTATACTGTAGCATTACAATTTAGCTTCACTGGAACTAAGGGGTCCAAACCTGTTCCAGCATGACAATGCCCCTGTGCACAAAGCAAGGTCCATAAAGAGAAATTTGAAGTGGAAGATCTCGTGTGGCTGCACAGAACCCTAATCTCAACTGCACTGAACACCTTGGGGATAAATTTCAATGATGACTGTGTCCCAGGCCTCCTCTCTCGACATCAGTGCCTGACTTCTTGTGATTTTGTGCCTGAATGAGCAAATCCCCACAGCCATGTTTCAGAATCTTGTTGTAGCAGCAAAAGGGGACATCTAATTATTAATGCCCATGATTTTGGCATGGGATGTTCAACACTAAGGTATCCATATACTTTTGGCCATATATTGTATTATAGGTTTATATCTTATTGTATCTTATTTTGGAACATTTGGTAAATTAACTGTGCAATTGCTTTTGTGTTTATTTAACAGACGGAAGAAGATTATATTCCTTATCCAAGTGTTCATGAGGTAACTAACATAAAAGGTCATGTGATACTTACCCTGCATAATTTTTTTTTCCATAGAGGTAATCAACACATTTATTTTATTACAATTGACAGGTGCTGGGACGTAAAGCTCCATTTCCGCTGATTCTGTTGCCGCAGTTTGGTGGTTACTGGATTGAGGGGACCAACCACGAGCTCAGTACCATCCCAGCACAAGAGGAGCTACCCCCATGTCCAGCCTCCCAGATTAAACTGGAGAGCAACAGCATAGCCAAAATCTATAGGAAGCATTTCCTGGGCAGGGTGAGAATAGGAAATGATAACGGTTTGATGAGTGTGCTCAGTTTAAAAAAAAAAGAAAAAGATGTTTTTAATCTATGAATTTTAACACTTATTTACAGATGTATGGTAGTTTGAATAATTATCTGATAAAATATTGTTTAAACAAACAAATAGTCATCTAAAAATATTTAAAACTACATGCTACTGTGTAGAAAGTAGGTGAAACAGCAAGTGATAGCAAAATATAGACTTTAATATTTAGGTTGTATGTGAACATGTGCACCTGCAACTCCCTACAGGAGCACTTTAATTATTACTCTGTGGACGCAGCGCTGGGCCTCCTTGTCTTCTCAGTGAAGTATGACGTGATTGGGGACCAAGAGCACCTCCGCTTACTGCTTAGGTAATGCTCACACACATGCACACACACAATCTCATGTCTTGCCAGCACAACTGTATTCACTCATTCTTCTTTTATTCTCACTTTGTCTATGCCACACAAAGCTGTTTGTCACTCCTCTGTGACTCATGCACCTCTTCTTTCCTTTCAGGTCCCTCTCCATTGTACTGCACTTTTATATTAATAAGATGAACCATTTCTCTAATTCCTCTGTTTTTGCTATTATTCATATACAAACTTATTTTTGCTATTATTCTGAGTGTTTGGTGTCATTTAAAAATAGCATTATTAACCACAGTACATCACACCTTACAGAAAATGCTCAGTGGTGAAAATCTGCTGACTGAGATCATGAGTGAATAAGAAACAAATAGAGGATATCTTACATTTAAAGGGGTTCTTTATCTGCATTCAGTCTCTGCACATAGCACAGTGGATTAATAGGAAACAGGACCTGCTTGTTGGTCAGTCATCAAACTTAAACCATGCCAACAAACTTCTGTCTTTGTGTCTTACTTCCTCTCATGGTATTTCTCCAGCTATTTATCTTAGTCTTTCTCTTTCTCTCACCCAACTTTAATCATTCAATTTTTCATTGTTTACCTCTATAGAAGTGAGGTGGGGGTTTTTTCAGCAGTGCCAGTGATTACAATGTCTGATTCAATATGAATTTGTCATGCTGTCTCACATGCAAGACCTTAAGAATGCACTTTTCATATCTAGCATTTATTGTCCACTTTAAGTCCATCCTTACTTTGCAAATTTAAAGGGAAATAGGAAAATTAAACAGAATTGTTTAACCTCTTCTAGGTCAAAGTTTAAAACCTACCATGATGTGATACCCATTTCTTGCCTGACTGAGTTCCCCAATGTGGTGCAAATGGCAAAGGTAGGAGAAACACAATTGTCACCATGTCAAATATAAGAAATTGTGTTTGACCATTTGTATTGACAGTATTCTCTTCTCTTAGCTTGTGTGTGAAGAAGTAAACGTGGACAGATTTTATCCAGTCCTCTATCCAAAGGTCAGTCTCTGCTACTCATCTTCACTTTCACATCACTGCTTGTGTATCAGGCACATTCTGACCCTCAGCTATACTGTGTGTTCCCACAGGCATCCAGACTCATTGTAACCTTTGATGAACATGTCATAAGCAACAACTTCAAGTTTGGAGTCATCTATCAGAAGTTTGGGCAGGTAATAAACACTAGCTATTTCTTTCCTGGGTTTATGAGAATACAGAGTAGCCTTGTTTAAACTGTTTCTGAACAGTTTGTGTCTCCTACAGACAACAGAAGAGGAGCTCTTTGGGAACAATGAAGAGAATCCAGCCTTTACTGAGTTCCTGGAGTTTTTGGGGGAGAAGATTGAGCTACATGACTTTAAAGGGTAAATGTCCTTTAAAATAAATGTCAAGGTGTCTACGGTAGCTTAATTATCTAGCTTGTTTAATGGCAAATTGTGAAAGGTCTTTTTTATCTCTATCAGCCTTATCGACCAAATTTGCAGTGATTGTGATAATGACTACTAAGACTGTTCATGCAGTAATACTGTATATTCACAATATACTAGTCTGCTATTAGAATTTAATCTCAGTTGTTGCTATCTTCTTATTCATATAATCATATTAGTCTTTTTTATTTTTAAAATGGTATTTGTATTAGATTATATGGAAAAAATGCAATCCGCCTTTTCAATCCACATTTTTGTCCCTGATTTTTTAGGGGGCTTAAAGACTTGTGTTTTAAGATAGTGGTCTAGACACTATTGAAAAATCCTATTTTTGACACTTTTTGCCAAAAAAATCAGCATGAATGTAATTTTAACAATCTGAATTCTGTGCTCAAAAATCAATTTAAGTGAATGCATAAATCAACTCTGAATATGAGAAACTTTCCCCGCGTAAATATTGATCTAACTTTTATACTTAACTTGCTGATTCTGAATATGTCCATATGCTAGGTTTCGTGGGGGTCTTGATGTTACACATGGCCAGACTGGAACTGAGTCGGTGTATCACAATTTCCACAACAAGGAGATTATGTTCCATGTGTCCACCAAACTACCCTACACTGAAGGAGACTCACAGCAGGTAAGGAATGTCTTATTGGGCCATCTGTGAAAGAGTATTTAAAAAAAAAAAATTCTCCGTCTTGCAGCAATAGATAAAGTACTTCTGCCAGCGCTTAAGGTCATATGTTGAACAAGGTTTAAACGCAAAATGTATTCACTAAGATCAAAACTATTTCATGTGGCTCCCTCGTGATAATTTCAGTATTATTTTAACCTGTCTGTAGAGCTGTTTGAGATGAGCAGTGGGCGTTGTGCTGTGGCCACATATCCCCATATGCTTGGTTAATTAGGACACAATATCACACAGTGCTGAACAACAGGCTTTTGCAAGCCATCTGTTTCTGCACCTTCTGAAACCTTCAGGTTCTGAAACCTTCTCTGATTAATCAGAGAGTAAACATCACCTAGTATTTTGACACAGGTAATATTGAGCTACTGTAACCACTTTGCAAACACACTCTCCAAGTGGATCTTTAAACAAACATACAGTGGACTAAATGTACATCACCTGCTGGAAACACCTAGCATGCAGAAATTTGACATAGTTATACATGGATTGATGGTTTATAAAGTTCTATCGTGAATTGGTACAAATGTGACACTAGAGTGCAGGCTAGAGTGCTAACTAAATACCTAGTACCTGTCAAATGTGTGCTAGCTGGTTAAATGTTCCTTTAGCAAATACATCTTAGCAAATATGTTCATCAAATTGTTTAACTGTATCAATAATAGCATTAGTGTATTACTCCCACATACAATCAGGAGCTCAACACCTGTTTAGCCTTCAGCATCAACATCAGCTGATGTTTCTCATATTAGTATTCAGACTATCAAAGAAATAATCTAAGTAAAAACTTCATTTTGTTGTTCAAAGTGTGATCCACCAATTTATTTTACAGTTCCGCAACACAATAATGAAAAATAAAAAGATGTGATGTGTTTTGCTTTCAGTTGCAGAGGAAGAGGCATATAGGAAATGACATTGTGGCTATTGTGTTTCAAGAGGAAAACACGCCGTTTGTACCTGACATGATTGCATCCAATTTCCTGCATGCTTTTGTGGTGGTGCAAGTGGAGAATGCCTGCACAGACAACGTCCTTTACAAGGTGACAAATCTGTCTAATTGTTATTTGGATATTACAGAATATTCTGTATTCAGTAAAATATTCACATTTTTTCCTGATATAAAATTGTTCAGTATCTGTATATTCATCAAATATATCTATATATTTAATTACTTTTTAATGTCATCTTTTTGTTAAAAATATCTCTATATTTTTTTATGCTTAATGCTGCATTTGCCTTTCCTACAGGTATCAGTGACTTCAAGAGATGATGTGCCATTCTTTGGGCCTGCTCTCCCAGACCCAGCCATTTTCAGAAAAGTGAGAAACATTTCAAACCCATACATCCACTGTGGTTTATTTATTATTTCAGTAAGAGGATTCTTGCAACTAGCAAGAGCCAATCTGTATGATATGACACTTTAAATTCTGTTCCCTGACTAGAGTCCAGAGTTCCACGAGTTCCTCCTGACAAAACTCATCAACGCTGAGTATTCGTGCTATAAGGCCGAGAAGTTTGCTAAGCTGGAGGTGAGCAAGAGAGAGATGACCTTTTCCCTGGAAAGCTCCCTCTATTGCACTAGAATTCAGGCTTTCAAACCTAGATAGCACACATGCATGTTCCTTTGGAGGCAACACTGAAGCGGTATTTGCTGTATTTGTTTGGATACAAGTTTAAAAACATTTAAAAACATCATATAGTGTACATATACCTTTAACCCAGCTCTATGCGTAAGATAGAATGAGTGTTTGTTTGTGTGAGTAGCAGTGTGTGTTTATGTGCAGGAGAGAACACGTTCTGCACTGCTGGAGACATTGTATGAGGAGTTACATGTGAACAGCCAGTGCATGATGGGACTAGGAGGAGAAGATGAGAAACTGGAGAATGGAGGAGGAGGAGGAGGAGGAGGAGGAGGTGGTGGTGGTTTCTTTGAGTCTTTTAAGGTATGTTTATCTAAGTGTGTTTCATTTTTAAAGTTTTTCAGTGTCAGAAGAGGAAATGACCCAGGCGATTTGTTCACGTGTTTACATCCTGACTTACAGCCTTACCCCCACCTCCCTCTCTCTCTCTGTCTCTCTTTCTCACTCATTCAGTAAATTCTCACAGTGTGGCTTTAGTGTGGACTTTTGTGGTGAGATTTCGTACTGTGTGTGTTTGTGTGTAGAGAGTAATTCGCAGTCGGAGTCAGTCTATGGATGCTATGGGACTGAGCAACAAGAAGCCTCACACTGTCTCTACCAGCCACAGTGGCAGCTTTACCCATAATCCCCCAGATATCCCCAAAACACCCGGCATTGTGAGTATTCCTTGCTCTTTACTTGAAGTAAACTAACATGCATTGTGAGTAGGGCAAAGTGTTTTGGAAATGTCTTCAAAGACAACTGTGTTGTTGCCCTAGTGGAGTGCCAGTTAGACTTAGTGCCAGTTTCTCTGCCCTCTGTGACTTGCAGTTTTGGCTGTTTGACTGTGACCTTGACTCTGAATTGAGCAGTTTCTGTCATAGATGGGAAAATAACATATTCTTGCATACAGTAGGATTATGCATAAATGCTTTATAATTTAAAAATCAGCAGCAAAAATTATTGTACAGTTTTAACTGTGGAATTGGGAAAAAATATATTGAGATTTATAAAGATTTGGAAGAATTCAGGCACCATGAACTGAGTAAAATAGTAAGTTGCCTAGAGAGTCCCACCTCTAATCAGTGGAATATTAAACACAAAGTAATGCCAGAACTTCACAGCAGTCACTCATTCTCATTGCTAAGTGTTATGACACTAAACTGATCCAGGCAGGATGTTGTACACTGTAGCAGATGGAGCTTTACACATCAATACACTGCAGTAAATGCCTTGACAACAAAGTAGATAACCTTTTTTGCCAAGCTGACAAAAGCTGTATTTGAATTTCCAGCTACAGTACCTTGAATAGAATATCAGCTGCAATAGTTATATTTGCACTCTAAATGTGATTATATAACAAAAATCAATGTGAAAAATCCATATAAAAAGTAGTATTTCAGAAATCAGTTTCTGTGTGTCTGGTATTTAGTTGGCATCCCCAAACCAGATCCGTATCTGACAGGTTCCATATTTCTCCACCATAGTCTCTGATCATCCCTGGGAAGAGCCCGACCCGAAAGAAATCAGGTCCATTTAGTTCCAGGAGGAGCAGCGCAATCGGCATTGAGAATATTCAGGAAGTCCAGGAGAGAAGGTAAGAACAGAAGAGAACACTGTTTTCCAATTTGTTTTCTTCTGTGTATGCTGACAATGCAGAAATGTTCATTGTTTATATTACAGCAGTAGGGACGTATCTCCCAGCACACAAAAGATACCCGAAAGTGGCCATGCCTTGCATGAGCCCAATACTGACAATTCTTCCAATCACAGTTCGCCTGAGATGCCTACCACCAGGACTAGGTGAGTAACCATATGAACAAGGCACAATTATTTATGATAATATATGTGAATGAAAATGTATCATGCTAGAAGTTCATTGTTAATGGTGGTTTGTCTTACGGAAGCATTATACTCCACTGTGTGGATGACCACACCTATGTGTTTGCTCTGTGAGTTGTATTTGTGGTGCCTTTATGATTCTGGAAGATTACAAGCTCTGTCCACTAGGGAGCAGGCCAAAGTCATTGTGTCCATTGAAATGTTTGTGATTTCACACCGGCTTTTCTTGCAAGCATCTTTATCACTGTCAAGTGGCAAGGAGAGGTCATCCAATGTGGGTAATTGTGGACAAGCTGTTAGTTTCAAAACGTCCTGCTATTGTCGTGGTTGCTGTTATAGTGTTTTCAGTCTGCTGCTGACTTTGTATAACAGTGTGGTATTCTTTTTTCAAGTCAAGTGGATTTATTGTCATCTCAACCATATACAGTGAAACGAAACAATGTTCTTCCAGGACCATAGTGCTACATAAAACAACACAGAGCTACACGAGACTACACAGAACTAAATAAGACTACACAGACCTACACGGGACTGTATAAAGTTCACGTGTGCAAACATATGCATACAGCGCAAAACAATACAATAATTACTAAAACAGGACAATAGGTACAGTAAAAGACAGTGCAGCGCCAACCAGTACATAATTCTAGTGTGGATAAAGTGCCAGATGTAACAGGCTTTGCAAAAAGATGTAACAATATAATAATGAAATGCTGTATATGTAAACATAACATACTAACAAAACATACTTCTGCACCCACTGTTGATTTTAGTTAGTATTGCATTCTGACAATATGTACTATTCATTTCTGAGATCCAGTGTGCCAACAATGCTTGCCAACAAACACACACACCTCCACTGTCTGCCTCTTTCCACTCTTTCAGAAGCAATTGAATACGATAATGATACATGTAGATAAAATCAAGTGTAACACTGGCTTTAGTGACCATTAAGCATGTGGGTGTGTTTTCTTCTTAGTTCGGCCCTGTGTTGTAGAGCTCCCTCCATTCCGGAGTGTCACGATCTGTCTCGGTCCTCGTCCAATGCCAGCAGCTTCACAAGTGTGGTGGAAGAGAATGACCATGAGCATGAAGCTACAGAAGAGTATGACACAGGACTGGTAACTCCTTAATTTGTCTACCACAAACCAGCATGATGCAGCCAGCATGCTCAAATACCCATACAATACTGATTAGATGAGTTTTATTCCTAATAGGAACATTCAACTGGAATAGAAATCAGGGTAATTTATTTTTACGTGAGTTGTCAACGGCTCTATCAGTAGAGTACAGTGTGAAAGCTTTGAAAGAGAAATACAAGCTAACTGAAACTTATATTTCCTATTTATAATAAATATTATACATATTTCCTATTTATGTGTGTGCTTCAGGAAAGCCTGTCTTCTGCTGGTACCCCTCACAAGCGGGACTCATTCCCGTACAGCAGCAGCTGGTTGGACGAAAGTATAAGCAGTGCTAGCCACAGCAGTACACCAGGTCAGTAATCTATAATACTATCTGTTATGAATTGCTGTCTTTGAAAACCTGGGACGTTTGTTATTGATGAATAAGCTTTTAGGTGGGATTTTTGCTCTACTGGGCTCCCAGTTTAGTCATTTCTAATTCCTACCCACTAGCTGCATCTCCGCAATTGTAAGATGGTGCCAGTCTGTGAGGGTGTGGGTTAACATGCTTTCTCTGAGACACATGCATGGTTTCATAAAAGTGAATGCAGTCATTAACTAAAGGGTTGTTATGGGTTTGTATTATTGTCTTTAATGTTTATGATGTCAGCAGATGGTGAATAGTTCAAATAGCTCAATTATTAGACAGCAATTATTAGAAAATGTTGTTGTCTGGGCAAATGACATCCTAAAATAAGCTGAAGTGCTGCAGATTCTGCAGCGTTTTTGCTTAAAACGCCTTTGTGTTTGACTTCACAGCCGTCTCTCGACAGCTGTCCGACCCCATTCGGCCCAGAACAGAAAGACAGCACTCTGCTTCAGTGAGATCATTTTAACAATCGTTTATTCATTCATTAATTGTTGATTCTTTTTGTTGCATGAACCACAGGTTGTGATAGTGGATTACTTGCTAATTTGTGTGTGTGTGTGTGTGTGTGTGTGGTGTGCAGAACTGCTAGGCTTTCTCTTCAGATTACTTCACAAATGTCCATCAGCAGGTTTGACTAATTTTATCTCTTACTGTTTAGAGAAAGCGCTTCACAATGTTGGCAATTCTGTCTTAGATGCACTTTTATTCTTTAATCTTACTGTTATAGAAACAAACTGCATATTATGGTTTTACAGCTAGTTGTCTCAAAAAAACACTTCAGAACTGTTTGTCACCTCTCAGTTTTCTGTTTCTTTTACAGTACTCTCATAAGCAGCTCCTAAAGAGACTAATGCCGGCTCCTCCAGAGACCCAGTGCAGAAGGAGAGCTGTCAATCACAGGACCTCTGGCCAAGAATCCTGTCCCTGCTTTAAGGACTTGCACCGTTTTGTTTGTATCATGTGAATGAACATGCTTTGCAGCATGCCTTTGGGCTTCAGCAGGTTAACGAAGGCTATCTGCTTCGCAGGTGCCAATGGGAACAGCCTGAGGCTTATTATGGACTGCATTTCTTAAGGTTATTTGCCTGCAGTACCAGCAAAGGGTGTTATGGCTTTAACCAGAAATTTCACACCTTTTCTGTCTTTATTTTTCTCTGTTGCTGTAAGTCTGTCACTTCTTGTTTTTCTTTCAATTTTCTGTGACTTCCACGTGGGATCAAGTACAACACACATTGCTGTTAGCGCTAATTTTGTTTACTTCTGTGTTTGTGTGTATTTATTTATTCATGATCATAACAGCAGGCAGAGGTCAGCTTGTCACTCACAGGGACACAGTGGTCTAGGAAAAATGACGTCCTAAAAATAATAATTCAAAGATTTAAACAAGTACAACACCGATCTGAACATATTTTTTTGTGCTGCAGAACACCCATGAATGAACACGTACAGCAGTGCAACAGAATTATGTGTAACCTTTTCTCTTCTTTTTTAACAGCAGTACATTTTGTATTATTTTTGTTAGTTTTGTGATTTTGGGAATATCTATAAATGTTATTTGTTGTTAAATGAACTGACTTGTGCTGGAATATACAAACCATTTACTATCTTGTCAGGTGAGTAATTGTTTATAACAAGTAATGCTATGTATAATAAGTTATACTATTTATTTTAATTTTAAAAAGTATTTATGAGTGTTTTTATGCACATACTTTTCACAAGTTTGATCTCTGCAGTATTTGTATTTGCATTGGGAACAGGTTCAGACTTTTAGATTGTGATGGATGTTGTGTGCAGTTACACACACATGACTTTTTATCATTTCTGCAGAGCACTTGAGGTTGAAATTATTCACTGTGCTGTCTACTGTGAGACGTTCTCAAGTTGCCTTCTATAGCTTTATCTGCTCTGTGTGAAACCCTACTGGGTCCTACAGAGGGCATCAGTAAGCTTTTGAATGTAAATAATGGTGTGATTGGGTAATTATATGATGTTCGATTAAAAGAAAAAGACTAGACACAATGATAGTTAATGAAATCTTCTAGCATGTTTCAACCTAATCTCTAACTACAACATAGTCATTGCTGTGAACAATAATTTCAACACATTTCCCTGTACATGATTTTTTTAAATTAAACGGGTTTTATGGTATTTTCCCCATACAAGGAAATGTGATTAAAATTATATATATATATATATATATGTGTGTG
>JAOTRR010000018.1:13210563-13222331 GCA_028570945.1 Gogo arcuatus | reverse complement strand
GATGCTGATTTAAGAAAAAGTTGAAGTGGTCTCTTAATTTTTTCCAGAGCTGTATGGCTCGCTAGTATTATGTATAATATATGACTAGTACTAAATATATACCTAGTATTGTTCTTTCTTTCTTTCTTTCTTTCTTCTCCTCTCACTCTTTGTAGGTAATATAAGTTCCTCTGCTGTGTGCTACTACCCCCAGGAGCACCATCACTAACATTTTCTTTTCCTCTGGGAATCCTTTCTCATTTTGGTAATTCTGTTTCTTTCATCCTCTCCTGCCTTCACTCACATCTGCTCACACAACTGTAAAGAGGTATTCCACCCGAATGTCTGTATTCATTCCATATTTTATGAAAAGAACATCTTGCAACAGTGAATTGGCAAATAACATCTGAAAATGTGTCCTTTATCATGATTGTATGGACTTAAAAATGCATGTCTTTTTAAAGGTTTATCATGTGGATAAACAATTTATATAATTAGGATATAGTCTCACTATAGACATGCTTTATTGTTACCTTAATTCAATCATCATTCATCTTCAGTAACCATTTTATCCTGGTCAAGGTTGCAGTAGATCCAGAGCCTGTCCTGGGATGATTGGGTGCAAGGCAGGAATACAGACTAGACACACACACACACACACACACACGTTTTTCTCACTATCCTTGTGAGGACCTTCCATTGACATAATTATTAATGCAGTTAATTAAAGCTGTGTCTATATCTAAACCTAACCTCATTAATGAGGTTAAACACTCCTTTATAGCTAGGGGTAATTTAGAGTTGCAAATTTACCTGCTGACATGTTTTTGGGAGGAAACCATGGGAGCAGGAAGAAACCCATGTGGCCAGTAACCCAATCTCAGGATTGAACCAGGATTACTGGAGTTAGGGGGGCAACAACACTATCCACTGCACCACCATGACACCCTTGTTTCCTTAAATTATTGTTAAATGAATTTAAACTTGCTTAAATTATTGCCAACTAAGGTCACAAAGTAGGCAGTGAGGTGTACTGTTCTGTTTTTTATAACTTTATCCATTGTGATATTACATAATCAGTGAGCAGATTGTAGGTATATGTGTGCACGTTATTAGAGAATTTGAGTAAAAAAAGACTGCTAACAGAATTATTGTAAAAACGACAATTCTTAAATTTTCTTCAGACTTCTTAAAATCCTTTTAACCTTGTCATATACTGTTATGCTTTTGTAATGCTTTCCATATTTTAGCAAATGTGTGCATTAGATTATGTGTGGTGTTTTCTCACTTCAGGCCCTGAAGCACCAGATCCAGTAGTCTCTTCACCTCTAAGCTCTCAAGATGACGTTTTCCAAGACGTTTCAGTCTTTTCATTTTGCTCACCTCTTGTTCAACCTTCCTCAACATCATTATCCTTAAAGAAGAGAGAGGATAGAGACATGAGGAGCCCCTCTGCCCTCTCTCCAAACCTTGCCAAGTCTAGGTCTAGTCTTTCTCCTCGTCCAAAAGGCAACAGCAAAAAGATGAGCACCAAACTTCAAAACTCTGCTTCTCCCTCAACCTTGGAACCAATATGTGACAAGAGAAGTAAGTCTAGAGAGTGCACGATTGACTCTGGAAGTACAGAAAGGAAATTTAATGGTCCATCTAAAACCAAAGATGATTCTCAGAATGCCCATGGATCCAAAGAGAATCTACTACACTGCGCACAGGATTCCATGAAGCGCAAGAAGTCCAGCAAACACCAACCGAACTGCACAAAAAGTCACAAACAGTCAAATCAGTCAGGACAGGAAGTGCTGGCCAATGGAAAAGAAAAGTGCTCAAAGAGGTCATTTCGAAGGGAAAAAAAGAATGATAATAGTGAGAGGGTAGAAAGGGATTGCTCAAGAGGAAGGCAGAGAGCCAAGAAGCGAGAGGGCAGGAACAGAAAGAATGCTGAAACAAATGGATTAGAAGAGGTGGTGGAGGATGGAGAAGTGCCAGAAGAAGAGGTGAAGCTAAAAAGCACATTGAGAATGAAAAAGCAACCACAGGACATGGAGAAAGACCAAGATGTCAGCAAATCCAGAGTAAAAAAAAGCCGGAGTCATCATAAACACGACAAAGAGGACAAACTACAGCAAAGAAAGAGTAAAGAACTACAGAATGGTTCAAAGAGAAAAACACAGGGTGAAGAAAGGGATATAGAGGTATATGATATAATAATACAAAAAGGGGACCAGAATGAATGTGAGGAAGAGCTGACCATTACAGATGCCCCAGATCAAGACGATCACTGGACAGTACCCAGCTTTGCACGCATTCTAACTCGTGATGAGGTCATGCAAGATTTGTACGGGTAACTGAAGCATGCACCTCACATCGTAGGGGGAACCGTGGCCTCTTTGCTTTAATCAGAATACTGTTTTGCCATGTTCACACTTAAGCCATGTTTACAAAGCTGCCGTACTCTGTCCCTCCTTTCCCACAGACTGTCATCTGAAACAGTGTACAGTGAGTTTCATTATGTTTCCACTAAGTCCATTATTTCTACTTTTTAATGCACGGGATGGGTAAAAGCAGTAAACATTGAGTTGCTGCTATTCTGCTCTTATCCCCTCCATACTGGGGACAATGTTCACTGAGCAGAGGCTTAGAGCAGAACATCTGTTCCTTACAAAACATCTGCTGTGACTTTGTGGTCAAGTCAACAGGACCTTAGTTCTGCTCTAATGTTTCCACATTGACTGCTTTGAAAATTGTGGATTTCTGGCTGTCCATCACAATACAGTTCATTCATATGCAATGAAAGGGCCCATACATCCCTGCCAATCACCAAAATAATGAACATGACTTTTATGCTTTGAGTTTTATTATATGTCCTTGAGTCATATTGTCCCTACTGCTATTATTTCTTCTATTACTGCATGCAACAACTGACCTTTATCCCTCAACTTGCTTTTGTTGCATGCTTTTGAAATTTGACTTTCAACCACACTCTTAACAAAGAACTTTACTTAGAGGTTTGAGGCTGAATTCTCTGCAGCAACTAGCTTTAAGGACTTTTGTAGACTGTTCTCTGACACTGACATGCCTAAATTATTGATCTTCAAATCGTATTATTATTATTGCAAAAGACCATAAACTTGTGCTTCTTTGCTCTTTCTATGAAACCTCTATTAGTTGTGTATAAGCATAGAGACATGTAGCCATATCCACTCACTGAACGTGATGTGTACAGTTACGTAAAGTAAGCACTGCGGTAGCTTTTACTTGGTAGCAACTATTTTGACCCATCACAAAACTATTGTTACATGCAGACGTGTCTTCAAATGTCTTGTGATACTGGGTGTCTCATTTCGTTGACTTTTTTCTGGATATTTGTCTTCAAACAAATGTCAATGCAAGCAGTTGAGTCCCTTGAACTGATGAAAGACTATTATATATAATATATTTTTCAGATGATTATTGTTGTTCACACTTCTCCAAATGTCTCACATATCTGTGTAAATGATAAATTGTATCAAAATATATCAATATGTCAAAATACCAGTCTATGGTACGTTGAAAATTTCTCAAAATAGGAATCTTGCAATCCACTGATTTATCATTTTCATAAATCTGTATTCACTTTCATTCATAAGAAAAATGTCGTGTAGCATCATTAAGGGCTGATTTATGATAGAGGACTGATGGACGCATAAGGGGACATGCTTCATCAAAACCAAAGGATTGGTGAACATTCAGTGTGTGTGTGCTGTGTGTATGCCGTGATTCACCTCGGGTTGTGAACTGATACAGAATGGCTAATGGTCCTGTGTGATAGCTTTGATGTATTGAAGCCATTCAGTAGTACCATAAGCTGTTCAGGCTGCTCTGATCTGGAACAAATGATGAATCATTGGGCACATTCTGAAAGCACACAGTTCCTTTATTCTTTATATCAGTGACAAATGATCAAGAGTTGTGGCGAGATACAAACAGGGTTGCCCCCACTTTATGTCAGGAACATCCAGCTGAATTCCGGTTTGATTGAAAATGCACACTAAAGAAAAAGTCCCTAAAGTTTTCAACACAATGCCATTAACTGTGTACAACCAAGATCTGTTAGTAATATTATGGAATGAAATGATTTCCTCTTACATCATTTCATCAACAGGTGATGAAATCTGAATGGTCTATGTGCTTCAACATGTAAATGTTTAAATATTGTACAGCGCCTTTATAAATGTGATGTGTGCACTCTCATAAGAAAGAATAGAGATCTGTAAATTGACGTCATTATTTTTGTATTTAAATATTTAAAAAAATATTTAAGGTGGATGAAAACAAAATAACATACCCCTGTTCAGGTAATGCACTGTACAATAAAGTAATTTATTCTCCATGAATTGTTCATTTAGTTAAAATGTGTCAATGTTGTTTTCTTACAGAATAAACCTTGTGAAATTGGTCAGTCTATTTGAGGTGGAATCTTACAAGGCATGCAATGCTTAAAACAGATTCAGATAAAATATTATCTAAAGTAAAATTCTACATTTCCCAGCTGCTTCATTATTCCAAAAAGCATGTGTTGAATGTCGGAGATAATGCCAGTGGATACTTTACAAATGACTCATGCTGGAGGCCAGTCTCATTTGGCAACTGAGGACACACAAGAAAGGTATTTTGGCATGTTCTTCTATTAACCCTAGTTTAACTTTTTAGTTTAGAGCTTATGAATTTGTTTAAACCATGAAGGAAGGCAATTAGGGTACAAATATTTTATCAAAGCATATGCATATTTTATTACTGCATCTCCATTTAATGTTAACTTAATATTAGAATAAAGATAGGGCATGAATTATGGTCTGAAAATACACTGTAAAGTTTTGTACTGTGAAAAACAAAAAGTTTTGGAGAACATTTAAATTTCTGTGTAATAAATTCACAGGATGACAGAATAAATAAGAAAATAACCAAGGCAATAACAACAACATACTAAGCAAAAAGGAGATATTGTCAGGCATATAACTAGAGCTAGACATCTCCACTATTTTCAAATAACCCTAAAAACATATGGCTCTGACAGAATATACTGGGTTTGATTAAAGACAACCCATTGCACCTCAAATTCTTACCCAAATTGTCCTCTGAGTTATGTCTAGTAATAAAGAGTTGAATTAGTGGGTTTAAAATATCATACTTGTTGCCATGAAGGGAAACATCACTTAAATGGCTTCTCTATTTGTGGAAATTCTATATATTTAAACAATTTATTATTATTATTATTATTATTATTATTATTATTATTATTATTATTATTAAAAAAAGAAATCACACAGGCACACACACAAAACCAAGGGTGGACAAGAGGGTGATGTTTTAAAAATGTCAGACAAAAACGTTCAGATTCAGTCACATTCACAACCATGCAAAGGGCTATCAATGTCAACCACATGTTTCATAACTAGTTCTCAGACATCCCCCAACTTTCCTCACATTTTATTTATATGAACAGTGTGTTTTCATACACACTGCACATTGAGGTGTTACTATACTATTGCTTACAGCTGAGCCCAAACATTTACATAAACCTTGGCTAGAGACCTTCAAACAAACCCACATATTTCATGTTAGGATATCTACTTTATTTCCATTAGAGGGTATTTCAAAAGAATGGCTAAGAGACAGATTCATGTATTTCAGCTTCTCTGTACTATATCAGAATTTCAGTGGTTGAAAATGTTACATTTACTTTGGTAATACTTGATGGCATTGCCTTTTAATTGCTTGAATCAAACACTATGGGTAGCCTTCCACAAGCTTTGCTGGAGTTTTTGATCATTTCTCCTGACAGAACTGGTGTGATTCATTCAGGTTTGTCAGGGCTTTGTGATGGCCACTCCAGTACTTTCAGTTTGTTGTCTTTAATTAATTTTGTTACAGCTTTGGAGGTATGCTTAGGATCATTGTTCTCCTGGAAGACCGAATTTTCCAGATTTTAACTGTCTGACTGATGTCTTGAAGAATTACTTCAATATTTCTAGATAATCCTCCTTCCTAATTATGCCATCTATTTTCTGAAGTGCACCAGTCCCTTTTCCAGCAAAAGATCCCCCCAGCATGATGCTACCACCCTCGTGCTTCACAGTTGGGATAGTGTTCTTAAGATTAAAAGCCTCAGACTTTTTTCTCCACACATAGTGCTGATCATTAAGGCCAAACAGTTCAAATGTTTCATCTGAGCAGAGAACACTCCTCTCCTCCAAAAGGTTGTTGATCTTCCTTCCTTGTAGCACAGCCTATAAGGCCATGGCGATGTAGGACACTCTTTATGGTGGATGTACGTTCTTTGGTACCTGATGCCTCCAACTCCTTTACCAATTCCTTTGTTGTTGTCTTAGGTTTCAGTTGTATCTTTCACACCAACGTTTGTTCATCCCTGGGATTTAATTTGTGACTCTTAACGGTGCAGTGTCCATGTGATCTGTGCGTACAATTGTTTTATACAGATGCTTGTGGTACCTTCAGCTGTTTGTAAATTGCTCCTAAGGAGGAACTGGACTTGTGGAGGTCCATAATTTTTTTTAATTTAATTTAATTTAATTTAAATTTTTTTTTTTTTTTGTGGTGTTGGCTGAGTTGCTTGGAATTTTCCCATGGTCTCAAAGGCAAAAAGGCAGTGGCTCTAAACGTAGGCCCTTTTACAGCCACATGTGCACTCCCATTTACCTCTAAATTATGTTGATGAGCCAATCAGAAGCTTCAGAAGTCATTAGATTGCAGAATGAAGGGCATGTCCAGGGCTGTGTTGAAGCATTAGCATTCATAACACATTTTCATTTGCTCATTTTGCAATTGCTTTAATCAGAGAAATATACAAATGAAGCAGAATACAATGCAACCATTTTGCTACTTAATGACAACAGTTCTTGTTAGCTTTGCCATTTTGTAGCATACAATGATTAAAAAATTGTCATAATGTTTTTGAATTTGTACTTTCATACAACATTTTTATCCCGCAGCTGTATGTCACATTTTGTGTGCATGTGAAAAACATGCATGCATGTACTGAAATGTTTGAACATGTAAATTGAATTTTGTGAGTGTGTAAGAAGAGATTTATGTGTGCTCATATAATTTGCAAATGTGGAGAAAAGTTACAGTTCTATAAACATTTTGTGAACGTGCAAATAGTGTCTGTGTAAGTTCAAGCAACTCCAACCAAGTCAGCTGTATATTCCAGTAGATTTCGTACTACATGAGTCACGTCCATGCGCGTTGGTGCTCGGAGCATACAGCACACGCCTTAGACTGCAACTCGCGCAGCGCCACGCTCAAGCTCATTAGGACTAATTGCCATGCACCTGTTCCTGATCAGAGTGCAATCACAGCTCACGCTTACAAGGACTCTCCGTGCACACAGACTTTGCGAAGTATACACTGCGTACCGTGTCTTATGTTACCAAGTCATTCATGTAGTGTATTGGTAATCTGGTTTCGACTCTGTTTCTGTTTTCATGACCACGTTTTGTCTCTACCTCTGATATCCTATCTGTGCCTCACTTGACCATTGCCTGTTTCTCAACTCTGCCTTTGTCTAACATTTTGGATCTGTTTGCCAGTGTATTTTTTAATAAACAGTCTTCCTGCACTTACATCCGTCTGCCGCCCATTACATGACAGTGAACTGGAGTAGCCTTAGACTAAGACTGAAATGTGCTGTGCTTTTATGAAAACCATGTGCACACTACCACTTATATGAATTGATAAAATCTGGTGACTTAACAATAGTTGTCTTGTAACACACGTTTAGAGTTTGGCATTGAAGCCTACAGTATACAGTATGTATTAAATGTATTCACAGCAACTCCTACATTGTTTAGTCTGATTTAGTTTTAATTCAGCGCTGGTGATTCTGTGATAGTAATGCATCTGGTATGTGTTTGCTTCTTTTCCTTACTAGTGATTTTCCATGATCAGTTTTTGTTCAGTGCCCAGCTCAAAAAATTCACTTTGCTGGTCAGATTAAAAAACACTTTCCCTATAGTATATCTGTAACAGTGAGTACACATTTGAGTGCCAGCAAGATTACAGACTGAAGGTAGTGCCCAGGGCTGTGTGTAAGAAGAGTGGCTGGATCAAAGGTTAGCATTTAAAACACATTTTCATGTGCTTTAATCAGAGAAATATACAAATGAAACAGTTAACTAGTGTTAATACAATCCAACCATTTCCTGTAACTGACACTGATAAATGTTCTGGTTAGCTTTGACTTTTTGAAGTGTACAATGATTGTGTCATTTCTCTTCAGGTTAATAGTTTTGGTTAACTAATTGCTGCAGTCAATGCATGATACACAAAGTTTTCTTCTTCTTCTTCTTCTTCTTCTTCTTAAAGCTTTTTAACTATTTATTAATATTTGGACTTTGGGACAGACACTATGGTCTGTTAAATGTCAACTGACCAAAATTTTAGCTAATAACATTTGTCTCAGGTGTATCGAGTAAAATCATATTTTTAAAATAATTGTGTTGGGCTGTCATAATGCAAACTTCATTTCTTACACATATCAGAACAATGGAATTTATACCGACGACAGCAACCATTTCCACCAGCTACATAGCCAGCTTACATGGTTACTTTTTCATCTGTTTCTTCTTTGTCCTGCACTATGTAAGCTTATTAATATTTGATTTCAAATTGTCATAATGTTTTTGAAATTGTACTTTTGTCATTTTAACATTTTTTTTAGACTGCAATTGTATGTGACATTTTTGTGCATATGAACAAAGAATTATATGTATGTAATGTATATACCCATTAATTTCACTACTTGTGCTGGAGTAGCCTTGTAGACCAAAACTGCATATAGTATTTTCTTGTTGTTTTGTAGGGGCAACTTGTGAAGAACCCCCTACAATTCCTCATTGTCATAGTCAGTCAACAGACCAAGAAGAACACTGAATTTAAAGATGTCATTGAATTCCGCTGTGAGGACAACTACACTCTTGTAGGTAACGGTGTCTGGAAAATGGGGAGTACAGCTTGTGATTCCTTGTGCAGGTATTATTAGCAGGAATGCTGTTGTGACTTTATCACTCTGCAATCCTAAAATGTGCTGGGCTTTTATGAAAACCATGTGCACAATAACACTTATCTGAACTGATAAAATTGGTGGCTTAACAATAGTTGTGTCTTGTCACCAGAGTTTGGCACTGAAGCCTACAGAATATGCATTACATGTATTCACAGAAACTCCTACATTGTTTAGTTGGATTTAGTTTGAATTCAGCTCTGGTGATAATTTTGTGATGGTCATACATCTGATGCTATGTGTTTGCTTCATTTCCTTACTAATGTTGATATTCCATGATTAGGACTCCTTGCGAGTTTTTGTTCAGTGCCCTCAGCTCCAAAAATTCACTTTTCTGATCAGATTTAAAATAAACACTCTCCCTATACCTGTAACATTGAGACCACAGGCAGAATACAGAATGAAGGGTGTGCATTTATAACACATTTTCATTTGCTCATTTTGCAGTTGCTTTAATCAGAGAAATATACAAATGAAGCAGAATACAATGCAAGCACTGTGCTACTTAATGACAAAAGTTCTTGTTAGTTTTGCCATTTTGTAGTGTACAAATTCTCATTATGTTTTTGAATTTGTACTTTCATAGAACATTTTTAGTCTGCAGTTGTATGTCATATTTTGTGTGCATGTTAAAAAAATTGTATGCATGTACTGAAATGTTTGTTCATATAAATTGAGGTTTGTGAATGTGTACGAAGGGATTTGTGTGTGCTGATGTAATTTGCAAATGTGGAGAAAGATTTTACAGTTCTGAAAATGTTTTGTGAATGTGCAAATAAACATTGTACAAAAACTGTTTCAACAGTAAGGTTTCAAAAAAGTCTAGTTTCACTTGCATTTCACGTGTTTAATATACACCAATCCGCCACAATATTAAAACCACCTGCCTAACCTTGTGTAGGTCCCTCTTGTGCCGCCAAAACAGCTCTGACCCATCAAGGCATGGACTCCACAAGACCTCTGAAGGTGTGCTGTGGTATCTGGCATCAAGACATTAGCAGCAGGTCCTGCAGGTTGCGAGGTGGGGCCTCCATGTATCTGACTTGTTTGTCCAGTACATCCCACAGATGTTCGATCAGATTGGGAATTTGGAAGCCAAGTCAACACCTTGAATTCTTTGTCATGTTCCTCAAACCATTCGTGAACAATTTTTTGCAGTGTGGCAGGGTGCATTATCCTGATGAAAGAGGCCACTGCCATTAGGCAATATGGTTGCCACGAAGGTGGTACATGTCAAAGTAACATCCACCTGAATACCAGGACACAAGGTTTCCCAGCAGAACATTGTCTTGTGCCATCTCTTCCCCAGGTAAGTGATGCACATGCACCCACCCGTCCACATGATGTAAAAGAAACCATGATTCATCAGACCAGGCCACCTTCTTCCATTGCTCCATGGTCCAAGTCTGATGCTCATGTGCCCATTGTAGGCACTTTCGGCAGTGGATAGGGGTCAGCATGGGCACTCCTTGGACCTCTTTTGTTAGGTACTAACCACTGCCTACTGGGACCCCACAAGACCTGACGTTTTGGAGATGCTCTGACCCAGTCGTCTAGCAATCACTATTTGGCCCTTGTCAAAGACATTCAGATCCTCATGCTTGCCCATTTTTCCTGTTTCCAACACGTCAACTTTGAGAACTGACAATTCGCTTGCTGCCTAATATATCCCAAGCGTCAGTCAGTGGATAGTGTACTTTTTAAAAGATTAAGGCACATATTTGGGCCATAACTGCATTTTAGAGTAAAGCTAAAGCTACATTGTATGCACTTTTTTATGTACATAGTAAAGTCACAAATACCCCATTGACATGGGATAGTAGAATTTATTACCCTTATTACTGAGTGTGTAACTCAAAACCTAATAACTAACCAGCAGCAATTTGGCTATCTGCCAAGGGACTGATATTATGCTGTCAGTTTCTTATCTACTCCAGTAGTAACTAACAGGCATTAGAGTGTGTTCTTGACCTTGAGTGTGTGTTGTTTTGTTGAACAGGTGAATGTCAGAAACCTGTCCTGGAGGGTAATGTGGTGTTACCACTTACTATTCTTAACAAAAAAAAAATCCTGATGCATCTGAAGTCACTCTGGACTGTGACACTGGCTATATGGTGGACTGTTGCGAAGTTTTGGTGTAATTGTGTATTACTATGTGGGGAATAACAAAATACAATCCCTGTCAAAAGTATTGGAAGGGCATTGAAAATTCTTTTGTTTTTGCTATACACTAAAGACAGTTGGGTTTCAGATAAACCCAAAACATGAATATGAGACGACAGATCAGAATTTCAGCTTTCATTTCCTGTTATTTACATCTAGAAGTCATGTCAACACTAGAATCGACACTACAGTCACTCTACAACTCCCAGAACACAATGCGGCCTACAACATGGCCGCTGCGAATGAGAACAACCAACACACATGACATGTTTACAGTCACTAGCTACGTCCACATGGACCCTAATAATCCATTAATAATCCGATTCAAACTCGATTGGAATGAAATTACTTTATGTAAACAGCTCGATTGGAATGAAATATCCCATTCTGATTGAGAATTTAATCAGATTGAAAGAGGTGGTGAAGTATTTTCTTGTATTAAGTAGTCTCTTGTATTTTCTAACCCTAGACTCCCTGTTTCTGGTTTACCTTTTTTTTTTTGGAGGAGGAGGAGGAGGTTATGTTTTCACCTCCATTTGTTTGTTTGTTTGTTTGTCTGTTCCCA
>JAOTRR010000018.1:12973764-12984218 GCA_028570945.1 Gogo arcuatus | reverse complement strand
GTGTGTGTGTGTGTGTGTGTGTGTGTGTGTGTGTGTGTGTGTGTGTGTGGCTAGTGGGGGATGAGGGTAATGCAGAGGAAGGAGAGAGAATGAAATACACACATGGTTCTAAATCCATTCAGAAACAGTCAGGGCCAGATGTACAAAGCTGTTTTTTTTTTTTATTATTTTGTTTTTTGTTTTGTTTTTTGTCCCGTCCCCCCATCCAAAAAATCCCCTAATGTTTTATGTCTGAAGCTGGTGTATGAGCCTAAATATGCAATTTAGCACAACATTTAAGACAACATGCAAAGTGCACTTCTCTCCCTCAGTCATACTGTACGCATTTAACGGAGGATCATGCAAAAAGTGGGATGTCAGCTCAAAAAAAGGGGCTGAGAAATAGAAAGTGCTCCTGACTACATATTTCATTAGATGAAGTAACCCTTGGGCAATTAGACTTCCAATTTTTCACAGAATTTGGTCTGCCTCCTAAAGCCAGGTGTAAATTTTCACCATGTGTATTTCTCTGAACTTTATAGGCAGTGGGTTTCTTGCAGAAATCGCCTACTTTTAAAATGCCAGTGTGGATATTTTCTAGTAATTAGCATAGATATTTTTTAATTCATGTTAAAATGTGTAATAATACAAGACCGTTTTAGAACCATAGTGAAACATTTATTTAGGGAAACTGTCGTCTTTCTCTTACTGCTTGTCAACTGGGCTGCTTTTGTTGACAATATCTGGCAACCTTCATCATAGCGCATACATCAGGAATGCATACATCAATTAAAATTTACAAACACATCACATCAACATATTATAATGGACTTGTGTGATATTGTCAATTCCAAATGTTATAGAAGCCGCAGTCGGCCACAAGAAAAATAGAGTGCACTTTAATTGCACCTTATTTTGTACTCAGTCCTCTTTTCATTAAGATCAATTAGTAATCAAATAGCATATTAGCTGTGTTAATGCCCTGCATGCCATTTACTTGTCTGACATGAGTCTTCATTTAAAAAGAATTACATTTATTAACACACTGTCTCCATTATTGACCTTTCAGTTTCTCTTATGTCTTTTTTGATAACTCTGTGATTGATCTTTTTCACCACTTTAGATAGACACTTTACACAGAGCATTTAGTAGGCATTCTAGACACAGTTTACCTGATGAGTAAACTGAATATTAATTTCAGATGTGATGCAAGGCCATTTTGCAGCTGCATCAAGTTGCATTTTGTGCTGTGTTTTCTGATGTATGTACATCTAGCCCACAGCCTGCTCTGCTGACTGTCTCAGAAACTCTTTGTTTGTGTTTATTTCCACCAGAGTTTGGTAAGTCATAAACCACAAAGGTGTTGCCCACAGAACTCCTTGGGTAAGCATCATCTTCCCTGCCCTACCTTCCTAAAACCAGTCAAATCTACTGGAGAAGAGCTGATGGCCTGTAATTGATTCATCTCTAGAGGGAGTACCGTCAACAGCATACATTCAACCACTGTGTCCATCTGCGGTCAGCACTTGACCCTTTGGACACCCAGTGCAGCTGTCTCATAGCAACACATCTCTGACTGTGGCCAATCAGTGTGTGTTGTGTTCTTATGAGAAGGATTCAGGGATTTTCTAGAGGCAGATTTGCTGGAGGATGCTATTCACACAGCATGTGCATTGCGGCAGTGAACAGGGCAGGAGGGATGTCAAGCTTTGGCTTTGCAGTCAAGTTGATTTTTATAGTTGACTGCTTTCAGGATGACACATCTGACCATAGCTTCCCAGTTCACTAAGTGTCATCTTATGAATTTTTGATTTTGCACACATTCATATGTACACTAATTTTTCTCTAGCTGGCCTCTTTCACATTGCTGAGATGATACAAATGTAACTAAAGCAGCGAGCTTGCACTTCCACCAACAAACTTACACATGCATGAGTCAACATGCACCCACAGATCGACCCAAATTCCCACTGACATTGTTGATGACTAACGATGATGTCAGATGTTCAAAATGTAATGCTGAATGACTGAACCAAGGACAATAAAAACAAGTCATTTTTATTCATAAAACATGAATTCTAGCTCATCAGCTGTAAATTACAAATTAAACAGAAAACAGCCAGAGAAGATGTATGCTGCTGAAGGAACAGATATGTACCCAGATTCAAGATCTTTTGACTGAAACATCCATTTTAATCATAGCTTTCTGTGTAGGAAATGAAGGAACAAATAATTGTAAATTTACAAATACAGTATTATAGAACATATGCTTCCACACTCTTAGGTTCTTTGGTTGGCCCTCTGGAGGAACTCTTAATAGTAGAACTCTAACAGAATGGGTTCAAAGTAGACATCTTTTTGGAAGCTAAGAACCCTTAATTATCCAATGAACTCTTAAAGAACCCTCAAACAACACCCTTCTCTAAAAGTGTAATCTTCCTCACATTCACTGGTGTTAGATGGCAGGGAACACCATCAATGCAGTGATTACCTGTCCTTCCCAAAAGCCCTGTGGCTACTGGAGGATTAAAGGGCTGGGTATCTCTGCTTTCAGAGCTCTCTCTCTCTCTCTCTCTCTCTCTCTCTCTCTCTCTCTCTCTCCCCACACCATCACCATTATGTCCCCTTTTAGCAGGAACAAACAAACATAAAGAGATCAGATAGGTCTGTGAGTTTTCAGCTGATATACACACTTCTACAATGAACATAATTTCAGTCATCAAATGGATTGAATCATCTTTTTTTTTTAACTGGATTGTTCATACAGGAAGTTTTTTTTTCCTGCCCCAATCAGCTGTTGAAGCTGTCGATTGTGTGATGACTACCTCTTTAATAGATTAGCTTAGTCAATCAGGAGCAGAATACTGAGTACTGTTCATGGCCTATAGTTTGTTGTTCTTTTCACAGAACGAATGAGAGAACAGCAGTGCACACCAGACTGTCTTTCAAGACGGAGTCTGTAGGGAAGCCATGAAGAAAAAATGGGCTATTTCAGATTGTTTTGGTACACAACAGATTATGGGGGATTTATCAGCAATACACAAGAGGGTCTTGTCATATTCCAAATGATTTTGTTGCGGTTGTTGTCACTCTTAATAAGTCTTAGCATCTGCACTGTCAAATCCAAAATCTCTGGTGACACAAGAGCAAGTTAAAATGCCTTTGCAGCACTCTGCTAAGTCTCCCTGACGGCTTGTGTAAGCCAAATGAGAGCAAGGGATAGCTGATGTCTAAAGGATTTTGTGAAATTGATTTGATCAAAGGGCAGGAACCAATCTTTTATCTTTAAGAAATGCATGATGGTTACAGTATTGATTGCAATGTGAAAGAACAGTAGGGTGGAGCTGATACCTTTCACTTCCAAGATTAAAGGAAAGAAGCCACTGGGTGGGTTGCATTGAAGGTCAGCTTTAGAAGCGCAGAACACTTGATTATTATGCAAGATGCTCATAGATTCATATGGAGAAAACTTTAACAGGTTTTTTGTCTATATGCGTAGGATTATATACATTCTTCTTACATGGATATAAACCCCAAGTGCCAATATAATGATTCACAACACACCTTTCAGTATAGAACTCAAATAGGCATGCTGAATAAAAAGTACTCCTGTCTGGCTCTTGGAAACATACCCTCAAGCTGTGTGTATGTGTGTGTGTTCTGCATCAGACCCAAAAGGACAGGCTGATAGGATTTTGTAATTTGAGGCTCAAAACAAAATACATACTCTTGATGGCATTGTGTATTAATTATTACAGTATAGTTGCTGCAGTATGTTTGATTAGATTTCTCATGCCAAAACCTAAAGGATTCCAATATGCAAAGCATGACTCCTCCACAAATATTTTATCACAGAAGCAGTAACATATGGGCATTGTGTATAAATAAAGAGAGAAAGGACAGACAAAGGATGTGTAAACCCTCAAAAAAGCATGCCTCAGCTAAACCAAATGGTTTTCTAAAAGCAGCATAAGCCAGCTAAATATGTGTGGGCATGCTCTGATCTGAGGATGAGAAATCTCTCTCTCTCTCTCTCTCTCTCTCTCTCTGTATGTGTGTTATATTGTGAACAGGGTACATTGTGATGGGAAACATGTAATTGTATGGGTGGGTGGGAGTCTGTAGGGTAAATAAAAAAGAGTAAGGAGTGTTTGCCAGTTGTTCTCCTTCTATTGATTGATTTTTTTTTTTTTTTTTAACTTGGAGCAGCAGCCACTCTGTTGGTATTAACACAGTCAGATGATGGCAGTTTTTTTTTTTTTTTTTGTCTTCAGCAGTAATGCTTATGGCAAACAATTGCCACTTTTTAATTTGGGCCTTTAAAGATTCATGGGCTTGTCAGGAATGTTAAATTGCCTTTGGTTTTCTGGAGCAGGCTGGGCTGAAGTGATGCTAATTACAGACCCTGAAGTAAAAGACTCGCACATTATCTAAGAGCTACAGTAACTTTTTTGGGCACTCTGAGCATCTCTATTTGAATAAGGTCTGGACAGTGGGAAGTAGCACCAACAAAAACTCGATAACTGAGTTAACCATCCTTTAGATATTTCCATAATGATGTACTAAGTACATTACATCTTTCCAAAGCCAATTAAAAAATTTGACTCCAAGCACAATGTCATCTAAGTGTTGGTGATAACACAAGACAGCACTGTCATAGCTATTGGCATGCTTTATTTTGATGACTGCACCATACAACTGAGACCCTCCACCATGACATCTGGTAGCACATCTTCCAGTTTAATTCATCAGGGTCATAATTGAAACTGCTCCTTGCCAATTAAGATCGCGGGGAAAAAAAGACCAAGTAACTCCAGCTCTAATGAATATATAGCTGTCTGGCATGATTATATGAGCATGGAAAGATAATTAAACTTGCTTGCTCTTCACTGCATGTTATTCCACTCTTAAATATTAACAGATCTATTCAGTTTATCAGTCTCGGAACATGATGCAGGGCTAAGATAATGCGAATGAATACACTTTAACTCATTCCATCAAAAGCTATAAAAAGCTGTCTAGTCTTTTGTGGTTTTGGATTAAGATATATTACACTCTAAAAAAAAAAATAGCTGCGCTAAAAAAAAATCCAATCTAGGTCAATTTGAAAACTCAGTTCAATATGATTTAACCAAGCAGGGGTTGTTTTCACCAAGTGAAGTTGGATTAGTGTGAATTATTTGTATCAGAAATGTATTTTAAAAATGCTATATTGCTGGACACCCAAAAATTTAAACCACTCTTTTGGGTCATTCCATGACACCACAGGTAGGGTAATTTTTGTTTTGTTTTGTTTTCAAATAAGCTTAATAAATTTCTTGGGTTATATTTATGTTAACCCACTAAAAACACAGAGACCGAGATAGCAAGAACTACCTATAACCTAATATTTGTTATTCATCAATAATAATAAGAAACAGTTATAAATAGCCAACAGACAAGAAAACCAACACGGAAATGACAAGCACATTTAAAAGGTATACGCTGGCATTTCTTCAACCAGATTTCAAGAATTTTACTTGTTTCTCTGTATCATTTCAAACTTGAAATAAACTATATCAATCTGTAAATGAAGGAACAAATTAACTGCAAATGAAGGAATAATTTTTCAACAGAAATGTTATCACACTGATTTCAGTTATAAATTTAGTTTTTCCTTGCTGTATTGGTAATGTGTGGCCTTGTGTTGATATGTTTTTTTTAAGGTGTTAAATCACTAAAGTCCTACTAATTAAATAAGAGGGATAAAAAGAGAATGACAATTAAACATCACAGGTTTTTCCCCTTCGAGATTGATTTCTGTTCTTCTGCCAAAGCTTAAGCAAGATACCTCATCCTAACGATAGTTAGAGTAAATGTGGAAGAATAAACCTAATATATTATTAGTAATAATAATGAGAATCTAGTTAGCCAGTATTACCTAGAACATGGTGGTAGAGGTGTTAAGTTTACAATGTGTGTGTCACATGAGCAGTTTTTTTTTCTTCATATAAGCACGAAAAAGCTTCAGGCAGTGCTCTTTCTCTACAAAAAACACCTACATCTCAATATAATATCTGTGTATGTTTTGAAACCATGAGCGATGAATGTCAGAAGCAGGATTTGAATTAACTTGACTCCAGTACTAGCCTAAAATCTTAGATAGCTACAGATAGCTACAGAGAAAATGCAAGGTAATTTTTTAACCAGCTAGAAGTAACATTGTTAGATATACAGCAGCTCAAAAGTACGTAACCTAATGTTAACTGTAAGTATTAATGTGTAAGAATTTAATATAGTCTATTAAGCTACACTAATTTGTATTATTTATTACAAAGCTGATTCCTTAAAAATTGGGACATTGTGCAAAACAAGTAAAAACAGAATGCAATGATTTGTAAACCCTTTTCGACGTATATTCAATTGAACACAATACAAAGACAAGATATCTGATGTTCAGACTGATCAACTTTATCATTTTTTGTAAATATACACTCATTCTGAATTTGATGCCAGAACACATTCCAAAAAAAGTTGGGACAGGGGCATGTTTATCACTGTTTTACATCACCTTTTCTTTTCACAACACTCACTAAGCATTTGGGAACTGAGGACACTAATAAGTTTTGAAATTCTTTCCCATTCTTGCTTGATATACAACTTCATTTGCTCAACAGTTTGGCATGTCCATTGTTGTATTTTGCCGTTCATAATGCACCACACATTTTCAATGGGAGGCAGGCAGGCCAGTTTAGCACCTTCACTCTTTTACTACAAAGTCACACTGTTGTAACACATGCAGATGGCTTTGGCATTGTCTTGCTGGTATAAGCAGGGACATCCCTGAAAAACATGTCCTCTAGATGGCAGCATGTTGCTCCAAAACCTGTATGTACCTTTCAGCATTAATGGTCCCTTCACAGATGTGCAAGTTACCCATGTCATGGGCACTAACACACCCCCATACCTCCACAGGTGCTGGCTTTTGAACTTTGTGCTGGTAACAATCTGGATGGTCCTTTTCCTCTTTGGCCCAGAGGACACAATGTCCATGATTTTCAAAATGTGGACTCGTCAGACCACAATATACTTTTCCACTTTGCGTCAGTCCATCTCAGATGGGCTCAGGCCCAGAGAATTTGGCGGCATTTCTGGATGTTGTTAATATATGTTTTCACTTTGCATGCAGCCATGAATTGTTTACTGACAGCAGTTTTCTGAAGTGATCCCGAGCCCATGTAGTAATATCCTTTATACAGTCATGTTGGTTTTTAGTGCAGTGCCACCTGAGGGATCAAAGGTCACAGGCGTTCAATGTTGGTTTTTGGCCTTGCCCCTTATGTGCAGAGATTCCTCCGTATTCTCTGAACGTTTTGATGATATTATGGATTGTTGATGGTAAAATCCCTACATTCCTTGCAATTGTATGTTGAGAAACATTGTTCTTTAACTGTTGGATTATTTGCCCACACGGTTTTTCACAAAGTAGTGAACCGTGCCCCATCCCTGCTTGTGAATGACTGAGCCTTTTCAATTACCAATTAATCTGTTTATCTGTAGAATGTTCCAAACAATATTTTTTTAGCATTCCACAACTTTCTTTTGTTGCTCCTGTCCCAAATTTTTTCGAATGTGTTGCAGGCATCAAATTCAGAACGAGTGCGTTTTTACAAAAAAACAATAAAGTTTATTAGTTTGCACATTAAATAGCTTGTCTTTGTATTGTATTCAATTGTATATAGGTTGAAAAGGATTTGCAAATCATTGCATTCTGTTTGTTTTACACAGTATCCCAACTTTTTTGGAATCAGGGTTGTACACGGAGCCAACTTCAGCCATACTTCCCATTCTCAAACTACACATTAATAAAGTTATTGTGAACATAATATCTGGTCAGTACTGAAATATAATGTTTAAAGCTAGAACTAAATTATAAATTAAGTTAAACGTGAACAAAAACTTGTATTTTTCTCACAGCTTATTTGTTTTTAACAAAGCTTGTTTTTATTTTATCTTTTATTTTTTTTTACTTTTCTTGTTTGCTGCTCTGTCTCGACAGGCACAGTGGAAAATTGCAGAAAATGAATCTTGCTGCAACGTGCCTGTTACCTTTCAGGTTCAGATCTCCAATCCAGAATGCTGCGATTCTTATTATCAACCCAATTTGGGTCATGTTATCCCAACTACATGACCCAACATGCTAAACCCAGCAAAGGAGTTGTAAAAATAATCCATTTTCTAGAGAGTACACATGCATCAGATGAGGCAGTGCAGTATTTTTTTTTCACTGCCATGATGATGATGATAATGATGTTTCTATTTATTATTATTATTATTATTATTATTATTATTATTAGTAGTAGTAGTAGTAGTAGTAGATGATTATTAATAGTATCGTTTGCTCATTGACCATGGGTGTTTTGCATATCTCAATGAACTAGACCATATTATCCTATAGAAACACTTGTTTGTTGGCACCATCCAACTATCAAAGCTATTTGTTTTACTTGATAAGTTATTACTTTAATTATTCCACCTATGTATTTGTGTCTATAATGTTGACAGTGTAGTGGTAAAGTTAATTTGAAAGTGACTAAATTCCAGGTCTGTTTTGATTTCCAGATCAAGAAAGGATTGGAAAAGACTCGGCATATGAGCAGGAGGGAAAAGTAATGTTTGTAATTGATGCTGTATACACCATGGCCCATGCTCTCCATAACATGCACAAAGACCTGTGTCCTGCCAAGGTGGGACTTTGCTCCAGAATGGACCCTATCGATGGAACTCTCCTATTAAAGTACATCCGTGAAGTGAAGATAACAGGTACAGTGTGACTTATACATCTCATCCTGCAACAGCAGTTTATAATGTGTGCAGCCACACAGTAGTTCAAGGACAACAGTTTGCTACCCTAAAACAATTATTACAATATCCACCTAAATAGTGCCTGCCCAGAACTTAATAGCATGGTCTATCAAATAGCATGTCCTATAGGCAAGGTAAGCGATCCATATTTTATTTAAGTAATCCCATTTCTTTCACTCTTTCAATGGCAGGGTTATCTAAAAGATATGTCCTATAATACTGCCTCCATTTTTTAGCTGAATAGGGTCATGAATATTTCAATGACTCCACCAGTCTTTTTTAAAGAATAACAGTGACACAACACTGCTGTCCGAGTTGCTGACAGGTTACACGCAATAACTCTTGCTTTAGCAGAAATCAGCAAATACCTGGGAAACAGGTATCTTTGGAAAATGCACTGAGAGGTTTTGCTCACAATGTTACATGTATTTGATTTTGTTATCTTTTAAGTATCAGATCATTCCATAGCCAATCACCACTGACATTGTAGGCGTAGTGGAATATGAAATGCACTGTATGGTCAAAGGTATGCGGCCACCTGACCATCACAGCCATATGTGCTTGTTGAACATCCCATTCCAAAACTATTGGCATTAATATGGAGTTGTTCTCCCCTTTACTCCTATTACAACCTCCACTCTTCTATGATGAGATGAGTGGAGCCATGTTCTTATGAAGCTCACTTTGTGCACATGGGCACTGTCATGCTGGAGCAAGTTTCGGCTGGGCTCATTAGTTCCAGTGAAGGGAAATCTTAATGCTAGAGCATACAAAGACATCCTGTACAGTCATGTGCTTCCAGCTTTGTGGCAACAGTTTGTGGAAGACCCACAAACGGGTGTAATGGTCAAATGTTCACATACTTTTGGCTATATAGTGTATATTGTTATCCTTTTCCCCACAATCTTTTAAATATAAAAAGGAAAGCAAGTGAAAATATAGGAAAAAAGATTCTGGAAAAATAAGTAATAGCATTATAGAATATAGAGTTATCTTTTTTTTGTAACTTTTTCTCTTTCCTCTTAGTTCTTAATAAAGCACATATAGCATATGGCTTAATGAGATGTAACATTCTCTGTGAATTTGCATGTACTCATTTATCTGCTCATCATCTTTTACACACACACACACAAACACACACAAACACACACACAGAGCCTCTCTCAGCCTTGTCTTCCTGCTTTGATGGGTCTTTGAGTGAGCTTAGTTAGGGACTTCAGTAGGCTGAGACAGAACGGAGCAGCCCATCGGCTTTCTATCTATGCAGCAATCACTCCAGGCAAAGTGCACTCTGCTTTACAGCATTAGTGAGCTGCTACAGTAGTTTCTCTGGCTCCCTTGCATACACACTTACCAGAAGCACAACTAGTGCAGATTTTGTCATCCCATGAGCTTGAAATTCTTTTCTTATATGCTCAGAAAATTTATAAATAAATTCCATGCAGGGAGAAAGGAAGAAGGAAAGCATTTTCACTAAATCATGATCTTGGGTGTAATGTAGGTAATTTTTTAGAAGCATTTTTGTTAGATTTCTTGAAATTCTCTTTACATCTCGACAGCAATGAATAAACCAAGTGCTCTGACACACACACACACACACACACACACACACACACACACACACACACACA
>JAOTRR010000018.1:12825881-12837023 GCA_028570945.1 Gogo arcuatus | reverse complement strand
TCTCAATTTAAAAGCCTGCTCTTAAATCATTATAAAGCGAAGCTTGCGTTATACCAGCCACCATAAGCAATGATTACTGCAAAGTACTTTTGTTTAATTCTTTTATTTCTTTTTTTTTAGTTTCTCTTTTATATCTTTATACTTCTGTGTTGTATGTTTCTTTTTAATCTTCTGCAATATGTGGGGTTCAAAATCAATTGGTATTCTTCTCCTGTCACAAATCATTTTTTTTTCTTTTTCCCATGTTATTTTGTTATATCTTAACTTATTCTTTTGTTGTTGTTTTTTATGTAACATATGTGATGAATCAAATAAACTAAACTAAACTAAAGAAAACTGATGTTTTCAAATCAGATTTGATTCACTTCCATATGTGGTCGTAAATCGGAAACATCCAATTCGTGGCCATGCGATATGAATGAGAATGTTCAGATCAGAATTTATGTAGCTTTTTGCCTATACACATGCACTGAGCTCTGTCTTCGTCAGCCAGCACCGGCAGCGCGGCAAAACAACAGTGGAGGAGAACTACAATAGCTGTGAAAACAGCAAAAGCTAGCCATCTGGGTTTTTTTCACCTTCTCGACCTGATCATGTACAGCTGATGAACTGTTTGCCACCCTGCAGAGCAAAATGTGATGCATACATTAGCTCCTAGTGGGTCCATTTAGTTGGTTTTAATACCATGAGTCAACTCACAAATATGACATTTTTTTGTTGGTGGTGATGCAGATGACTCATGCAAAAACATATCAATGTGCGCATGCATGCCATTTCGGAGGACAGATGCGTTCACGTTACAATTAGATACAGGTCACATGTAATTATGAATGTGAACCGTCAAGATAGGCAAATACGATCTGAGCAAAAAATTGGAATTGAACAATGAGGCTTGTAAACAATGAGCCTTGTGGTCAAACAAATGCTGGGGCAATGTAATTTCCTTGTTCTTTAAGCTCTGACAGGGTAGGAAGTATAGCAGCCAAACAAAACAGCCAGTTGTGCAAGTCACTTTAATCATGACAAAGGATGACCTGTAACATGAAACTATTTAAACAGACAATAACGAAGAAATAAAGAATATGTCATACTTCTCACATTATTAATCATAATTGTATATAATTGTATATATAAAATGTATATATTATTAAACATAATTGTATTGTATAAAATGGAAATAAAGCTGTGAGATAAGTTTAAAACAATAAATAAATTCCTTTTAGGTGAACATAAATTCTGCAAAATATATTCTTACTCAGTATATACTCAAATATACTTTTTATGTTTCTTCACAGATATTAAATGCCACAGCTGACCAAGCAGATACATACAAATGTTTTGCTACAAACACATTTGGAAGAGCTATTTGTACAGCAACACTTAAGGTTACCGAAGGTAATACATAATTTACATTTATAATAATAATAATAATAATAATAATAATAATAATAATAATAATAATAATAACATTACATTGTATCCCAAACATTTCTTTGTATCCCAGCTTTCTTGTGATCATTCTGTTTTTCAGCTGGATTCAGGAAAAACAGTCCAGGTATGTCTAAAAATATAGGAGTATATCTGATGTTGTTTAGACATTAAAAGTTCACAAGTCAAAGTTTTTTCTCTCTCTTGAAGTTAACAAGACAAATATAGTGCAGTGAAAAATATAAAGATTCAACTTTAACTCTGACTGTTACAAAGCGCTACCAGAGTCTTCTGCCATAGATAAATTGCATTGAACTAAATGATGATGGTAATAGTATTCAGACTAGGAGATGTCTAGTCTGATGAGTCAAACAGATATGTGCTTGTTTGCTTGTTTGTTTGTTTAAGGACAAAATGAACCTGAAGACTTCAGAAAAATGCTGAAGAAAACTGTGTAAAGTATCACAACCAAATAATTTGGGAATATATATTTTTTGTTGTTTGTTTCATGTTATTCATTTTTACAATCCATGCTGTCTGTGTGGATAATAAAACTCTTTCAAAATATTGTTGTGAAATGTTTTACTTTTCATCACTTTCTGCATAGAGTTGTGAAAAAGGTTAAAGAAAATCCCAAGAAAGAGGGAGAGGTTGACCCAAAGTTTTGGGAGGTGTTATTGAGTGCTCAGAAGAAAGACTATGAGCGCATTTGTCAAGAGTTTGGGATCACTGATTACCGATGGATGTTGAAAAGGCTTAATCAGATGAAGAAGGAGAGAGAAGGAAAACAGGCAAAGGTATCAACACCTTCAGACTGTTGCAGTCAGATGGATTTGAAGTGTTTACCCTGGTCACTGTATTTTAACCAATATTTCTTATTTTTCCATTGACCTAAATTTTTTTAGTTGCAAAGTTTACACACTGTACCTTATCTACCTCTATTGCCCTCCATTTTTCACAGTATGTTGAAAAGGTTGAAAATATGAAACCAATAGAGGTCAAACCAAATGGAAAAGCTGAATTTGAACTGGAAATGAAGCTTAAGAATCCCAATAGCAAAATTTATCTCTACAAGGTGAGAGGTCCTGAATTGCAGTGATGTTTTCTATAGAGGCTTATTTAGGAGCTATATAAAATCATGCTCCTTAGGTGTGCAGTATCTAATTCAAATTATTTATTCTTTGCAGAATGGTGAAATACTTGACTATGGTGATGACACTGATGATTCCTTCAAACACAATCTGAAGAAAGTTGATGATAAATACACATTTATTATTAATAATGTTGGCCCAGAAGATGCAGGCCTATATCAAGTGGATGTTGAAGATGCAAACATGTTTTCTACTGAATTGGAGAGTAAGACTAAGTTTGATCACAGTGTTAAAGATGTTAAGGAACTATTTTCAACTGCATAGTTAGTGTTATTTTAGAAATCCATGGAGCTTAGAGTGGCTCTAGAGTTTGGACTGAAGCAGCATAGCCAACTTGGCTCAATAATTTCTATCCTCAGTTGCTGATGTGGAATTTGATAGCATTCTGAAGGATGTCACTGTGGTCAAAGGAAAAGATGCTACATTTGAATGTGTATTATCTGATCCTGTGTCAAAAATTACCTGGTGTGCCAATGATGCATCAATTGAGCCTGGGGATAAATACAACATAACAGTCTCAGAAGACATGCTTACTCACAGACTAGTAGTAAAGAACTGTAGACCAGTGGACAATGGTACCTACACAGTTATTGCTGGAATCAAATCATCCAAAGCAGCTCTGACTGTGAAAGGTGAGTTGTGTTTTTTATATCCCCATGGGTTTATAATAAATAAGTAGCAAAGTTCTTTCTACATATTTTCCATTTACTATGCTTTTTGTTTATCTAGATGATCCAAATGCCTTCCAGAAAGGCCAAAGAGGTACAGATAATGCTGATAAGTTGGATAAAGGGCAGGCCAGGAAGCTGCAAGGTACAACACCCAAAACAGCTACAGGGGTTGTTAGTGGTGGATGTAGCCTGGGAGATGGGATGGGAATTGGAAGTGGGCAGGAGGGGAAGCAAAGAGGTGAATTAGGGAAAGATGGGTTGGAGAAAAATGGACTACTGGGAGATGGTTCAAGCAAAGATGAATCAGGAAAGGATGGCCTATCTGGAATTGGATCAGAAAAAGATAGATCTGGAAAAGACGGACTATCAGATGTTGGATCAGGAAAAGCTGGATCTGGAAAAGGTGGGCTATCGGGTGATGGATCAAGAAAAGATGGATCAGGAAAAGATGGATCAGGAAAAGATGGTTTTGAAGTAACTGGACTACAAAAAGTTAGTAGAAGTGGGGATAGAGCAGGTGAAGACATGACAGATGGAGATGGAACTGGAGAAACAAAGCATAAAAAGCACCTCAGAGTTGGTCAGTTGGTCCCTGACACTAACAGAGGTATGTGTTAAATTCTGGTCTTAATAAACAGCAATGAATTGTGCACATCACAACAGTAATCCAAAACTGATACAGTATCTCCACTATGTAAAGATTAACAGTAATTAAACATGTTGCCTCTGTTCTTGTATCCAGAACCAGAAATCCACTTTGTTAGTGGATTGTCTGAAACTGCTGCCAATATTGGAGAGACTGCAGAATTATCTTGCACACTCAGCAATAAGGACTGTTCTGGAATTTGGTACAAAGACGGTCAAAAGGTAAACCTTTCTAACAGACTTTCTAACCTTTCAATTAAGACATAGCAACATATATTACATAACAAATTCATTTAATCAATGTGTTATGACATTTTATATCTATTTTCTTATAGTACATTGAAAGGTTTTCCTTATGGTAATGTCCAATATAAATATTTAGCATTTCCTCTGCTTTCTTTCTTTTCTTGTGGCCCAGTTGGAATCTATGAATGGGATTACTATTACCAAAGAGGGGGCCATTCACAAACTAATAATCAAGAATTGTCAGGAGGGAAATGCAGGGGTGTATAGATTTGAAGCAGAAGGACGTAAATCAGAGGGCACATTAATTATTAAAGGTAAAAACACCAAATAATAATTTAATGTTTTGTTTATCTTTTTATTTAGATCACATAAAGAACCATACAGTCTTACAGAGGTGAGCTTCTTTCCAATCTCTCTATTCTTTTCAGATCCACCAAAAATCGATGCAGATGCAATGAGTAAGTTCTCAGAAGCTGTCGTCGTAAGATCTGGTGAAAATGCGATTTTCAAGCTTTCATTCTCAGGAAAGGTACCAATCAGAGTGCAGTGGTTCAAAGGTGAAGTGGAGCTTCTGGAAGGCTCTGGTGTCAGGATTGAGAGTTCTTCGACTCAGAGCCGGCTTCTTCTCAATAAATGTCAGCGTAAAGAAACTGGAGAAGTAAAAATCAAACTTAAGAATGAATTTTCCACCACTGAGGCTACATCTAAACTCATTGTTCTTGGTATGTTGTTGGTTAACCAGCTTTGTAGAATGTGGTTAAGACAACTAAAAAGTAATAAATGCTTTTTATGATCTCTATATTTCTTATTTTCTAGACAAACCAACTCCACCACAAGGGCCTGTAGATGTGGTAGAAAGTTCATTGTCTGCTATTGAATTTAAATGGAGGCCTCCAAAAGATGATGGGGGCTGTCCTGTGACCAATTACATCCTGGAGCGCCAGCAGGTGGGACGTAACACCTGGACTAACATTGGAGACATCTCTGGACAACCTGCCTACAGAGACACAGATATTGACCGTGGCAGGAAGTACCGCTACAGGATAAGTGCCAAGAATTCAGAAGGCATTAGTGACATCATGGAAACCGATGATATTGCAGCTGGCACATTGGGTACATTTTTCATATAGAGTTTTTATGCGCTTTATGAACCTTATGAACCTTAACCAAATTAAGGGTTTGTGTTACTCAGCTAGTTGAGGTGTTTCTTTATTAAGAATACTTGGTGCATCTATTGTTTAAAATATTAAAATTCACTGAGCTCCAGAAAATGTTAACTATGTTCTCAACATCTCTTTAAATGTTGCTGCTTAGATTAAATTGATTCTTTTTATACAGCTTAGCTCTGTTTTTTCAGCTTTCCCTGGTCAGCCTGCTTCTCCAAAAGTGGTCAGCACTTTCAAGGACTGCATCAATTTAGCATGGCTCGTGCCAACAAACACCGGTGGAGGAAGTATTATAGGCTACAATCTGGAGAAACGTAAAAAGGGCAGTAACCTCTGGAGTCAAGTGAACCCTCCAGATGAGCCAATTAGAGGTTTTTGTGCATTACATGCCAAACTGTTCTTATGCATAATTTGCTTGTTCTTATGCGCGATCAATTGTTTTTCACCAAGGTCTTTCATTGTGATACAGATGTTACCCAGATCAAATAATGTGCATCACAAATGCTTACATATTTGTATTATTTTCAGAGAAAAAGTATGCAGTGACGGATGTGATGGAAGGAGCTGAGTATGAATTCAGAGTAATTGCGATTAACACATGTGGTCCTGGAGAACCAAGTGGCTCCTCTGACTCTGTATTTGCAAGAGACCCCCAGAGTAAGATTAAACAACAGACTTCATTAGACTTTTTAATCTAACAATTAGATTTATCAAGTTTTCTATCCAGACAAAAGCCTTCAACAACAGACTTTATTAGACTTTACAATCTAACCTTTAGATTTTTCTAGTTTCCTTGTCATTAGACTACTTTTCTCACCACAGTGCCACCTGGGAAGGTTAAAGGTCTCAAGGTAACTGGTTCTAGTTACAACACTTTGTGCATGGCTTGGACTAAACCAAATGTGGTGAAAGGAGTGGAAGATGAAGTAAAAGGGTACTTTGTGGAAATCAGACCAACAGACCAAATCGAGTGGAGCCGCTGTAATGCAAATGCCATTGTCCAGACCTCTTTCACTATAACAGGTCTGAAGTCCTTGGCCACATACTGGGTAAGAGTGATTGCAACCAATGAAGGAGGAGAGGGACATCCACAAGGATTTGACAATTACATCATTGCTATGCCTCCGCCTTGTAGGTGTAAACGGTGTTCAACTTTCTTAGTTGTTTCTTTAGAAACTGTACCTTAATTTGATATTTACATAATATTTAATTTGATTTTACAGTGAAACCAAAATTCACTGACCGCAAGATGAAAAATTTCATGGTTATGAAAGCTGGAAACACAGTCCGGTTCACCGTATGTTTTGAGGTACTATACTTCATAGACAGTGACTGATGATCAAGTATTAAAAACCTGTAGAGGTCAAGTATAACTTGAAACCATGATTTATTGATACATTTTGGTCTCTCTTAAACGGGTTACATACAATTTTTAGAAAGTACCATAAAAATGGTTGCATTATTTAATTATATTATTCAGGATTGCTATTATTATTTTTACACACAGGCTTCCCCTTTACCAGACATCACTTGGCTGAAGGATAATGCGCCTGTGGCTAAACATGTGACAATTACTAATTCTGAGAAAGCTTCCCAGCTACTCATTCCAACATCCGATCGATCGGACAGTGGCACCTACACTATTCTTGTCAAAAATATGGTTGGCCAGGAAACCTTCAGTGTAGAAATTAGAGTCACTGGTAATATAATCAAATTTCTCAGCAATTGTATTTAAAATTTTAGCCTCTGTAGAAATAAATTTTAAGTGCTTCTAACTGTACTCTGTAGACAGAATGTGTAAACTCATATTACTTGCAAAGGTTTATCCTTGAATGTGTTCAATAGTTATACTGCATAGTTTAAAATTTTCCAGATGAGCCCAAGCCTCCAGGCGTAGTGCAACTTGAGCAGAATGTTGAGGGAACATTAACTCTCACCTGGACTCCATCTCCTGATGAGAAAAGAGATGACCGGCTCCACTACATGGTGATGAAACGAGACTCTGTTAAACGGACCTGGTGGACAGTAGGAGATCACCTGTTCAACCACAGATTTACCATTGTTATTATACAGGGGAGAGAGTATAAATTCCGTGTATATGCTAAAAATGATATGGGGCTGTCTGAACCATCTGAGTCTCCAACATGGGAAGTTGTTAAAAAGAAAGGTTTGGACATGCATGATTTTTTAAAAGATATTTTTAAAACCCTGTCTTTTGTCTGTATAATATGGATGCTATCATAACACCAGTACTTCTGGTTTTATTAAATCTGGTTGATATATTAGTTAACCACCAACCAGAAAATTTAAAACCATTCACAAAGCAATCACTACAATAAGTAATAAATAGCAATAAGTAGATTTCGGACACTGCATCCTATTTAAGATCAGCCCTTGCTTTCACAAATCAGTTAAGACATTTAGCTCATTGAAGTGTCCTACCATCAATACCAGAGGAACAATTCATATACCAAGAATAGATGCATTTTGTGCCTTTCCACATAATCAGAATCATGTACTAAATGCTGTTTTTCTTCTCTCAAGGTAAATTGATAGTAAAGCAACCAGAACCAAAGAAACTGAACCTTCAATCAGCCCCCAAATTCACAGTGCCTCTGAAACTACACATAGCTCCAAAGGGCTATGAGTGCTATATGAGTTGTGCTGTAAGTGGCAATCCCACCCCTCGTGTTACCTGGTATCACAATAACGTTAGCCTCAACACAAATACCAATTACTACATCTCCAACACATGTGGAGTCTGCTCCTTGCTCATCTTGATGGTGGGCCCCAAAGACACAGGAGAGTACAAAGTTGTGGCAGAGAACCCTCTGGGCCAGGCTGAGAGTTCTACCAAGCTCACAGTCAGAGGTGTGCTTTTGGATTTAAACAGAACAGAAAGATACTTAGAACATTTAGTGTTATTGAATCTTATGTTTTCAAAGATGCTGAGTGAGTTGGTGGTGACCAAACTAAGTGCTATTTTCTTTTTCTTTTCTGTCTACCAGAATGAAAAAAAAAATCATATGTTGCAACATGGACAACAAAAGCTAGAGCACCTGGATCAAAGCAAGCTGTACTCAATATTAGTGGTGGCACATTACCCATTTCTTTTGAGAAAAATGACTGAGAAAATTCTACGAGTCTGAATAAATTGTTTGCTTTAAATACTAAAATCAGGCACGCCATTTTAGTGGAATTTTCAACAATAGGATAATCATTAAGCCAAACTGATATTACCAAATTAAAGTAGCCTACTAATTGTTATTTGAATGGTATGTCACAATGTCATTGTCAGCCTTGCAAAGTTAATTTCTGGAAATCTACTGTCTTGTTTTATTTTAAACTGAAATAGCTCAATAAAATGAAAAAGTAAAATGCAGTAAAATTGCAGTATAATGAAATAAAATATAAACATCACAACTCAGTAGATGACACTTATTTTCAAAGAGAATATAATAAATGGCTTCACATTATAGCAGCTCAATGGGTAGCGTTACTGCCTTACAGCTCCAGGGTGCTAGGTTGGATCCTGAGCTTGGGTTTCTGTTTTTTTGTAGTTTAGCATGTTTTCTCTATGCATGTATGTTGCTATGTTTGTCTGGGTTCACCAGTTTCCTCCCAACCTCCACAAAACATGCCAATAGACGAAATGGCTACTCTAAATTTCTCCTAGGTGTGAATGAGTGGGTACTGGCATCCCATCCAAGGCGTATCCCACGTTGCACCTAGTCTTCCTAGGGTGGGCTCTGTAATACTGTAATACTTACTTAATTAATTAATTAAGTACGTAAATAAGTAAGTAATTAAGTAATTAAGTATTAAGTATATAAGTATATAAGTACTTAATTACTTATTAATTAATTAATTATAAACAAAGCATTTCAAAAGAGACATATAACCTCACACTCACCTTCTAAATTTGTCTGCTTCTCCTTGTACTGTATATCTCCTGTTTTACAATGAACCTTCAGCTGTTTTAGGCTGTGTGGTACATTTACCCCTTTTCAACCAATAGGGAACAGGTTCTTGAACCGGTTCTGTTCAGGGTTCTTTGAACCTTGGTGCCAGCTAGCGAACCGGCCCTCGTTTTCACCAGTTTTGAGCGGAACCATTGTAATCAAGGATGTGTCATGAACGGAGGGCATTGTACAATGCACAACAGGAGTAAACAATAGTAGCAAGATGGTGGTGCACATTGATTACCTGTGAGCTTTTGTTCTGTTATTACAGATATTTGTTTTTGGTCCATTTTTTCAGAAGATGTATCCTTTTCCGTTGTGCTCTCCATTGCTGCGCTCTGCTTCCTCTCCAAACTACTAACACGCCCACTGATGTCATCATGGTTCACGCTAGAAAAACCAGCTATATTTTGGTTCCAGCTGAGAACCAACTTTTCAGGTTCCGAACCTATTTATTTTTGGTCGAAATGCTCCGAACAGTTCAAAATTTGGTGCGCGAACAAGAACAGAACCCGTTCCCTGTTGGTCGAAAAGGGCTAATTATGGATCAAACTTGTAGCGTACTCTCAAACATTCAACAAGCCAAAGACACTTTACAAGGGGAACCATGCCTTGAGTAGTTTTTGTATGCATTTTTGTTGAAGGGGAGGAAACCCACTGTTATAAACCTACACCAGCAGGATCTGATGAATAGCAGGATATGACATATGTTTGCATTCACAAACTATGTGTATGAAGCAAAAGACCCAAAACAAATGGCCATGACAATGGCCACTTTTACTGATATCACTTGGTCAGAGCAGACAAGTAAAAAAACATTCACCTATACAGCTTTTGGGCCGGAATCACTATGAATGATAAACTGAATAAAAATAGGCTGCTGCCAATCATCAATGATAGGATTTAATTATCCTAATTAGAAACAAGATCATCCACACACAGAACTTTGCACCCTGGTTGTGCAAATGAGCACTGGTGAAAAAGCACCAAGAGGCTCTTTAGGAGTGGGTTTGTATCAAGGTCACTGGGTATCCTTTTTTTTCCATTATCCTTTTTCATTGTGCATAGTACCCTGTTTCATTGTCTCTTTGATCACCTTCACGTCATCAATTTTCATTTTTATATGCAAAACACCTCATGAATCCTGACTTTGTGACTCTCTCTCTCTCTCTCTTTCTCCCTCCCTCACACACACACACACACACACACACACACACACACACCTACTACTGTGAGAACTTTCCAATGACATTATTAATGCAGGTAATTAATGTTAGCTGCACCCAACCCTCACCTCAGTAATTAAAAGAAAACCTGTAGGCTCTTTTAGATTTTAGAGTTGTGAAAAGATTTGCATGTACTTCCTGTGTCAGTGTGGGTTTCCTTCAGGTTCTCTGGTTTCCTTTACCTTCCACAGATTTAGGAGTCAATATAGTGTATAGTGTAGATTAGATTAAGCTACAAACAGATCAACATAATACAGTATTTTTAGTCTTCTTCAAAGAATGTTCCTCAATAACATATTAAATGAAACACTAACAACATGTAACAAATCATTAAATGCATTTATCTTCAGGGCTTTTAAGGTTAATACATGTTTCCCTACAGAGGACTGACAGAACAAAAATTCTATTACTTGACACTAGCCCCTTTCACATAAGAAATCCATTATTGTATGAGGTAAAAACAATACAGAACAGATAAAAAAATTTCATTCTCACTCAGTCTTCCATAAAAGTAACGGATATTGTGTATTCCCATCTGACTGTATTTAATGGAATGCTATGGAGCGCGAACCATGCGAGACCAGAAATGACATATAATTCACAAGGCAGCAAGTCCATTGTTGTGAAAAGCCCAAGCTGAGACATTA
>JAOTRR010000018.1:12677568-12687986 GCA_028570945.1 Gogo arcuatus | reverse complement strand
CACACACACACACACACACACACACACACACACACACACACACACACTTCCATCTCTGCAATGCTAAAAAGCCTGTCGTCAGTGTCACCATAGCAACAGTGTCTTATGCTTGGACGCACAGCTGTCTCTACCAAGAGTAGCTTGTGTGTATGTAGGGTTGTGATGTGTGTGTCTTAAATACTCTGTATGTTGCTGGGGTGTGTGTGTTCGTTGTGATTAGAGTCTGTTGGAGTGAATGAGGCATGTTTCTGTCACCGACATCTCTGTACACTTCCACATACTCGTGCATACATTAACACAAATCACATGTTGGTACTGTGCCACTTGCCACTCAGCATATAGAATTAATTAATTAGTTGCATTAATAATAATGGAAATGTAAGGTCCTCACAAGGATAAGGATTTTAAAAAAGTGCATGCATATCTAGAAGAGATAGACTCCTCTAGACTACTGTTGTCCCCTTGGCCATACTATATATAGCCCTATAACTGTCTGGGTGGGTTTAAATATAGACACTAAGACAGGATTCTCCCCCAGCACTCAGCCACATGAATAATATATGAGAAAATGTGGCTATGTCAGAGACCAGTCATTTAGGTCAGCTGCCTGTGTGTCTGTGTGCAGTGTGCAGCTGCATTTTGTTTCATGTCTCAAGGGCTGCTAAAACACAGCTGAAAAAGAAAAAAGCAGGAAAGAGTAAGAAAATAAAAGAACAAGAATCTAATTTTCCGGTCATTCATGGAACTGTGTGAAGACTTGAATGTATTGACATTCGCAAGAATTTGTGTATTAGCATAATCATTTGTGTGTGTGTGTACATGCACTGTCAGGTGACTATTGTGGAAAATGAGGAAAACATGGTCTTCACTTGGTAACCATGGAGACAGTGTCACTTTCTGAAGGGCTTGGAGGCAGATTCAGAAACAGTCTGCTCAATTCACAACACACCCTAACTGTCCTGTACAATAGTCCTACAAGTTACATTCCCATACATTTACAATTTACTAATTAGGCTGATGGTTTTATCCAAAGCAACTTACAACTGAGACAGTGATCATTTGAGAGATTAAGGGTCTTGCTGAGGACCCAAGAGGACCAGCTTGGCAATGCTAGGATTGGAACTCGCAACCTTTCAGTTAGTAGCTCGATGCTTTAAGCAGTGAGGCTCCATAGCATTATGTCAAAGCTGAAACGTCTATCTGAAAACAGTAGAGAAAATGCAGTCTTTCAAGTATGTCTCAATGGAACTTTATCTGTTAGCATTAAGTTAAAATAATATTTTAATAATACCACTTATTATCAACCTATGAACATTCCTCGCTTCATTAACAACCCCTAAACAATAGAAAGGCCTTCCTCAAGGATAAAAGGAATATGTTTCAAATGGCGTTCTTCCATTTCTCACTTCGCCAAGGCCTGCAATTCTTCTGTGAAGTGCACGGAATGTGACAGCACCAATCATGATGCGGCTATGCATCATGTCCCATCACCTCAAACCATCAGGCCTCCTCCACCATCACAAGAGAATGGCGGGGAGGGAGAAAATAACTCTAACTCAGCTGTTGTTAGAGCAAGCTACACAAAAATTTGCCATACAGGTCAGTGGTACCGCTCATGTTCAAAGATCTGCCTCACAAAGATAAACCTCAAAGGTGGCAAGACATAGCCATCAAAGCCTATGCAATTCTTGATGAGTGTCATGACATCCTGAACAACTGGTCTGAGATTCCAATGCCAAGTGCAGTTCTACACCAACCTCACCTCCATCACATCGCCAAATACATTCTAGAAGCAGAAGCAGAAATACTCCTGCTACTCAGAAGGGATGTCCTTAGGTCACACAAGCAGCAGATCAACACAACACTCCCATTGCCCAAAGTCTGGACCTGGGCTGGGTAGTAATAGGGGAGGTGTGCCTTGGCAATGTACATAAGCCAACAATCAACACGTTCAAGACCAAAATACTAGACAGTGGTTGCCATTCAATTTTTCAACCCTGCACAAACTTCATGAATGTCAAGGAGATGCAGAAAAGCTTTAACAGACCCAGTAAAGCTGAGCATGACAACAAACCCATTCTGTCAGAGGAAGACACTTGTCTTCTTAAAGATAATGGACACAAACATCTACAGAGATGATGCTAATAGTTAGTTTGCCCTACTGCCATTCAGAGAACTACATCAGCATTTTCCAAACAAATTACAGGTAGCCAAGTGGTTTGCATCTCTGCAAGAGACCCTGAAAAGGAAGCCTGAGATGCAGAAACAGTATGTGGCATTCATGGAGAAGATCTTTGCTAAAGAACATGCTGAGGTAGCACCGCCACTGAGGGAAGAGGAGGAATGCTGGTATCTCCCAATGTGTGGGGTCTACCACCCACAAAAACCCATTCAGATCAGGGTGTTTTTTATTCCAGCGCCCAGTACTATGGTGTCTTCCCTAATGACGCACTCCTTTCAGATCCTGACCTCAATAACTCCCTCCTTTGTGTCTTGTTACACCTCCAGAAAGAGAAAGTTGCAATCTTGGTGGGCATCTTACAGATGTTCCAAGCCAAAGCAATAGATCTGCTCTGATGAACACAGGCCTCACTCACTGAGTCAAACCTCCGCTTACACAAGTTCATGACAAACTATCCGGCACTTATAGAGGCCTTCTTACATGAGGATTGTGTTCCAGTAAGCAAGGACCTAGAGCTAAGCAGAGAAACTGCATCCACACAACGAAGCTTAGGTCTCTGGGAGATCACAACCAACACATTCACCTACTCTGTATCAACTGTGAACAAACCTTTCACCTGCCATGGAGTTCTCTCCATGGTAAACAGTGCTTTTCATCCCCTGGGTCTTCTGGCACCCATCACAATCCAGGGAAGATCGCAGTCTGACTAGAACACACCCCTTCCAGAAGACAAACTAAGTAGATGGGAAGCTTGGAGAGATTCGCTCCAAGACCAAAAAAGTTTCATGTTCTACATATGTACACCACAACCTCGCTCACTAAAGCAGTGCATATGAAATTGTGTGTATTCTCAGATGTGTCAACCAAGGCCATCAGTGATGTGGCATATCTGAATGCAGTTCAGGAAGATGGACAAGTTGAAGTAGGATTTGTTATGGGCAAGGCAAAACTAGCACCTTAATCCAAACTGACAATCCCTTAGCAGTAGAGATGGTGCATCTTATCCAGGATGAGCTGGACTTAAAGTTTGATTCTACAAAGTTTTAAACAGACGGTAAAGTTGTACTTGGGTACTTTTGTAATGAGTCAGAATGATTCTATGTGTACGTCCACAATAGAGTCCAATGTATTCGTCAGTCCTAACAATGGCACTATGTGCATACAGAGAAAAACCCTGCAGACCATGCATTGCAATCCTTACCTGCATTACCTTACCTTACCTGGTCCTTCTTCTTGCATCAGTCACCAGCAGAGAAAATACAAACAAGTGAGACATTTCAGCCGATTGAACTTGAAAAGTATTCAGAAATCTGACCACAAATACAAACCTGTGCTACTGACCTGGAAGAATCAATACATACCTCTGACCATGTCCACCACTTCTCCACATTCACCTCCCTAATAAGAGGACTAGCATTCCTCATCCACATGGCAAGATCCTACAAACACTCATACCAAAACAGCAAATGCAAAGGCTGGCACAAATGTAACTTACCTCATACTCTGGATGAAATGGGGCAAGCAAGGAATGTTATCCTGAAAGGAGCATAAAGAGCAGCTTTTGCAAAAGAACGGTCAGCCCTCCAAGTCAACAAGGCAATATCCAAAAACAGCCCCTTGCAGAAACTCAGCCCAACTTTGGAGGATGATCTCATTTGTGTTAGAGACTGACTAGAGCACTCTCATCTTGCAATTGCAGAAAAGAACCCAGTAATTTTGCCTAAAGATAGCCACATCTTCTACTTCACACACCTACTTCTCAGGACATCACAATGAGCAGGCGAAAAATCAAGGCCGTCACCTGAAGGAAGGAGCAATCAGGATAGAAAGACTGTGGATCTTAGGAGGCAAGATGCTAATCAATTCAGTCCTTCACAAATGCGTAACCTGCCGCAAGCTACATGGAAAGCTGGAACAACAGTACATAGTGGATCTGCTACATGAATGCCTCAAAACCTGCTGTAACACTCTTGTGGTTCATGGGAAAATGAGGAACCAGGAGACAGGCTTGTGACAACCTGGGGTGAGTTTACTATTTTAATTTGAACTATTCAGATGTATTTAATGTTTCACACATGCGCGCACACAGACAGTACTGTGCTGGTTCTCTCTCTGTCCTCCCCGGCTTCTCTGCAAGCACACAAAACAACACACATTAGTGGATAGCCAGTGATTAGGCACAGGTGAGACTCATCACGTGTTGCCTGCCAGTTCTACCTGCCTCCTTTCCTCCCACAGCCGACACTCAATCACAACCTCACTGCCACATACCCCCACGCCCGACTCAGGGTGGAGAGCCATCCAGCCTGCAGCTGACCACCCTAACCTGGCAGGAGAGGTAATCTGCCACCACCAACTGTGCCCCCAGCCTGTGGACCACCTCAAACTTAAAGGGCTGAAGAGCCAGATACCAATGAGTGATCAGCATGTTGGCATCCTTCATGTGGTGGAGCCACTGGAGTGGGGCATGGTTGGAATGGAGAGTGAAAGGGCATCCCAGCAGGTAGTACTAGAAGATGACGACCACCCTTTTAATGGCCAGACACTCCTTCTCGATTGTGCTCTACTTACTCTCCCACACTGAGAGCTTGCAGCTGATGTACATCATGGGGTGCTCCTCCCTCTCCACCACCTGGGACAAAACAGCCCCTAGCCCTCTGTCCAACACATCAGTCTGTAAGACAAAAAGGAAGAAAACTCAGGTGAATGCAACAGCAGGCCTCCACACAAAACTGCCTTTACCTGGCAGAAAGCTCGTTTGCATGGCTCCGCCCACTGGACTAGATCTGGTGCCCCTTTTTAGTGAGGTCAATTGGGCTAGTGATGTCTGAAAAATTAGGTACAAACTTTCTATAATAGCCAGCCAGCCCCAGGAACTGCCTCACCCCCTTTTTGGTCTTGGGTCTCAGGCAGGCCGCAATCACTGCCGTCTTATCAATTTGGGGACGCACCTGCCCAAGACCCAAGTGGAAGCCCAGATACCATACTTCCACCTGCCCAGTTGCATACATCTTTGGGTTTGCTGTGAGTCCCACCCATCTCAACGATCTCAGGACAGCCCTCAGATATTGTAAATGCTGCTGCCAATCATTACTGTAAATAATTATATAGTCTAAGTAGGCAGCAGCATGACACTGGTATAAATTGATTTAATCCCCAATAATTCATACAGTTCGCAAAGTGTGCATGACATGAACATTGTGCCTTGTTCAGTCAGGATCTCTTTGGAGATCCCGACTTGGGAGATAATGTGGAAGAGTGCCTCCACAACTCTGTGTGCAGAAATGTTGCTTAAAAGCACTGCTTCTGGGTATCATGTTGCATAATCCACTAGGAATAATACAAAGCAATGACCTCATACAGTCTGGTCTAATGGCCCAATGAGGTCCATACCAATGCTTTCGAAGGGGATCTCAATTAAGGGTAAAGGGCACAATGGCACTTCTGGGGTAGCCGGCGGATTCACCAGCTGACATTTGCGACATGCCATGCACCACCTGTGAACATCGCCGTGAATGCCTGGCCAATAGAAACAGGTCATAAGATGGCTGAGTGTTTTATCCTGCCCCAAATGCCCTGCCATGGGATTATGATGAGCCGTATGGAACAGAAGTTCCCTACAACTCTTCAGTACCAACAACTGGGTCGTCTCTTCCTTAGTTTGAGTGTTCTGCATCACTTGATATAACCTATCCTTAATGAGACAAAAATATGGGTAGGAAAGCACATCATTAGACTGGAGGTTTTGACCATCAACTACTGTCAATTGATCAAAAGCATGTCTCAAGTTATCAGTGTGCAATTACTCCAATGGGAAATCCCAAAGAGAAATCTCTGTGGACAGTGGAGGGGTGAAGCCCTCCCCACCCTTTATGTCCATCTGACATGGAGCTGACACAGATGGCCCTGGAACCACCTCCCCAGCCAATGCTGCACTGGAATCCCCCCAAGTTTTTACTATGGCAGGACCCATCCACAAATATGTGCTTTACTAACGCCTGAAACCGTGCCCAATTTCTTCCCAGAATTAATGGATGTGTGAGGTGAGGACTAACCGCAACATCTACACTGATTTTCTCCCCTGAATTTAATAGTGATGGGCATCAGTGTATACTCATGAGCATCCCCGTGTACACACCTCACCTTCACCAATTGTGCATTTCCCAATACCCCACATTGAATCAGGCTTTGATGATCTGTGGTCTGATTACACCCTGAGTCCACCAAGGCCTGATGTGTACACCCTTGAATACTCAATGATACATGGTACATTTCTGCTTGATTGTCAGAGGCCTTAGGTGCATCCAGAATCTGGATCAGGATTCCCGCTGCTGGAAGGGAACGCTGATCCTGGAATGGCCTGGCTTTCCCACCGCACTTGCGCACCTGCCCGGGCTTTGCCCCAATCCTGGTGGGCACAGATAATTCCACCTTTGCAGAGAGAGAGGGAGTTAGTGGAGATCTCAGAAAGGAAGGGGAAGATGGTGAGGAAAAACGGGGAGAAATACAGGTTTGGGGAGCCAGTTTTGAGGGAATTGGCCCCCGCTTCCATGCTGCCAGGGCGGGGAGAAGAAGGGGAAGGACAAGAGAGAGAGAAGAGGTGGGGTGCCTGCCTGTCTTGGGAAACACCGTCACATGATCCTCAGCCAGCTGGACCGCCTCCTCTAACGATGCCGGGCAGTGGCACTGGACTCATTCTGCCAGCCCCTTCAGCAGCCGAGCAATGAACTGCTCTAGTACCATGTGGTCAAAGATGTCATCGACGTCTCTCTCCTTGGCCAGCAGCCACCTTCAACAGGTGTCGCAGAGCTGTTGGGCAAAGGCAAATGGGCTGCTGAGCTCTTTTATTGTCAGCGAGCAGAAGCGCTGATGGTGCTGTTCTGGGGTGTGGCCAACCCATTTCAAGATGGCCCACTTCACCTCCGGGTGCTCCAGCAGGTTGGTGACTGGGAGCTGTTGGGCCGTGGACTGGGCTTCCCCCATAAGTGGCGGCAACATGCGGTGTTCTACCTGACTCCTCTCCGTCCACACTCAATCATGCTCCCGCTGCCATTACCTGCCCTCCTTTTATGTATGTGGGGCTTGATGTATTCAGGGCCTGATCTGTCATAATCAGATACACTAGAAGAGGACAGGTGGAAAGCAAATGGTGGGCTATCACATTCACTTTTATGAGTTTGAGAACTGTTCATATTGAGGTAATCATGTCTGTGGATGCGTCAAGTTACATAAATGCTCTCAGATGCTTCTTTGCACTCAGGCACCCTGCAAAACAGCTTCCATCCAATTGTGGCACCAACTTTACTGGAGCATGCAATGGGCAGATGCCTGAATGGACAAAATGGTGCAGATGTACCTCAGTGGGAATTCAACCTGCCACACACCTCTCATATGGGAGGCTCTTGGGAGTGAATGATCAGCATGGCCAGAAGGATCCTGGATTCAATGTTTCTCCAGCAAAACACTCATCTAAGTGCTTTGCACACTAATGGCAGAGGTCACAGCCATCATGAATGCATGACCACTCCTACCTGTGTCAGCAGACCCTGAAAAACACTTCATACTCTCACTGTCAATGCTCCTTACATAGAAAATGGGAGTTCCACCTCCACCTGGAGACTTCTTGGGCAAGAACCTGTATACACAGCAATGGAGACAGGTTCAGGCTCTTGCAAACCAGTTCTGGATCTGCTGGAGCTATGAATACTTACCTTCCTTGCAACACAGACAGAAGTGGACAGTGCCTCACAGAGACCTTCAAGTTGGAGATCTAGATGTGCTCAGGGACAAGCAGTCTGCCCAAAACTGCTATCCCATGTCCAGAATCACTGTGATGTTCCCAGAAAAGATATGTAAGAAAGGTCGGAGTGAAGACAACTGATCAAGGTAATGTAAAAATGTATATTAGACCAAATCTGGACACTAATGTTGTGGAATGCCACAACTCATAGCGACTTTACATAGGTCAGGTGGGGAGTGTGTTGCCCTTGAGGCATTTGTTTAACATTACTTAATTTCTAATTGAATTTGTTGGTACACATTTTCAGTTGAAAATGAGAAGTTGATTACTACTTTATAGGTTAACAAATTAATTTGTTAAATTAATATTATTTGTCCATTTGCATCATATGATCATGTCACTTCCTGTTAAGCACTTTCGGGTTAGGGCAAACAAGAGCTATTTGTGCATGTGCTGAAAGTTATCCACCTACATTTACTATGAAGCATCATAGTAGCAATGCTGTAAGTTGGTTTATTTGGCATTAGACGTGTTAAAGATGATATATTAGTAGTGATTTTGTTAAAAACAATGAATGATAAGTTATTTTAAAAAATGGGTTTGTTTATTGTGTACAAGCTAACAGCAATGCAAGTAGCCATGATAACTGCTACCTATAGTGCAAAATGTTACAACCCTGGGGGCCGTGATGCTTTCATTTTGTATCTTGGATCGTATGACTGGAAGCTTTCCCCACTTGTAGGTGTTTGAGTGTGTCTTTTAATTACAGGCTGGCATGAGGTTTGGCTACCAGCCGGTGTAGTTGCCCATCAGATACTGACCTTAGACCAGGCCATAACAAAAACAACCATGTATATTCATATACTGCTATGTACAGTGTAATATTTGGTTAAGAACAAAGACAATGAATATTTTTGTATTCTTTTTATTTACAGTTTTCACCAGCATATAAATAAAGAGGCATGACAGTAAATGCTCAGACTTACTACAATTCTGTCTTCATTGGCTATGGTTTAGCATGGTGTTTAGTGAGAGTTTCAATACACTGCACAAGCACACTAAATAAGAACTTCCATGCTTAGGCCTCATACTGAGTATAGACATGGTTGCTATGGTGACAGATCTGCAGCAGTGTGGTCAAGGTCAGAGGAAAAGTTCTTAGAGAAAGGCTTAGAATGGCCAAAGGTGAGGGTAAGCCTTTTCAGCATGTACTCATAAACACATATTTTGGTTTTACTATTTTTGTGAAGAAACACACGCACACGCACACACACACACACACACACACACACACACACACACACACACACACTCTTAAAAGCATGCCAACATGCCAAATTTGCACAAGGAAAAATGACAGTTACAATCTCCCTGCTTCTCTCTCCTTTTGAATTCATTCACGCACTGAAAGACTAAATCAATCACAATTTAAGGACCATTTTATTACAGCCTACAAAATGACATACTGTGTATCAATAATCAGCTATAAATGTATTGTTTTCACACTTCTGGAAAATGGAAAAATAAATTACATGAAGCAAGCAAAGAGCGGGGTTATGTGACTAATAGATTACTATAAAAGAGACAAAAAATGTTATAACAAAGGAAATGGACAGTGTAACAGAAGTAAACAGTTAGGGTCTTAATTCACATCTGCCATGGTGTCATGGCAACAGTGCTCTCCTTCTCTGATTGGTGGTGGCTAAGGGCTAGCTGCTAATTGCCATCTGGGATGAGCTGCTTCCTTCTCAGTGTGTTAGGGAGAGAACATTTTCATATGTTTTTGTGTGAGCAGGAGTGGTGGAACTGTGAACCAGGGAGCAACAGTGTTTCATGTTAATTGAGGATCCTCTTGCTCTGCTTATGTATAGCTATTACCTACAGACCTTCAGACAGGCTATGTGCCTGTGCCTCTGTTTATGATTGTGTACCCAGTTCTTCAGCAAATCAGTCACGTTATAAGCCAAATTATATTTTCAAACATTCTACTTGCTCTCCTGTGGCAGTACTCAAACCTGATAAAGACTAATTAGTACAGGGGCTGTTTTTTGAGGGACTGGAGTACAGTGTTAAGGATAGTACCCTTGTGCTAGATGCAGAATGTATAGAGGTTAGACCAGGCCTCCTAACAAACTGTATTGAGGTACAATGTACATAAAAAGTACAGACGTCAACTGTCCACATTCTTTTACATTCTTGTTCCCATTCTTCTTTTGTCCAAAGCAAAATATGTGTCCCTCCTTTACAAAACCAGTCACTTGGGTCAATTTTTCAAAATTAAGTTATTGTGTTTCCATGAAAAGCCATTAAAAAGCTTTCCAATGATGCATATATCAAGAAAATTGACCAATATACCACTGAGATATAGGCATTTGAAGTAGTCAGATTTTACTTTTTACGAAAAGTCAGAAATGGAAAAATCTGCTTGTAAGATTTACTACATAAACTCCTTAGCAACGCATATTTCAAAAAAAGATATTAAAATGAAATTTGGGG